>CAMXCT020002269.1:309404-539404 GCA_947184155.2 Cladocopium goreaui | reverse complement strand
AATGGGTTAAAACCTTGATACCCTGGTGAACATCAAAATAGCTGCTAAATGGAATATTTATCGCTCTAGCACAGGCTTTGACCCCTTCCCATATCACGTCGATTCTTGGATCAAACAAAACACAGAAAACGTACATAGACCCGGATCTGCATGGAACTCGATCAAGTAATCGTCTTCTCCATCTCTAGCCCAAAGTCTGCTCGTCAGCTGAATCACAAAGTTCTTCCAGTTGCAAACATGAAATATGCTTTAGCTTGACACATTTGACAAAAACGAGTGGGCCGGGTCAACCCATCATGCCATTCGACATATATAAGTCCATAGTGATTCATCATCCCAACTAGATCCACACAATGAAACAAAGCCACTTCAGCCCGGTTCTGGATGTTAGTTATCCCATCGTATCCCAATGTTATATCCCAACAAAATGCGCGTTTTTTCCTTTATCTCCTTGTTCTTGTTGCGCGTTGAATTCAATCTATTTGTGGATTCTTTTGGATGTTTGGAACATTTTGACTGTATCCCCAACTTCGTGTATATGGATCAAACCCCTGCTACCCTGGTGAACAGCAGGTAAACTGGTAACCGGACATTCCGGTAGAATATGCAATTTCATAAGTTTCATCCATCCCCAATAATCATCTCATCTACGAAGAATCCATAATCATCTACAATAACCACCAATGATTTTTTCTTGGGTCTATATCAGTTTTTTGGCACAAAAAAACAATTTCATACAATTTCATCCCCGTACATATTCCCATAAAATGAGGAATCCCATTGGAGATCTCTTTAAGATCCATTATTGTCCTTCAGGAAAACAGAAGGGGCCAATCTGGCATACCATTTGTTATATATATAAATATGTGTAATATACAAATGTAAATATGTGTAGTTATACATATATATATATAAGGATTGTTTTTATTTCGGGGGAACCATCTTTTTTCATCGGCCAGCCAGTGGGTTCCCATTGCATCCTTATTTCAGCATCATTTGGATACATCCATTATTATCCCCATTAAACCATTTATAAAACTGTATTTAATGGCAGTTGGACATCATCAGAAATCAATAAATGAAAAAAAATCGTTATTATATTCCTATGATATCCTTATTCATTGGTAAAATGCCATATATCCCCATCATATCCCCATTATATCCCCATTCTATCCCCATTATATACCATATAGCTGGTGAATGCAAAAACAACTCGTAAATGGATGTTCATCAACCAAAAAATAATGTGATAGATTTTGATCCATCCCCATATTCCTATTACATATATATATATATCTGTATATGTATATGTATATGTATACAGACATATATATATATATATCCTTTATATCCCCATTACACCCCCACTATATATATATATATCTCTCTCTCTCTCTCTCGAGAGTCTGCGAGAGGAGAAAAGCGAAAGGATAGAGAGAAACAAAAAATAAACAGAGAGGCGAAAAGAAAACGAGACGAGGAAGTAAAAGGAGAGAAGAAACAATAAGAGAAAGAGAAAGCGAAAAGAGAAAGCAGTACAGAGAAAGAGACGAGAGACGGAGAAGGAGAGAGAAAGAGAACGCATCAAGAAAGAGAGAGAGAGCACGAGAGAGAGCGAGAGATAAAAGTGCGGCCAGGGAGGAACTGAGCGCGATGATAGTCTCTCTATCTGTCGATCTCTCCACCCCCTCTCTCTCTGATCTCTCTCCCTGAGTCTCTCTATCTTCCTCAATATACGGATCTATGCTCTCTCCCTCGCTCTCTCTCTCTCTCTCTCTCTCCCCCTCTCTCTCTCTTAATATTCCATTCACTCACCATTTCTCATGGTAAAACCACCATTTTCCCATGGTATCAATGATATCCCTATGAAACGACCGGCCTTCCGTCAACAACTGGCGCCAAGAAACGACGGTCGCTGCACCTGTCTGACCTGCGGCGTCCCCACTCTCCATGTCGAAATCCATGTGTTATTAACGGACAGTCCCAGGAGATGTATACGTTAATGATATCACATATAATCAAATCGAAACAATATACATATATATATATATATATACAAAGATACAAATCTACATATATACAAATATACATACATATACATATGTACATATATATATATAAATACAAATATATATATATATATATACGCACATAAATACAAATAACATGTTTAACACATTGTACCAGATAGTGCCCCGCACGCGCCGGGGTGGAAGTTTCGGAAATAGGACATGTCTATAGGAAGAAGATGGCCCATAGGAAAGTCTTCGACATGCAGAAACAGCGAAGTGTTGAAGTTGTGAGATGGATGCATCAACGACTGAGCAAATGGCTGTTGAGATGCCAATGAAATGACATGAAAAAATCCAGGCGCAGCTGACTGAATGAATCAATGAATTGTTGAAGGAACGAAGCAATCAAACAATGATTCAGACGATGAATCAGCCAATCAATGAAACAACGAACCGGTGAATCAATGAAGCAACGAAGCAATGAATCAGTGGATGAGCGAAGTAGTGAGTCGATCCCCGTTTGAATTCCTCCTATGTGGCCGGGACCCGCCATTTTGAAGGCACAGTTTTTGTTCCAAACCTCAGCATCTATAAATTGATTGGAAAGTTTCGGAAAATGACCGCATGTTGCCACTACAAAACCGCAATGTGCTGCAACGCTGCCGAAAGAGTCCGCAGGCCAGCTTCGCTCAGATGACAGCCATCGATGACAACCATCACCACCGTAGCATTCATGCCCTTCACAGAGCACACAAGGATCACATGTGTATATTGCTCATCCAATGTGGCGCGGGACAAAATGCCACGCGCCTTTTCAAAGAAGTCGCCAAAAATATCACTAAAATGTGTCGCTTGGCTTTTCAAAACAGTTGCCCAAAAACCACTAAAAAGATCTAAAAAGTGCTGAATGGTAATGCGTTGCTTTAAAATGGCGGATGAGATTGGGCTTAAAACATCTTGTTGCATGAAGGGCAGCTTTCCTTTCTACAAAATGAGTTTGGGTGGCTGTCTGAAAGGCAACTTTCCTTGCTACAAAATTATTTTCGATTTTCAATCAGGTTCCAGCCACCCAACCACTGAAATCTTACAAGATGCACTTCCCCACCAATTTCTACAAAATGAAGGGCCCAGCCCCGTTGTAGTGGGTTGTTTTTTCTGAAAACCAACGTTCGTACATGGCAAAAGGGCTCCCATTTTGGGGATGTGAGTCGGGGAATCAATGAACCGAATGAATGAAGCAACGAAGTAAAGAATCAATGATTCAACGAATAAATGAAGCAATGAACCAGTGAACCAACCAATCAATCAATTCATGAATCAGTGAATCGACGGATCACTGAATCAGTGAGTCAATGCATCAGTGAATGAATGAATCAATGAACCAGTAAACCAACGAATCATTGAACCAATGAACAACTGAACCAATGAATTAATGAATCAGTGCATCAATGAATCAGTGAATCAACGAAGCGATGGACCAATGGTTTAATGAATCAAGGAACCAAGGAATCAATGAATGAATGAATGAATCAATGAACCAAAGAATCAGTGATTAAACAAATGAACAAACAAATGGATTGAACGATGGGTCGATGGATGGATAGATGAGTGAGCTGCTTTTCTGTGTTGAGCTACTTCTTCACTGAGCGACCTCTTTGCGGAGGCAAATCCCAGCTACTTCTGCTCTGAGCTGCCTCCCAGCTAGCTCTTTCTGTAGCTTCTGCAGCCAAATTCTTCTCTTCGCGCAGCTGTTGCAATGCGTTTAGCAACCTCCAGCTACAATCCTGCTTGCGAAGAGCCTCGCAGCATCACTCCTGCTTTGCTGCGCGCAGCCGTGCCAATGCATTTTGTCACAGCCGGTTCCAAACCTCTATAGCAGGAGCTCTCGCTACAGTCTCGTGCACTTTTTTGTCGACATCGAGCCACTCGCGCCCGAGAGTGTTTTCACCTGTGTATTCACACGTGCCCGAATTGTTCCTCTCCTCAGGGTTGTTTGCAATAGCTGCGCTAGCCAGCTTATTGCAAAAAGATGTACAGTAGCATCGTTAGAATGTCATTCTGCTCTCAAGTGAGCCATCAGCAACACTCCCAAAAACCAAAGGCACCTGCCATCTGCAACAGCTCCAAGGTGATGGGCCACCTGGGTCAATCTGATCCATGTTGCGATCGCTGAAACCTTTGACTTTGGACCCTTGGTGGTGCACAACATGAAATGAGATGAAAGTGGATAAGATTCGGTGAGTTGAGATGAGAAGAGCTGAGATGAGTTCAGATGAAATGAGACGAGATGGAACGTGACAAGATATGTCTGAGGAGTGAGCTGTCAACAGATTGTTGCTAGGCTATAAGCGTTTCATTTTTGAAACTGTCGCCCCTGGGGCAAGCCGGGGCCGCCACACACTGGCCCTGTTGCAGGCAGTCATAGTGGCCTCGGCTTGACGCCGATATGGGACGATATCCAGACCCGACACGGTGTCATCATGGCTGGGAAATCCCAGAACAGAATAGAGGTCTAAAAATGGGAAAATCACCGAAACATGGGACATTTTCTGCCAAGATCCATGTTTGCTTAGACAAAAGCCTGTACCGGTCATCGCACAGTTGGAGATATATTGAGTATATACACATATCACAGATATATATATATATAATACATAAATTGAATTTTCCCATGTTGGAGTGAAGTTGATAATCCAAGCTCTAATTTCTGTGTAGGGTACATTGAGGAATTACCCTTCGACCCAGCTACTGTGCCAAACATCATTTTCTTTTCACCATCCCAAATTCGCACAATCTTCAGGAGGCACAGTGAAATTTGTAATGAATCATTTGTCACACAAGTAAACAAGGAACCCCAACAATAACAGTGTCCTTAGTAAAGGAACAAATCCGTTGGCTTTTGCCTAAACATAACACCACCAAATTTGATGCTTACTTAATCATCGCATCTTCTACCCTAACATGGTGCAAAACCCCCAACAATGGGAATTTTAAAGGGAAATTCACATGTATGTTGTCTTTTCCATTCCAAAAGGCCATGTTTGATTGCCAGAGGCTATATGTCCCATTCTACTCCCATTCATCTCCATTAAATCACCATATCTAATGCAACAATCACTATTGTTCATGGCTAATCCACCATTTGTTCATGGTTAAAGAACTAATGAGTACAATAGAGCCCAAAAAGATAGACATTGAATTTTTCAATATTGGTGCTAACTATAGCGATTACCCAGTAACCAGTTGGATGAACTCCGATTCTTTTGGGGCTGTAAGATCAGCACCAAGCAGCAGCTGATTCCTGGTTTCAATGCCCATGAAATATGCTCGTCAAGCAAGATTATCATCCCTTAAATAGGATGGAACATCAACCCACCATTTTCTGATAAACCACCGAGCAGCCATCGATCAGCAGTTTGATTGGTTGTACTTGGAGGATCCCATACACAGATGGATAAACTAAACTAACCACTTATGATTGGATGATCCCCAAATATTAATATATATCCCAGAAAATATCATAGTGGATCGCATATCATATGGATATATTATCTTAAGTATGTGAACTATAATATACTATTATAGAACATCATGGATAAGTGGATGTATTATCATAGTTCTAGAGGCTAGATCCCGATTTACGGATATATTACCATGGTTGCCATGATGTCCCTACCTGGTGCTTCATCAAATCCATCCCGTTTCCCGGGGCTCCCAACGCTAAGGGCGACAGCCTCCAGTTGCAGACTGTGACTTTGCGCAGTCAGTGCCTTTGGGCTTTTTGGAGTTTGGGCTTTGAGTGGATTCAGTTGAGGTTGTGGTTATAACAATGGGATTAAAACCCATTGGGATATGGCCTCCATAACTATGAGAATACACAAAAAAAAGTTTTCCGGATTTTCCATGAGACGAATTCCGGAAAACCAACAAACACTTACCCTCTGGTTATTTAACATAGCCATGGTATAGATGGCCCATTTATAGATGGTTTACCTAGCTATAAAATGGTGATTTTCCATGGCTATGTTAGTCATAACCAGAGGGTAATTGTCTTTTTTCACAAGTGAATGTCCCGGATAGGGGATTTCTGTGGGAAGTTTGTGGGCTTCCCTATTTTCAATCATTCCCGTTTAAATTGACGCCTCAAGGAACCCCATCATCCGTGAAATCAAAAGGGTTAAGCCACAAAAATCAAGGGCGTCAAGGATTTCTACCTGCAAACTCAGGGATTTACCAAGCAATAAACAATTCTCATCCAGAAACTCTGCAGATTTCAAGGGACTTACACCGTTACACCGCCAGCCGAAGGGATGGATAGTGATGACAACATGACACTATAGATCACTATAGATACACCTAACTAGATAACTAGATATATCCTGAAGATATATCCTAAAAACTATGGATACACCGATACACCTAGAGAATCATGGATATCTTGTTGGTATCTTCTATAGAAAAACTAAAGATACAAAAAACATATCCCCATAGAGAATCATAGATAATCATATCCTCTGGTAATTTGTTACATAGCTATTGAAAATGGTGATAGAAATAGTGGATTTACCCAGCTAGAAAATGGTGGATCTTTCCAGTTCGTTATGTGACAGTTTACCAGAGGGTAAATCACCATTCAATCACCATTACATCTCATTAAAACCCATTAAATCACCATTCAATCACCATTAATGACCATTAATCATCATGAAATCACCAGAAAAGCGACAGAACATCTACAGATAACTGTACCCTCTGGGGGATGATCCCCAAATCAACCATCCGAAAATACGACTTAAACATCGAGCTAGCGCGTTTTGGTCGACTTTTTTTTAAATGTCTATTTTCTATTTCTTACGTATATATATATATATATATGTAATTGATACATATCTATACTTATCTTATATACTCTTTACTGTCTCTTATTCTCGACCCCACAAGGGAAAAGGACATTGGGTCCGGACCGCCAGAGCTTGTTTCCATGCGTGCGACCTCGGGGGCCGGAGCTTTTTGGACTGACAACCGTGGGTTGAAGGCACCACAAAGAAAAAAAACATCCGGATGATCAATGCTTACCATCTGGTAATTTAACATAGCGAACTGGAAAATCACCATATTTAATGGCAAAATCCACTATTCATGGTCATTTTCAATAGCTACGTTAAATTACCAGAGGGTAAAAAAAAAACAACTTTTTGGACACCAGGATATGTTTGGCCGAATTTCCTCACATTTCGAATGGCAGATTTTTGGATGATTGCCCTAATCCTCCCAAGCCGTTATTGTTGGAAAGAGATATCCCATGTTCAAACAAAGCCAACCATTTTTTGTTGGTCCGGTACATTCCATTGAAAATATCCGCACAATTATCCCGTATGTCGGTATAATTCATATGGATATATAGCCATTCAACTGCAATCACTATCTATTGGTCAATAGTTCACATGATGAATTTATCTAAGTTTATCTAACCATTGACTATTAACAACAAAATTATCTAACCATTAACCATTTGTCAAGATTCAGTTGCTAATTTTACTAATCATAAAATCCGTTGATAGTTACTGTGCATCACTGTGGCTTTATCTAACCATCAATCTCAGTAAAATACAACAGTTCACAAACCTGAATCAAGGCTATTTTGGGTTAGTTGCCCCATCCGAACCATTATTCCAGTGTGGTCGCGATGTGAGGTCGTTATAATTCACCCATATATACATATACACACATACATATATATATATATTATCATTAAATATAGTTATATATAATCAAATAAAATCACATATAACTATATAATATAGTTATATATAATCAAATAAATTCATATATAACTACATAATGTGTATATATATATATATATGTACACTTAATGTATGCATAACTGGGCCAATAAGGGCTGAATGACCAACCAAAACATCGAGAAGCTTTGCGCAGCTGCAGCAGTGCGCCCGCAACCTGGGGAACATCGACACCCGGACATGGGCGATTTGCTATCCATGGGGGGGGGTTCAACCAACCAGCAAGGGGGATATGATACATATATGCCACAATAATATATAGGGATATTATATACATATATGTTATATGTATATATAGATATGTATATATGGACATATTTGTATAATATGTCATATTGCAGTACATGCATCGTTATATGTATAGATCTAGTTATGTTATATTACAGTTTCTATTATAATATGTAAATATTATATAATTCGCAACAGGTAACTACAGTTCGAAAGGGCTCCATAGCTACATGGCTACGTTGATTACTGACTTTTGGGTTTATTTTCTCGACACGTTTGGGGAGTAGATCACACATTCAAATGGTCACTGAGCCGGGTATACTCAGTTTCTGGGTAAACCATTTGTCCGTTGAAAGTATGGACAATTTTGCCTCCCACCGCCATTTACGAGGATAGCAATATCCAGCAAAACAGCATGGAAAGTATGGATGAACAAGGTGGAGCATCAGGGCTACACCCGGCATTCCGCTAATCTTTTTCTATCTAAATATGGTGAAAAAAGGAAAGGAATAGGGGTGGAAAGTATATACAAAGTAGAAAACCATGAGTCTTTGGCTGATTGTCATTGATGACTGATCAACAAAAAGGAGAGTGAACATGACAGCCGCAGTTTCAAAGCACATCGAACCAGCCTATCATGGTGCCAAGCTACTCGGTTCACTTGTTCCTGGTACTACACCTCTAGTAAAGACAATACAGTACATTTTGTTTGCCACAACTGGCAGTGTGTCAAAACCTTGTACCCCTGGTGAACATCAAAATAGCTGGTAAATGGATGTTCATCCCCCTAAAAATGTATCTATAGGTATTGATCCATACCCAACTAAGAACATTGCTGCATCATCTGTTTTTATACACACAAATACGTTGACTTCGACAGGAAACATCTGGGAAAAATCGCCAGATTTCCGTCAGAAACAGACACCCATTCTGGTATGATTCCCATCCAAGCCGCTCTGCCAAAGTCCACGCGGTGCTTCCCATGGCAACAGCTACGCAGCTACGCGAAAAACACAATCAACAGATAGCGAAAACCGCTTTTTTAATGGATTTCACGGGAATTTCATGGGATTCTACGGTGATGAGTAGAGATTTAAACAACAAACATGGTGATACTCATGGGGATTAGCTTCTGGTAATTTGACAAGGCTATGGAAGATGGCCCATTGGGGATGATTTAGAATGACTTGATAACCATGGTGATTCTCCATAATCATGTACTGGAGGGTAGGTTTGATGTCCTGACATGGAGGTTGGTTCACCTGGAAGATGAGGATGAGTCTGAGTTTTGATCATGTCTGTGGGTCGACCTTTTTTTCAAAGACCCAAAATTGAAAACTCAACTTTTATACCCTCTGGTTATTTAACATAGCCATGGAAAATCACCATTTTTAATAGGTAAACCATCTAGAAATGGGCCATTTCCCATGGCTATGTTAAATAACCAGAGGGTAATTCAGAATGCTTGGATGCTAAACACATATGACTCATATGACATCGATTTTTCAAGATGCCAGCACTGTATCCTGAAATCACAAGCTGCACTGGAAATGGCAGCCGGAAATGGAGGTGATGTGGGCCCCAAAAACCGGCCCTGGTGGGGTTTGTCTGTATCCAAAATCGTGTGGTTCATGATGATTTTTGTTAATGGCAATGCACCACGGAGCATTAAAGAAACATCGTCATTTTTTCCGGTCTTGACCATGAATGTTTAAGATAGTGAAGTTGGTTCTAACAGTGTTGCTGGTTGTAAGCCCACTATGTCCAAATGGCGGTTTCCTGAAATGGGGGCACATCCATTTTATTTTCGGATTTTCCATTATAAACCATCCATTTTAGGGATCCTCCATGTATGGAAACCCCCAACTATCTCCCAACATTCCATAGTGCCTGGCGATAGACCCTTGGTTGAGTTGATAGGGATTCCGATCCACGGAAGATTACGGAAGATATCTATCGCATGTCCCCTTTTCAAAACAGCGAATAAGCCCAACAACTAACCATCAACCAATCATCATCTATCAGATCAATCAGATATTTGGTAACATCCACCACTAACTATGATCCACTAACCATCCACCACTAACTATGGTCGACATCGCTAGAAACGATGCTAGTTCATGGTCACCAAAAAGCGCCAAACGTCGAGATGTCGCTCCGTCTCGGTGGCGATTTCCCGACGAATCTCGTCGAAACACAAGAAGCGATGGCCAGGCCTAGCAGCACCGTTCGGATCCGTCATGGCTTGGGGAATGGCTAAAAATAACCATAGGATCCATGGGTTTATGACATGTTATAACTATACTAACTATCATCAAAATTCTGGATATATATATATATATTTGCATGGTGAACGGTTACCCACCTATACCCTCTACCTGGTGTCATGTTAAACATGGCAAGCTGGGAAATCCCCGAAGGAAATGGAGCTTTGAATATGGATTTTCCATGGCCAGGTTTGATTACTGGAGAATATTTTGGGGAAATGGTCCTCCATTTTTTTGAAAAAAAATGGGTCCCTCATTCAATGGACAGATCCAAGATTATGAACCAGAATTTTGCTTAGGTGTATTTGATATTTTAGGAAGGGATTTTACTGATGGTTGGGTCTGAGAATAGGGGATTTTTCCTCCACAAAAGCCATGGCGTCAATAGGGACAGTGACCGGATTGGTAACCGAGAAAGTTGGTCGGTTTCCATCAATAGGGTTACCCCAATAGCTGGTTGGTTTATTTCATGGAAAACCCGAAAATGAAATGGATGATTTAGATTGATTTAGGGGCACCCCCATTTCAGGAAACCTCCACATAGGGTTTTTGACCGTTAAAATTAGAGCAGAATTTATCTACAGCCATGAGCAGTAGGAGACTTGCACACCGTGAGAATCAAAGCAAATTGGTTCCTTTTGCTCTTGAAAGGTTTTCCACGAAAAGAAAACAGTGGATTCTTGACTTTATGAAAGTTCTTGGGCTTATTCATAGGGATTCATAGCCAATAAGAACATTAGGATTCTTGACTGGACATGGACATGGATGACTTGGATGACAGTGATTCTTTGCAGACCTCCTTCCAGTCATAGTCTTGGTGTTGTTTTTATTGGAATACACCGAACCTCCTCTCTTTGATCATCTGTAGTACGCTGTACCTATCAGACCTATCACAAATAGACTTGGAAGATTGAAACCAGTCCTGCTAAATTTGTAACATTTGGGTTCTGAAACTTGTTTCACCGTTGGAAATCAAAATCTGTTGTGAAACTAAACAGTATAGCAACCCGCACAAAGATGCAGAGACACTCCAATACCACTACTGGGTCTCATCATTGCTTTGTTTTTATTATTTGTCATGGGGCATTTTCCATATGTTTGTTTACTGCAGAGTAAGTCGAAGCTACAAAACGATGAGCTGACTGTATTATTTGTCAAATTTACAACACGCACATTTTAATTATACCCCTATATTTGTGGGAAAGACAGGTTTCCTGCAAAATTTCAGTTGAACCACTGCATGAAATGAATGGGTTGTCACAATTCCCAATGAGTTAGGTGGTATAGCCCCCTACAATAACCAATCAACCATGGTATAACTTCAATTTCTCACATCTGCCATGGTCAAAATGTGATGTCGGGGGTGTGGCTATCCATCCTATTCCATGTGAACCCAAACATAATGGATATTCCAATGTATGACCATCGCCCAATTAATTGATGTCCGACTAACTTGACCATGGCTCATATGTCAAACAAGTTGCCTATTAATTCCGTTAACGTTCCATTAATATTACATGAAATATAACACTATATCCAGTAAATCCCCGCAAAAACATAACACCACTACAATATACAGGGGTTGGTAAATGTCCTACTTCAACATCACCCAACTATTCTGGCTGACAAATTCACCAAACTGAAAATAACTGCAGTTCATACGGCCATTTGAGGACGATAGTCCCTCCCTCCCAGGACTTTTCTGAGGTTTGGTAAGGTCCCATTTTTTCATCTGTTGGAGATTTTGTCATCTCCCCAATATTTGGGTGCGAAAAAAACATCGGACATCATTTTCCCATCCATTTTCCCCACATTTTCGCCAGATTTCTGTCACCCCTGGGTTTCCAAGGTATTTTCAGCACCCGACAGGTGATCAAACTCGCCAAACTCAGCAGACCTGGGGCGATGCTGCGAAGATATGTATGGTACAGTATATATATATACATACTTATGTGTGAATATGGTATTAAATAAATATATATATATAATATAATATATAATATATATAATATATATATATATAATAATATATATATATATATATAATATATACATACATACAATATTTGACTAAATATTAAATGTTAGTGAAACACCATCATCATATAGGTGGTTTAATATGGTTTTACTAACATTATGCATGTTTACAATATATATAAATATCTTATATAACTTGAAATCTGCCTTGTGGCGCTTTTTGGGTAAACCATGCTTGTTCAGCATGAAGCTTTTGGAATGCCACGACATATACGATACGGGTTTCATGGGATGTAATTAGCTGTAAACCTAGCTATCAAAATCTATCAAACGTGATATGAACAATTCAACCCTAGCTTTGAAGGAACATCAGGCACCGCAGTACCAAGGCAGTACCAAGGCAGTTCTGAAGGATTTTTCATGATCTCATTGGTGATTCGGTCAACGTGGCTGGTTATGGCTGGTTCGCCATCCATGGATCGAGTGCCGGGTGCCCAAACCCATGGATCAGTTGGAGTATCAAGGGCCTGGCTCGGGGAGCTTCACCCAATCGCCCCAGTGAGAGTGGGATTTAACATCGGTTTTTTATATAATTTATATACATGTGTCTATCTATCGATCTATCTATCTATCTATCTATCTTTCTATCTATCAATCTAATCTAATCTAATCTAATCTATCTATCTATCTCTATATATAATATATACATATATATGTACATATATATATATATCCGTATATGTAATATAATAATTAATAAGTGGACTAAGCCTACTTACCTACTCATAACTGGGCTTATAACATGTTATAAGCCACTCACATGTCGGGGTTCACCGCGCCAAAAATTACCATTCCAACAGCTCCAGCTGGACCAGAATGACAGCCCATGTGGAGATTCACGAAGCGAAATTGAAGTAACTGAAATTGAAGTAACTGGGATACAGCTAGTTAATAATAACACCAGTTACCGGCAGAGATCTTTACTCGACTTGGCTAAACATCTTCTGCCGGTTGAACCACTGAAGTTGAATATGACGCGTTTGATTTGAGGTTGTTCTAAACAAGTTAGGCTTCTCTTGTCGAGCCTGTGAAGATCAGGGAAGTTTATTTGTGATTATCAAGCGATATCAAGAGCTATCCTAGGTCTTCAAAACCATCAATGGGAATATCCCCACAATTCATATGGCCTTAATTATATGGTACAGTACCTCCATTTTAGGATCCTGAAATTCCCATGTTTACAAACCACTATAATCCCCATCAACTAGTTCGTTATATCTACCATAAACCATGGTTTTTTCAGACACTTATAATGCAGGTCTTCAAAACCCGGCGATCCCTCAGATCCAGATCGGCAGATCGGCGCCTGCGAGTCACGACACCGCTGCCTGTGGGTAGGAAAACCCGGCCTGCGTCGCTGGTTTACCAGTAGATGGGAAAACTATCCGCTGCTTTTTCGCGCAATACGTATACATCAAATGGAAAATTTGATCGGATTTTAAGCAAACTACGAAATGCTACAAATCGCAGAGACCTTTTGTAAAGTGAGTTTCTTTCCCAAAATCAGAGAGACATCAGGAGTGTCAGATGACCGATTGCATCACCAATCCCTTGCCGGGCCATACGGCGCAGTGCATGACCCTAATCCAATGCTGTTCTTTCGAGGTCAGATTTTGAGTAAAAACATGGCATGTTTAGAGCTGGACAGCGAATCTCTGAGACTTCTTGGCCCATCACTCGAAGGACAGGAATTTGCCAGGTTTATCATTTCCATCATTTTTGGGCCATTTCCAATTCACATTTAACCTGCATATCTCCAAGGTATCTTTCTCATCTGGTTTTCGGGGTCCAACCATCCGATCTCGTACGTCACTATACAACTGCCACAGAAAAACGGAACCGTGACATCTCCAGCAAACATACGACCAAATCACTAAAGATGACTCCCGGATTCCCACATACCCGGCCTGGTAAACTGTCACAAAAAACAATGGAACATCACCATGCGTTTTTCATGGATAAATCCATTATTTCTATGGGCCATTTTCAATGATCCCACGGAAGATAATGGCATCGGCCGGCACCTCTTTAAGAACGGGATTCCCAGTTCGATTATGATAAACTCAATCATCGTTAAAACATGGTATCTCCATTAAATAGCATCTGCCGTCATGAACCATGAATGAGTTATAGATCCACACATATATTTTAGATTGTTTTCATGCTTAAACGCCAATTCCATGACCTTTAAACGTTTAAATATGTGGTTTTTCACAGCCCCAGCTTCGTTCAATGGTGCACCTACCAAGGCTTCCAGCAGCGAGGACTTTCCGACGCTTTGGCCGCCCACCACAGCGATCTGCGGGAGATCAAAGTCCAACTCCAGGCCTGCGTGCCTCGGCGGCTTCGGCGACACGGTTCATGCTTTGGAACTGTCATGTTTGATGCTGAAAAAAGTAGTTTCAATCTCGTTGAGGATATCGACAAAATCGAAGACCATCATTTTCTGCATAAGAATCTACACTGTACACATACCAATTCAAGAAATTGATTTTTTTCGGCACTTTTTGGGAGATTTTCCCCAAAAATGGACGACCCTAAAAATTCGACCAAGTGGCTGCACTGCGCCACGGATCTGGCTGATGATGGGAATCAATTTCTCCATCGGCACCTGAAGCGGCTCGGGATGGTCATTATGGTGATTCCAGCCGGCTCAAAGTATTCAGATAAATAAATCAATAAACCAATAAATAGACGAATATACCGATCTGTAACTATAGACATATATACACATATGTATATATATATATATGTATATATATATATGTATATATGTATATGTATATATATATATCTATCTCATATACTATATATGTATATATATATATGTATAATTAATATCATGCACAAATGTATGAACCCTCAAAGCAGCTGGGGCACCTTTTATCCGTCTTGAGCCAAAACATATCGTTAGGCGGATATAGGTCTACACATGTTATGTAGGAACCCATACCTAAACACCCCTCCTAAGTTCATGCCTTTAGCATAGAACTTCAAGCTACAAGCTGTTTCGCCTGTCTGTTCCTACCTTCTACAGACACCTGCCCCATGCGATTCATGTGGCACCATGCAGCGTCAGAAGGAAGTGGCTTCGTACACAGGTCAGACAAATTCTGATGTGTACCCACCGGCTCGACCTTCAGAGTTTTGGTCGACACTTTCTCCTGGATCCACAGGAACCTAGTCTGCACGTGTCTTGTTTTACCAAGACCCCTCCTCGACACGATTCCTCTTGCCGCCGAACTGTCGCTCAGCAGAACCAGTTCTGTGTCGATTTTCCACTCGTCAAGCATTGCCTTTAAACCCAATCCTACTGACCCTGCTTTCACCAAAGCGTAGAATTCCGACTCTCCACTGCTGAGGGATACAGTGCTCTGCAGGTTACTACTGTGCTTCACACAGCATGAACCCAACATACACACGATCCCGGTTGTGCTGCGACGGGTCTTCAAGTCGCCAGCGTGATCTGAATCACAAAACACTCGGATGGTGTTGAACATCTTCTGGGGTCGAAACTTCGATACCACTCGCATGTGACCGGACAGATAACGTCCAAGGCGCTTGAGCTTTCCCCAAGCATATTCGGTAGGATGTTGCATGTGCCGAGCAAGTGACTTCGTTGCTTCAGCCAAATCGGCACGATCCATTGACAGGTAAGCAGCTCGCATTGTAAGAGACCTGTATTGTGAAACTTGTTCTGGTTCCAAATCGGGCTGTTCTTCAGCCGCGATAACATCTTGTATTTTCTGCTTTTCCGCCGGTGTACTAACCGGTTTGCAACCTTCCAAGTTTAGGGCTTTCACAATGTATTCAGCATGGCGTGGATCTGCTTCATAGTCCAACACGCCAGTCGTCTTGTCATAGCTGATCACTCTATTGAGTACGCACATTGACGTACCATCTCCTCGTTCTGGACCAATCAAGCCGTCCACACGATATTCAAATTTCTTCTTTAAGCATTCTTCGAGGTACTTCAAAGCTTCATCGTCACCAAGGCAAATGAAGTCATCACCATGAACGATGAAACGCAAGTCCATTTCATCATGGATGAACAGTGCCGGCCATGCTTTGCACTGTCTGAAGTTGTTCTCCGTCAGCAACTGCACGTACGTAGATTGCCAGATGTTGGCAGCATCCAACGTCCCGTACATTGAGCGTTTGAGGAGCGCGCAAGCTCCCTCTTGTTCACTGCCTTCTGGAAGAGTACAGAAAACCCTCCTTTTGGATTCTCCGTAAAAGTGCGCCCTGGAGATGTCTATCAGCATCATTTTGTAGGGCCTGTTCCTTTTGCTGGTGCGCTTTGACACCATCAACGCACAAAGCGCTTTGAGAGATTCCAGCGGAGGCATTGCACTAAAGCTTTCGAACTCCGCCAGTGATTTCGATGCCTTCTTTACTTCCCGAACCACCAAGCGAGATCGATAGTTTGGATGACTGTCGTCACCCTTGTTGCGATCCACCCACTTAAGGGTTATTGGAGGACGGTTGGTCTCCTCCCAGCACATAGTGGTGGGAACAACATCCCATAGCTGTTGCTTCTCCACCCACTTCATCTCTTCCTTTCTGGCTTCCAAAACTTTCACAGGATCCAGTGGCATGCCTGTCACTGAGTCCACATAGTCGCTGACAGTCTCGTCCACGAAGCTTTCGGTTTGGTCATTTGAGGTATCATCGGGTGAGGGACCCGATGTGAGCTCTGCCAAGGTACTGAGTTCGCCTCGAACTCGAAGCTCTCGCCGAATTCCATCCAGAATTGCAGAGACCAGTTTCGGTGGATACGTCTGTGCAGCACGAGCTCTGCCATTGATCAGGTGTACATGCCTGTGTCCACCTTCACATTTTCCTTCGATACACTTTGCCATTTCAGGAGAATTGGTCAGCCAGCAGGTATCCTTCCTGACATATCCCACACCCTGCTGATCCTCAGCGACCATCTCCCACTTGCACATAGGCGACTCCACCTTGTACACTCCAGGCAGGCTTGCCAGGCGCTCGATTTCCGGTTCCTGCCAGCTTGCGCTGGGTTTCGGATGTTCATGCAGAAAGAACCTGCCATGGTTGTGTTGCTCCAAATAGCAGTCCACAGCCACCTTCAAGTGCATTCGACCTTCTTCTAAGATCTGCTGATTCTCTTCATCCGTTCTTTTGTACTTGCTGAGATTCTGAAGTGGACTGAATGGTCCACACGGAGGTGATCCGACAAGGAATAGCGGTTTCTCCTTCTTCAGGAGCCTCCTCAACTCTCGCTGATCTGTGTCCTTTGACAGATCCCAATGGTCTCCTTTCGAGTTCTTGGAAACCATCAAATCAACTGCAAATCCAGGTCGAAGACCGAAAAGGTTAGCCTTCGAAGTGAAACGCTCGGGATTGTAGATCTCGGCCACGTCGCTTTTGCTGATTCCCATGGAGCACAGTAGTTGGCTGATCTCGTAGATCTCTTTCTTGGACTCCAGTCTATGAAACATGTTGGCTTCCAAAACGGAAACCATGTCCGATTGTCCAGATCCTTGACTCTGAGCTGCCGGTGCGTCACTTCCTTGAGCTGGAGGTGCTGGATCGTTAGATCCACGGGCTTCTTCTCTTTCAGCCACCTGAGCTTCTCGATGGCTCTCTTCACCTTCTCTCTTTTGTCCCCTCTTCTCCGGAGACTTCTGCCTCTTGGCTGCCCCTCCTGGGGAAGACCCTTCCTCCTCCAAAGGACGTCTCACCGGGTCCGGTTGGACCAAAGGTCCGACTCGACCCTCGGGTTGTCCAATGGCTGCATCTGCCGCCATCTCGACAGCATCATCTGGGCCATCCCGCAGGACCAACTCGTTCGGCTCCTCCGCGTCTGCTGACGCTTCGCCTTTCCTTTTCTGAGCCTTCAAGACTCGAGCCCGTCCTTCCTCAGTCCGAAGAAGTCTCTGTTGCACCAAGGTTCGACACTCACTACTGTGAGCTCTTGCTGGCAGTCCAACTTGAATCGCATTGCAACCTTCGCATCCAGCTGTATAGTTTCCCTCCACGTCGGCTTTCTTGACATAGAGGTTCCTTGGCAGCGAATCTCGATCCGCTGGGACTGGCATCAGTCGTACGCCAGGCTCAATTGCAGGCATTGCAATCGCTATTGGTGCGTCCAAGTCTTCTGGCTTCTGTGGCCTCATCTTCCACGGAGTGCCACACATCTGATCGAAATCTTCCGTCGACCAGCGTTTCTCCTCCGGCATCCGTTTCACGCTGCCACCCTTGATCACACCATCCTTGGTCATGACCAGTGCGTCGCCATTGCGACCATGGGCCCCCATGAACATGCCTTCCCGCATCGTGTCATAGGGCCCTTCCAGATAGCTCTTCAGAGGCTTGAACCACACTCTTTCACCAAAAGTGACGGATGGTCGTTTCCACCGTCTGCCGCGAGAACGCTCATATGGCGTTCGTCCGTCCTTTCCCACTCTGAAGCGGGAGATCATGAAATCAGCATGACGACCGACCCATGCAAGAATCGGATGCCGATCTCTCACCTGAATTCCCAGCTTTTCTTCCAGGGAACTCTTCATAGCCTTGATCTGCCTTTTGGTTTCTCTAACGGCAACTTCACAAGCGCCGTTTGCCTGCGAGTCTCCCGTCTTTGACTCCTCCAAGACGATCTCAACCGTCTTGATGCCTTTCTTCACAGCCTCCTTGAGGGATTTGATCGAATTCTCATTGTCCGACTTCAGCACCAGTCTCCTGTACCCTGACTCCTCAAGGCACTGGATGACGAAGTTCACCGCGTAGTTGTCTGCGCCCTTGGCTGGAACCACGCTGCACCACATGTAACCAGTGTACTCGTCTTTAACCTGCAACGAAGGCAATTCGCCTTCAGGCTCCACTTCCGGCCGATTCTTCGAATCCCTGCCCATCCAAAAGTAGTCCATTGAAATGATGGGCAAACCACGTTCATCTTTTCCTTGTTCAGGTTCGCTAGGATGCCGCTCATGCAGTCCACGAGCGCGCATACAGTGGCCACACCAGGTCCTATGGATGGTGTGCCCTGTTGCTTCGTGCTCTTCGATTTCCTCCTTTGTTGGTGAAACCGGCGATCGAAGCAGCTTTGGCTTTCGACCGCTCTCCTCATCTTGCATTTCTTCTGGACTTACGGATTCACCTGCCTGGTGAAACCCTCGTCCATTGCTCCAAGATTCTTGCCAAAATGGCCTGACTCGTTGCCATTGACCGAGCCATTCAACCAAAGATCGAAGACAAAGATGCCCTTCTGCTCATAGAGTTGCGTAACTTGTTGGGCTTCCCCAGGGTGCTTCTTCACCAGGTCGTCATACACAGCACGGAGTCCTTGAGCAATCTTGCCATTCTTTGGGATGATGACGCCCTTGCCATCCATGAGCATTACCACATTCTTCTTTGAGACTGCGGTGCCACTCGCCAGCATTCGATGGACATCAATCAACCGACCTTCAACACTTTTGCCAATGCCATTGTTGTCGTACCCTTTGACGACGACGCCTCCACTGTCGGAGAGAAGTTCACCAGAGGCTGTCTTATATGAGGCATTGTTCGGATTCTCATCGCCCTGAATCAATCCAGACTTTTCCAACTCGAGGGGCACTGCCGTGACTGCAGCGCCAGTGTCGAAGTTCACCACCAACTTCGTCCATTGCTCAGAACTTCCATGGCAACTGTTCCAACCGCCTTCAAAAGAATTGATCTCCTGCACCTTGCCAAAGGTCTTGACCACCACGTCGTTGCGTCTCTTGATGAATCCAATTTCACGATCAACCTCAGAGTGGCCCATATTGCATCGTGCTCCTCGTCGACAAAACGATCGTTTGAAGTCACTGCACATCATGCCACCCTTGGGATGCTGCAGATAGAAAGCATCTTCATTCTTTGCCTTCCTTCTGCGAGCTCTGGCAGTTTTGACCCGAAAGGATCTTGCCAACTTCTTGGACTCAGTCATTGTCCGTTGACGTTTCTTGTGGATGTCGACCCGTTGTCTGCTCATGACACGCTGTTCATCAGCGCGTGTCTCAGTCTTGAACTTGGCGACTTCATCTTGGGTCAATTTCCGGTATGACCTCGACGACTTGACAAAGACACCAGCGTCCTTCCGCTTGAGATGTCCTCGACGAACCAACTTTGGCTTTCCACTCAATATTCGGATCTTGTCCTCCTCGACGACCACTGCCTCTGTCTCGATGCCTCCTAAAGTTTCGTCGTGGTACTCCTCATCCTTGACCTTCTTGCTGTCGAACTCCTTGTGCCAAGCTTCATCCAAACGTAGCTTCTCCTCAGCGCGTTCCTTGCCTCCAGATCGTCGATGAAGAGTTGCCTTGCGCCGCTTCTTCTCCTCGAACCAAGCCTTTGAGTGAGAGACGCCAGCCTTCAGCGCAGCATGATATCGAGCGTCATGCCAGCTTTGATCGTTCACTGTTGCCTCAGTGAGCTTGAAGCTTCCTTGGGCCTTCTTTTCCTTTGCCTTCTTGTCGTTCTCGCGGATCTTCTCTTTGAGCTCGTTCTTGCGAGCATCAATCTCTGCGATGCGTTTCTCAATCCGCTTGTACTCGTCCTCGTCGTCGCATTCTTCAAGTTCCTGGACTTTCTCGCGTTTCTCCGCGTCTAAGTTGGAAACTTCCAAGAGCTCCACGGTTCGATGCATCGCTTGGGTTGACGAAGTTCCGATGGGTCGAGACGGCGTTGGGAGCTCGGCCGATCCAGAGGATCGACTCGGCTCTTCCGTCTCTGGAGCCGACCGAAGACCAAAGGTCCGGTTCGCTCCTTCCATCAGCAACTTCGAAACCCTTTCGAGGAAGCCGATTCTAAGATCATTGCGATGATGTTCGACCAGCTTCAGAGACTCCGCATTGGATTCCCGGCTCAACGACAAGGGGTCGTGCTTGTCTCTCAACTCCTTCTTCTCATCCTCTCTCAAACCATTGAAGTGGTCGATGGTGATGCCTTTGAAAAGACAGATTGTCTTGTCCAGGACATAGTGGAACTTCTCAGGCTTGAGGATCTTGAGATAGTCACGAACTGACTTCTTCTCAGGCTTGTCCTTGGAGGATTCTTCAACTAGGCGTTCACGTTCCAAACCACAGACTCCACACTCGTGGTCATGGTGCTTCTCATTGGAGTTCCTCTGACACCTGAAGTGAAAGCAAACGTCACACGGCTCAGCGCAAGTCGAATCCTCGGACTTGACCATCACGTACTTGTCACCTTCGGGACGAACAGTCACAAAAGTTGAAGAGCTGCTCGGTTCAGCATCATCCTCCATCTTGACGTCGTCCTCGCTCCATTCCTCCAGCATGGCAATGCTGAGGAATCCAGTGTCCAAAGGTTCGGCTTGAGGCTCTTCTTCAAGGTTTCCAACACCCTTCGATTTTCCACCTGACTTCGCCTTGGCCTTGGGCTGTTGATTCTTGTTGGCAGCACCTCCACCGGCCGCCCAACAATCCTTCTTGAGGTGTCCGATCTTGTTGCAATTGTGGCAAACTCGGGTCTCTTTGGATCCACTACCGGACCCTTTGCCCTTGTTGTCGGTCTGTCCGGATCCTTTGCCGGACTTGCCTTTCGGAGAACCTTTCTTGCAATCTCCTTTGCCTTTCTTGCCTTTGCCCTTCTTACCTCCTTTTGAGAAAGAGCCCACGTCCATTGGGTCACCACCAGAAGCTGAATGCGCACCAGATGCATCTCCAAGCTTCAGTCGGTGTCCAAGTCTCGTTTCCAAGAACATCACCAACTCCGCCCTGACATCAGCGTAGTCGCTGTAGCGACTGCGATTCAGTTGTAGGTGTCGTTCTATCTCTACGGGGCATAATTGCTCAAGGATCGACACCTTGATCTCGGAGTCCAACTGTTGCCGGGTGCCATCAGATCGTCTTCGCTGCTCGTATTGACGAACATTTTCTTCCCAAGTCTCCACTGCCGCCCACAGATGATCCAACTTCGTGCATTTCTGTGGTGACAGGATTGCCCGAAGCATTGCGCCACGTCGTCCACCCGTGCTAGGATCGAAGCGTCGATTCAGTTTGCGCCACGCTTCAAGTCCTTGAGATTTTCCAGCCGACCTCACCACCTGAAAAGCCTCTTTCTCGCAAAGCGTTTGCAAGATTGCATACAACTGACCAGAGATCTCCTCCACATCCTCAATAGTCTGATGGGTCGGATTCACTGGTCCAAAGGCCGCTTTGATCTCCGTCGCAGTGATCTCGGTGTCGAAATCTTCTGCCCACTCCAACACTGCCTCCATCTTTGGGTGCACGCTGGTGATGAAAGCTTCCATCCTGGTCTTCCAGTACAACCAATTGGACTCTTCTCCAAGAAACCTGTCGGGTTTTGCCAAGCCCCGATTGTCCACCAAGGTCACCTTCTTGTCAGGCCGATCGCGCAACGCCTGAACCAGGTCATTCTGACTCCTTGCAAGCTCCTGGAACGCTGCCCCAACATTGGCTTGAAACGCCGCCTGTTGCTGCTGTGCTTGGGCTTGGGCTTGCTGTTGCTGTCCATTCAAGACCTGATCCAACTGTTGTCTGAGAGCTGCTTCACGCTGCTGTGCATCCGTCTGCCCAGCTGTCAGTTGCTCCACCTGTTGTCTAAGAGTCAACTCACGTTGTTGTGCCTGCTGCATGTTCGCCTGGAGTTGCTGGACCGTGTCGATGAGCTGCTGCGCGGTCATTGCTCCTTGTCCTTGAGTTGCCGCCATTGCTGCAAGTGATGTCCCAAGTTGGCCCAAACACGTCTCAACCTGCGGATCCTTATCACTTTCCTGACAAGTCTCTTCCACCTGTCAGCCACGCTCTGGTCCTCCACGACCCAAAGCCTGGACGCGCCGATCCAAAGGATCGACAGCAGTCCAATGGCTATCGCGATGATCCACCAGTGGTCAATCGCCACAAGGATCAGTGCAGCTAGCTCAACCAGACGCTCCGCTACCATGCACAAATGTATGAACCCTCAAAGCAGCTGGGGCACCTTTTATCCGTCTTGAGCCAAAACATATCGTTAGGCGGATATAGGTCTACACATGTTATGTAGGAACCCATACCTAAACATATCATGTGTATATTTATATATATAATGACATATATCATATATCAATATGTTTGGGTCAAAACCACTTCAATCGAACCACTGATCCTACCCCCCCGTTGCAACGTTCCAATTCTTTCGAAACAAATACCGTCACATCATGCATGGAACAAGGAGTCGCCTAAGACACAGTGCCCATGGCGAGGCCATGCCGCGGCAATCGCTGGAAGTAGACCAAATCATCCATTTCAACTCATCTCATTATTCATTTTGAAACATTTTTAAGTGGAAACAGTGGTGATTATTTGAGTATTCATTTGTGGCTTGAACATTGCAAAAAAGAAGTGCTTGAAAGCACCAACCAGGTAACCTCGAGGCTTGGTCAAGCTGTGACTGTCTCCGATAGGCCAAGCCATAGCACAACCAACTCTCAGAGACCCTCATGGTCATGGCCGTTGGGTAAAATGCATCTGCCTTGGCGGCATCCAAACTGATCCAAAAGTGTCATGGTCGAAAAATTCTACATGGTGTAATATGGCATATGGGTGGTCATCCATCCCATATTTCGAATCCATATCATATATATATATAGCTACATCCAATATTTCGAATCCCATATGAACTATATTCATTATATATATATATACATATACGTATAGTTACTGGGTATATTTTTATCCCTGTGAGTTTTTCATACCATCCGAAGAACGGAGAAACTGTCTCCACTGACATCCATCATCCCAGGGGACAGAGCTGGGTCCCAGCTGGCGAGACTTTATCCCGGAAATTTCTGGGATAAAAATTATGGCATGAAAATTATG
Source organism: Cladocopium goreaui (assembly GCA_947184155.2). Taxonomy (NCBI): domain Eukaryota; class Dinophyceae; order Suessiales; family Symbiodiniaceae; genus Cladocopium; species Cladocopium goreaui. Next base: position 515,231 of record CAMXCT020002269.1, on the reverse strand, counting down.
TTTTTCCCGAGAGCGTCTGAGCGCAGGGTTCTTCCAATAGTGGAGGTCTGTATCTCATCTTCTCATCTTCACACCTTCTCATCTTCACATCTTCTCTCACACCTTCACATTCACATCTTCTCTCACACCTTCTCATCTTCACACCTTCTCATCTTCACATCTTCTCTCACACCTTCTCATCTTCAGTTCTTCTCTCACACCTTCTCATCTTCACACCTTCTCATCTTCACATCTTCTCTCACACCTTCTCATCTTCACATCTTCTCTCACGCCTTCTCATCTTCACATCTTCTCTCCCACCTTCTCATCTTCACATCTTCTCTCCACCTTCTCATCTTCACATCTTCTCTCACACCTTCTCATCTTCACATCTTCTCTCACACCTTCTCATCTTCACATCTTCTCTCACACCTTCTCATCTTCACACCCTTCTCTTCACACCTTCTCATCTTCACATCTTCTCTCACACCTTCTCATCTTCACATCTTCTCTCACACCTTCTCATCTTCACACCTTCTCTCACACCTTCTCATCTTCTCTCTTTCTCACTCTCTTTCTCACTCTCTCCTCCTCTCTCTCTCTCTCCTTTCTCTCTCCTTTTTCTCTCTCTCGCCTTCTTTATCTTTCTCTCTTTAGGCCGAGGGTGGTACCGGCGGTGAGTCACGAAACGGCAACCCTTTCGCACGAAATGAGGGTCGATCGGCAAAAACTGAGGTAAAATTGCGATTTGACTTGCCCTGGAGCAACCCTTTCGCACGAAATGAGGGTCGATCGGCAAAAACTGAGGTAAAATTGCGATTTGACTTGTCCCGGAGCAACCCTTTCGCACGAAATGAGGGTCGATCGGCAAAAACTGAGGTAAAATGGCGATTTGACTTGTCCCGGAGCAACCCTTTCGCACGAAATGAGGGTCGATCGGCAAAAACTGAGGTAAAATTGCGATTTTACCTGTGCCGGAGCAACCCTTTCGCACGAAATGATGGTCGATCGGCAAAACCTGAGGTAAAATTGCGATTTTTCGTGTGCCGGAGCAACCCTTTCGCGCGAAATGAGGGTCGATCGGCAAAAACGGAGGTAAAATTGCGATTTTTCGTGTGCTGGAGTAACTTTCTCGCACGCAAAGAGGTTTATGTGTACGAGCGTTTCTGTGTAGAGATGTTTGTGTGTAAAAGTGTTTGTGTGTACAAGTGCATCTGTGTAAAAGTGTTGTGCCTTGCCATCAGCCATGGTACATCTATTGTCACTTCCTCCCAATTGAATCTATGATAACCTTTGGCCTGCAGTGCCAGTAACCCTGGTTCCCCCCAGATCTCTTGTTGTGGGCAGATAGGCCTCTCTCTGGACGGACGGACGTTTCTAAGTAAAGAAAAGCAAAAACTATTTTCTGTTGCTTCTTCAAAGTGATCCCCTTTGAAATGGTCAATTGATCTTTTTTGGTCTTGATCGAGTGGTTTCAAATTGATAGTTGACGAGCTCATTTTGAAGAAGCAAGTAACTAGCTATGTCCTGGAGAAGAACATCGCAGCGATCACCAAGGTCATCACAGATGTGTGAAGAAAAGGGTGAGCAAGGAGTATAGGAGCTTGGCACATGGACTAAGAGATCCATTGGCGAGCCTTGACCAGGGAGAGTTCCTCATCGAGGCGGTGAGGACACAGTGCCAGCTTCCAAACATTCGCATGGCTGAATGACCAATTCCTGGATGCGATCCAACAACATACGAGCCACTACTTCCGTCTGAGCGACTTCGAGGAGGCGATCCAGACTTACTTCTCGCTGGCACGGCGCGCTTGCACGGCGCGGACTCATCGTTTTGCAGCACAGTGCCAGTGGACCCGACCATGCTGAATGGCATGCAACAGCTGCGATGGTCTGCAAGCAGTGATCGCTTCAAGGTTTTGCAGGACAATCTGGGGACGGACAAAAAAGTTTTAGTTAGGCTCGCCATGACATTACATACTTGGTCACGTATTGTGATGTGGTGCATATCATCGAGTCCTAATTAATACCCTTAGGCCTTAGCTTCAGACTTTGATACTGCGTATGTAATTATGGCCTGCTCCTATAATTGTTTGAGGGGATAGGCTGGTTCCCCCACCCTGGCTGGGGGCCAGGTCGGTTCTTTGCCTGACTCAACGCCGTCGTGACAATTGAATTTGAAAATGAAGTGCATCAGCATGAGTCAACCAGAACTGTCTGAGACTTGCTGATGCACGCATCTTTGCTTGAGACATTCAGTTTCACCATAGTGCATCCTGTCTCACCATAGTGCATCGGCGTGGGTCAAGCAGAACGGTCTGAGACTCCATAGAAGAGCAATAAAGCTGCCGATTCCTTTTGCGCATATAGTTGTGCCGGGACATCGCTGAATGTGATCTGTCACAGTCATTAGTCATAGTCCTTGAATGCTTTGCGGGTCCGCATTGTTGGTCTGTGCAGCTAGGTTTGCATCGAGTCAGGGCCCCGGGATGGGATGGATTACCTGGATAAGCTGCTACCACAAAGAAACAAATCGATATATTTTATATTGAGATAGAGCTAGAGATATGATATAGAGATGGATGTATGAGTGTTAATATATAGAGATGGATGTATGAGTGTTAAGATAAGAGTTTCAATTCCAGTCACAGTCAGGAGTCAGGACCCTAAACCCATAAAGAACCAACTTATATCATATTGTAATACTGTGCGTGTCCCAGCCCAGAAACGGTCGCTGCCTGCCAGGTCCGCCCGTTTATACTTTTTTTCAGGAGATGGCAAACCACCTTGGTTGGGGGGCCCCAAAGCACATAGCCCGCATGACATGTTTATACATGCTGGTTTCGAGGCACCACCCCGTCGGATTGCTGAGGTCGCCACGACAACGATGACTTCGCTGTGACTACATGGGCCGGCCTCTGTGTAAAAGCGTCTGTGTGTACAAGTGATTGTGTGTAAAAGCGCTTGTGTTTAAAGCCGTCTGTGTGTAAAAGCGTCTGTGTGTCAAAGTGTTTCTGCGTAAAAGTGTTTGTGTGTAAAAGCTTCTGTGTGTACAAGCGTCTGCGTGTAAAAGCGTCTGTGTGTAAAAGTGTTTGTGTGTAAAAGTGTTTGTGTGTAAAAGTGTTTGTGTGTAAAAGTGCCTGTGTGTAAAGCGTCTATGTGTAAAAGCTTCTGTGTGTCAAAGCGTTTGTGTGTAAAAGCAGCTCCTGTCTGTAAAAAGGTCTGTGTGTAAAAGTGTCTGTGTGTAAACGTGTCTGTGTGTAAAAGTGTCCGTGTAAAAGCGTCTGTGTGTAAAAACATCTGTGTGTAAAAGCGTCTGTATGTAAAAGCTTCTGTGGGTAAAAGCTTTGTGTGTAATAGCCTCTGTGTAAAAGCTTCTGTGTGTAAAAGCTTCTGCGTGTAAAAGCTTTTGTGTGTAAAAGCGTCTGTGTGTAAAAGTGTTTGCGATGCAAACTATTGTCTTGCACTTCTCACTATTTTGTCTTGCTACTCCTCTTCTCGACTGCCTATAACACATCTTTCATATATTGTTTGTAAAATTGTGTCTCCATACTAACAAGAGAAGACCCTGCTCCTCTACGCTCTCGGGCCATCCGTCGTCTAGTTTCTATTATGATAATTATGAAATGAAAATTTCTGGGATAAAAATTATGGCATTTTCTATCCCAATGGATGTTTCATCATTATAATGATTACCACATGATTATTGGGATAAAATTATGATTATAATTATGGATCCCAATGGCATTGATGATTTTCTGACATCAGCTGAACATGTTGGGATGATGATGTCAGAACATTTTTGGCAATGCCAAATTGCCATCAATAATTGCAGAAAACCCATCATCACCCATGTTTCATTACTGGAGGCTACCTATCCAAGCATCTCAGGGGTGAAATAGATCTGGGTTCATCCTCACTTCGCTTGAGTCAAGAAATCATCACCAAACACAAACATGTGTTGTTTGTCAGCCGATAAATTAGATGTAAATCCTGTGTTTCCATCATTTCTCCTAATTTATCCTATATTTCCCCTAATATGGCACCACTCACATGCACCTTTTCTTGTGAATGACGAACACCATGCATCACATTTCGGCTGCCTCATTTGTTTGGCCACCTCCATATCTCGTGAAACGCACTGCAGGAAATCTGAACTGAAACTTTTTGACATGGCAACCACAATTGTTTCTTTATGTGTAAATCAACCACTAACCATAAATCAACATATGGCAACCACAAGAACTTGACCTGCAGCGACTGCCGATGCTCCTTTTCACATCGCTTGTGAGACGAAACGGATCGCGTTTGGCGCCCCGAAGGCCCTGCCGGTGAGGAAAATGCGAAAAAGGCACTGGTCGGTATGACGACCACCGAAAAAGGGGGAATAGAGTTGATAAATATATGGAATATGATATGTATATAATATATAAATATAATATATATATATACATACAGAGGGGGCGCTCATGGGGGGCAGGTTTCTGCACATGGATGTTTCAATATATTTGGTTTGTAACTATATATATTATAAATAATCATCATCATCATAGCCATAATAATAAATAATAAGAATGATAATCATAATCAAACGCATAATTTAGTAATACTAATAATAATAGGATGCAATAGGTATACTAGGCCCATGGGTCCAAAATGGTCCAAGAGGCAAACATTGACTGCGAAAACTTGGCGGAACTTACATGACCAGAGCAACATAAAGGTTGCATTTATTCATTGCAGAAAAAACATCAACAGAAGCGGATATGCAAAAAACATGCATGTATACTGATTTTAAATGTATAGATACACACAACAACATTCAGGAACAACTTGTTCCTAACAGCAGTGCTTGCTGGGTTAAAAAATCTCCAGCTCTTACCCAAATCCAGTGGTTCATCATCGTTTTCCCCATCGTCCAAAATGCCTCAGCATAGGGAAACAATGATCAGCTGATAATAATAGGATGCCGATTTTCTGAAACACACAACCACATATCGAATCTACAATTCCATGATTCTTTTGCTTTGCCATGATTTTTCCGTGGTTATACAATGTATCCCCATATGTCCCCATAACTTGAAGGCGAATCTCTTCCCTATCTATCTATCTATCTACCTATCTACTGTATCTATCTACTGTATCTATCTACTGTATCTATCTATCTATCTATCGTTCGATCTATCTACCTATCTATCTATCAATCCATCTATCGATCTATCTACCTACCTACTTACCTACCTACCTCTCTGTCGGTCTATATCCCAACATATCCTAAAATATACCAGTCGGACATGGGTGATTTTATACCCCCTCTAGGTGACAAACACCAATCTTCCCAAGCCGCGTTCGCGGCGGCTTCGCACCTAGGAGAAATCCTCCATGGTCATTCCATCGCCACCCGCGCCTAACGATGATTGGTTTTTTCTATAAGGAATCTATGGGAAACCATGATTATCCATGATTATAACTTATGACCAACAAATCCACAAACAAATAGATTTAATGTAACCCCTTCTTTTGGGATTTGTGTAGGTTTTTTGAAGGATCTTATGGGTAATGTACAAAATTTAACTACTCTCTCAGAGGCAAACATATGGAATTTTCCCAACATTTGGGCGAGCAGTACAGGAACATACATATGTATATTACATATATTACTTGTATACATGTGCAAATGTATGCATATGTAATCATGTTACATACACATGTGTGTATGTGTGTATATATATATATATGTATATATATATTATGTACATATACACACATGTATATTTACATATGAATGCACACACATATATATATATATTGATCTTTCATCACCTTCTTGTCTTCTTTCAAGGTCCACGGCTGAATTTGCCAAGTGGCTGCCGGGATTTTGCATATCGGAGGTCCAAAGGGTCAAATTATCCCTCAGCAGCTGCATGATTGCCTCGGCCATGGCGATGGCCACGACTTAGGAATTTTCCACGCTGGTGGTGGTTGAGTTTGACCCATGGATTGCATGTGAAGTTTAAGGTACAGTATCGACACATCTGGCCAGACTTGACTTGTCCACATCTATATAGACATACACACATACATGTGTGTGTATATATATATATATTACATGTATATAATTATATATACATATATATATATTACACTATTTACCAGTAAAATTCATTGTTGAGCCTCCAATTTATTGGTGACCAGGTGAAGTCACAACACACCGTTCTCGTCCCAAGTTGCAGCGCTGTCTTTGTAGCTGTCCTGCCGATCCGACATCGCTCGTCCCAGGATGAACATGTTTTTTAAGGTGAAGCGCCATTTTGAAACTGACCAACATATGGAACCAACCGATTTTTATGTCGAAATCTATGAGCCAATAACTATCCATATATCAATCATGGTCTAAATCGACCAATAACTATATATTTAAAGCCATGATTTAACATCTGGCAAACTGATGTAGATTCATAACTATATTTAAACATTTATATCTGTTAAAAATATATCTCAACCCATTACTTCATAATTGGAAGATGTCGCGAGCGCCTCCCCAAACGAAACGCCATTTCACAGCCTTTCACACATCTGGCAACAGTTTAGAACAGCATGTACTAAAAACATATTGTTGTAAAATCAATGAACATCAAATTTAAATAGATCTGGATAGATACATTTTTCAATCAGCCATGATTTAAATATACATTTTGCAACTCTTTGAATGATGCAAATGATGACATCAGATGTTTTTTTTATGATACACCGAGAATAATCCATTTACCAGTTGGTGGATAGGTTTCCGAAAAACCTATGGGGCCCATGATTTAATCCCCAGTAAACCAGGTAGTATAATCCCCTTTTTCGCAATCAATTGACATTTAACATAGCTATTGAAGCCATGGCCCCAGTCGAAATAGTTGATAAAAACCTAGCTATAAAATGGTGATTTTCCAGAGTTTTTTGTATGTTTACCAGAGGGCAACCAGGGTATTTTGTTCATGGCTCAACAGGCTACCCCAGCCACGTTCCAACGAATCACCCGTCACCTCGTCCAGGCTATCCATGACGGCCATTGCGTCATCGAAGGCCGCCTTCGACAGAAGACAGGCCTTCTCCTAGGTGCGCTCGGCAAGGCGCCAAGGAAGGATGGGGTTTTCATCATTTTCTCGTGATTTTCTAGTGATTTCAGGGTGATTTAATGGTGATTTAATGGTGATTTAATGGTGATTAATGGTGATTTAATGGTGATTGATGGTAATTTAATGGTGATTGATGGTGATTTAATGCTGATTTAATGGCGATTAATGGCGATTAATGGTGATTTAATGGTGATTGATGGTGATTTAATTGATTGCTATTTTGTTTTGGAGGCCAATCAATGTTAATCAGCCATTTTTTCAGACAAAGTCATGTTAATATACATGTACAAATCATGTAGTCAGCCTAATATAAAACAGTGCATATAGTATATAGATTTACACAGGATATCACAGAATATGTATGTTGTGGCTGTGGACCTACCTCACCCAGTTATAGTCTTTTTAATTTCCATTTGGCGGTGGTTGTTGAGTCACCCTATAAAACTGACCCTGATTTTGGAACGAAGTAGGCAACTGACAAAAATGGGGGTCATCAATGATCTGGACAAATGGCGGTTTCCTAAAATTTTAAGGGCACCCCTAAATCATCCAATTTAGATTGGGATTTTCCATGGAATAAACCATCCAGCTATTGGGGTATCCCCATGACTATCATTACTTGGCTGAGGATGATTCCCCCAATCCCATTCCCATCTGTCGTGCCGCACGACGAAGCAAGGAAAAGCAACATGATTCAATATGATTCATCTGCAACATTTATCCATATATATATATATCCATAAATGAGGGTAATCTATCTATCTATCTATCTATCTGTAATTATATATATATACACCCTCTGGTTATTTAACATAGCCATGGAAAGATCCAACCATTTTTTATAGGTAAACCATCTATAAATGGGCCATTTCCCGTGGCTATGTTAAATAACCAGAGGGTATATATTTCCATAGTCATGGGGGTATCTCATAATGGTAGGTTAAAAAAATAGAACATCCCATTTTTTAATGGACGATTGGTATCGGGTATCCCTATTTCAGGAAACCATCCAGACAAATCCCATTATTTCCATGATATCTCATCTTCACCAGCATCTTCCGTATCTTCCTTTACATCCTAATTATGCATCCCCATCATAACCCAACAATCGAACCCTCGCCGTGAAGGGGCTGCAAACAGCTGCGGCGACCCACCAAAGGCTGCTAAGAGACTGGAGAAGAGAAGACCTCGTAGTAAAACACCGAGAAATTCAGCGCAAGGCCTTGGGTTTTTGCTAGGAGGCAGCCCCTTCACTTGGACAATCTGTATATCAACCAATGAATGGGAAAAGTTACTGCCCATCTCTAAACATAGGTCTGAACATAGGGTACCACTCCTGTGGAATCGCATCCATTTTCCCATCTGGTGTCCATAAAAAAACCTGGCAGTTTTTCATCTCTTTTAGAAACATCCAAAACACAGCGTCATCCAATTTTGGATCGTTAAAATCATGATGAGCTCTGCTGATTTCCACCTACTTTCTGGCAAATAAACATGGCTTTCTGAAGAACTCTTCATTTAGTTAGATGATTGTCCGACTTAACATGGCAAATTTCTAGTGGATTTTCTAAAATTGCCAGAGGGTTATCGTATGGTTCGTTATATATCAATATTTCCCATTTTATCTTATTTTGGTTGATGATAAATCCGGACTAACTCTCCAACCAATCCATTTTCACATATGATTATCACCATGTGATTATGAAAATCACAACTTTTAATGGGTAAATCAACTATTTCTATGGCCATTTTCAATAGCAAACTGTTAGTTTACCAGAGGGTAATAACCATCAAAGTTGTTGTATATTACATTTCATCCCACATACATTCCCATTATTCATGGGCCCAAATCCCTCCGTTTCTGTTGGTAAATCATTTTTTTTCCATATAAAAACAAGGTATGGGATATGATTATACTTAGTTGGGTACATATATCAATGGATTGGTTTAAGGGAAATCTACAGGAAACCATGGTTTTTACCATCACATATAGGGGTTTCCGGTAAATTTTCCCATCATCCAATTCTATGAATATACCATAAATTTCCGACAACATAATATGTGCCATGTTCCAAACATGGTATGGGAGTTATGGTCATCCATCCGAAAAATGGGGAAGTGTCTCGAAGCTTGAAAACATCTCTCGATGGCTCAAGGCCACCTAATATGGTTGGATAACTCTTGGATTAATGGTTGGGGTTATATGGTTATATGTCCATGTGATGGTTAATTGTATGGTTAATTCTATGGTTATATTGATTAATGAATGTTGAATTGATGGCTATATTTCAATGTTTTTTCCCGTTGGATTAATGATTCACCAGTGGTTAACATTCCAACCATATGTCATATGGAGGTTTCCTGAGATGGGGATACGCGGTACCCCAGAATGGATGGTTTACAATGGAAATCCTGTTGAATTATTAGCATTGATGATTTTGGGAAACACATATTTTAATACGTTTAATAAAATATATCACATTTAATGGTTGGCTTATTCAAATATCAATTCACCATAAACTATGGTCAAATAATCAATTTACCAATTTTCCATAAAACCCATCTCAAACTCATCCCAAACCATGATACTCTGACATCCTATCATTGGCCCAAAGCCAAATGGCTGGATAATATTGGACTATTGCAAATAACTAATCGCATCCCAATTAAATTCCAAGCATATGAATCATCAATTCACCCAAAAACCAGTATATCCAGTATCAAATCAAATTATCGTAATTTACCATAGTTAATACCATAATTAATACATATAGATCCTTTTTTCATCATTCAAAACCCACCCAACCCATCCAACCCAAGCGACCCAAGCGCACGGGATGCGTCGCCGGCAGCTCCGAGATCGCGGTCTCGGAGGCGCTTTGGTACGCGTCGTGCGCCTGCGTCGTGGGAAAATCGACCGGAAACCATGGGATTTATAGTGATTTCATGGGATTTTATAGCAATTTTACTAGCCTCTGGTTATGTCAATACATAGCGACATAGAAGCCATGGCCCCAGTCGAAATAGTGTATTTACCTAGCTATAAGATGGTGATTTTCCACTTCGCTATGTAAACGTTTACCAGAGGGTATCCGGTAAGCCTTAAACCATAATTAGTGGCTTACAACTGGTGATTTATCGCTATGATTCTTGAGAATTGCTCGGAGAAGTGCTAGCCACTATTGGGAACGTTGAGAGAGGCATCTTGGAATATCCCTAGAATAACCTAAAATGCGAAACGTGAAATTCATGCCTCTTTGGTGAACACACACACATATATATATATATATACACAGTATAAAATATAGAATTTGATCTCCATTTATAGCCATTTATAGCAAAAGATGAAAGTCCTCCACTGTTGAAACGTTTCAACGTGTGAAACTTGGGTAACAAACTCGTGAAACTTGACCACCAATGCCACGGCGATGAAAGTACTAGAGGAGAGCACCTATCCAAGGTTTCCCATGAATTCATCGCCAACAAGACACCCCCCAAAACAGCCTCTTGCGCACATTTGCTGTGGTTCTCGCCCGTGGCAAATTCCGAGAGGTAGCGATGGTAGTCTCCTACAAGTCTCTGGGCTGTTCAGTTTGGACCCACAACCAGTTTCCAGTAAACATGGTAATCTTTCACTAGCCAGGCTTGTTACAGAATCAAGAAAGAATGGAACGTGATATGGGTCAGGGACTCAAATACACACCTCAAAGTGCTAAAAATTGTGCTGTCGTTTACCCCCATGTAGCCGTAGCCTCTCGAAGCTCAAACTTGGGGTATCAATCGACCCGTAAAGTGTTGGCTATTCTTATGAGAATACACAATCCAAAAAATTGATAAAACTTCGACCATAGCCATGTTGATTTGTTGCATCCCCCACACTATCTAGATCCAAGCGATATACATACTTACCACCTGCTTCAACCGTTGGTCTCAGCCAAAGAAATGCCAATTAACATACAAATCTACGATGGTGGATATTTCCTTGGCAACAAACAACAAGCCATGCCTAGGCAAAACACAGATTCATCAACTAATCTTTCCCTGATGGTACAACATCTCACCCATCCCACTTAGTAGGGAGGTAGTTTTAACAAATGATCCAGTTATATGAATATATGTATATATATATATATCAATTCACAATTCAGGCTTTTGGCACTTATGTCATCCAAATCGTCATCCGCCTTGTCATCCACTGCCTTTCCTTATCTATTTATCTTTCCTTTCATGGCATCCCAGCCCAGCCATCCCCAGCCCATCTCTCCTTTCATCTTCAAATAGAAGACCTTGGACTCGCTGCTGCCAGCCTTCGGTATGAGTTCCTCGAAGAGGATCTTCAGCACCTGCACATTTTTGATCACAACGAGGATCAAGGGATGATGGGAATATATTAATGTATATTGACATACTGATATACCCTATACCACCTACATGATTGATGATTGATGATTGATGATTGATGATTGATGATTGATGATGATGATGATGATGATGATGATGTGCAGTTGTCCAAAGATCAAGGGAATCTGACCAGAATTCAGTGGTTGATCATGGTATTTATCATGGCATTTATCATGGCATTTATCATGGTGTATCATGATTTCCCCAGTATTTCACAGCAGTTTCAGGCTTTACCCATGGCTTCAAAAATCCGACATCGCCGCCTCCCGGCACTTGCCGCTTAACTCTGATTCTACCTGGGCTGCTGGAGGTGCACTAATTTTTACCACAATTTTTTGGGACTACGATGGAATACATTTAAGCAATCCTAATATTCCATGATTAATGGTACCTATGGTAAACATGGATATATTGGGATATAGAATTGCAGTTATACCCATGTACCATGTAAACAATACCTGTAAATAAGCCAATATACCTAATATTCTTCAGGATATGTGGATGGGATATAGAATTGCAGGTCTTACTGACATGGGATGGGTGAGACAAAACCCTGCTATTCGATCATCCCGAGGGTTATGATTCATCCGTATGTGTTTATGGCAATTTTGGTGTATACAAATGTTTTGGACACAGAATCATTCCAGTTCCAGAATCTAACGTGGCGGAAATCGACACTTGATAGACTTGATAGAGGATTTTCAGATACTTTCCGATTGAACATGGGTATTCCCCGAATTGCGAGGTCACTCTCCGGTGGAAACCCTTTCCATGAGTTTGCTTCTCTTAGATACCACAAATTGGACCAAGACGAGCAAACCCCTGAGTAGTTGTCGACTTCCATCCCAACCTATCTAGCCACTCTCAAGAACAAAGACAAATATTAGTTGTGTCCCTATATTTTGTTGATGAGCCCCCCATATTTTTTCCGCTCGTTCCACACTTGTGGCTTGATGTTCTTTCAGAAATTTGTGACAAAATTCCAATTTTTGCTCCAAAAAAAACAAAAGCTTCATTTTTGTGGCCTCCCCATTATTGTTAAGTTCCACCCCCGCAACTAGGCTTCAGCTCCAGCCCTCCATCCAATCCAACTCCCATACACCGCCTTCCACGGATTCTTTGGATGCAAGCGTAATCATGGAATCATTTACCCTCTAGTAAACTCACATAACTATATGGAAAGATCCACCATGCTATTAATGGGTAAGTCAACTAAAAATAGCCCTTTTCAATAGCTATGTTAGTTTACCAGAGGGCACATAATTCTGCATCCAACTTTAGCTTTACCTCTGATAAACAAGATCACTAGGCAGCACTAGGCGGTGAATTTAAACTTCCTAGTAGGTGCCACCATAGTGCGCAATGCCACAATGCGGAGAGTGCGGGCCGGGTCCAAGCTATTGGTGATCCACCCATTATCACCATGCTATTAATAGGTTCTATAAATGGTGGATCTTTCCATGGCTATGTTAGTCATAACCAAATGGTATATATATATATGTCTAGTTATTAGCCTGAATATTCGTTACATATCAATACTTCATAATAATCATAATATGTCCCCATGATACCTCAAATCAACAGATTTCCATAACATATCATAACATGCTAAAGTCTCTCCATTCAACATTCGCATTCAAGATTCCCATAGATTCCTAAAGGATTCCCGTTATATCCCCATATATCTCCCATCATTAGTTCTTAATATGTCCGCATTGTATCCCCATTAAACAGCTATATTCTAAACTACCCCAATATTGGGGTATGACTATTCCATCTTATCCCCATGTATTCCCATATATTCCCATATATTCCCATATATTCCCATATATTCCCATATATCGGCATCCCGTTTTATCCCCATATGTTCCCAATAATTCCCCATTATATCTCATTATTCATATCCTATCTCTGTTTTTGGCAAGAAAATACAAGGTGGTGCCCCCTAGTCAGAAGTAGGATCCCATTCATGTGGGTAAAACAATGCCATAAACCATCCCCCAAATCCCCATAAGTATGTGGTATGGTTACCATTCCAAGTCATGGGCGGTTTTATGGCATGGTTTTTCCCACATTATAACCATTCAATAACCATATATATATATACACATACACATAACCATTCAATTTCCATTAAATCACCATTTTTTTAATACCATTTTTTTCAACCATATCCCCCTTGGTTATAGAATGAATTCTCCCATCAACCAAAAACTCATGAAATTCTCCCGCCCTCGGCGTTCGTTTATGGTCGCGCCTTTTCCCGATATCTCTGCACCAAATCCAAGATGGCGGCGCCCTTGGAGGCGGCGGCTTCCCGCTTCTCCAACGTGTTCACCTGAGTGACTTCCAAGTGACTTTGGTGACAGTTTAGGTGGGGGTTTTCCACTCCAAGCTGTTCAAAGAGAAATAAATTTAGAGGGAAAACCATGAGATTTTTGGTTGAACTTGGTTGAACTTAGATGGTTTTAGTTGAATTTAGATATGACATAACTGATGGATTTAGATGGTTTTGGATGGTGTTTTTCAACTGGAGAAAGGATGAGTTTTTTTTCGCATCAATGGATGAGTTTAGATGGTTTTCTTTCATGGGATGTAATGAAACTGATCAGTTTTCAAGAACAATACCCTCTAGTTATTTAACATAGCTATGGAACATGGTCTATTTATAGATGATTTTCCCATTAAAACCTCCATTTATAAGGGATTTTCCATGGCTATGTTAAATAACCAGAGGGTATACTGAAATAATGCTGGCAACCTCCTGCAATCACACATGGCTAGCTGAACGACTTTATCGCCATGTTTGATGAAACCAAAGGGTAGCTGGTTTTGGATTTTAGATTTTTCTGTATCCCTGTATTCTCCCTGAAGATTCTTGTTGGCTGTAATCAGCCATATGTAGATGGTCTATATACGGAGGTTTCCTAACGGCTGGGCTCGTACCCTAGTTCTCATCCATTTATAGATCGGATGTTCCATAAACCAAGCAGCTATTGGGGATCCCGCAAAAAACTATGGACACCCCCACTTGGCTGAAGGGATATATGTATATATATATATATACATAATATATATATATATATCATTAAACGCTATGAATCACTATTAACCACTATTAACCACTATTAACCATACATTAACCACTACTAACCATCATTAACCATTCTTAAACCTGACCGTTTTCCAAAGCCGTCGTTTAACCGTCTTTGGCCGTGCTGGTACCTAATGGGATGATCCTGTTGCACAGGATCAGAGATACCTGCGGCCTAGATTGACAAGCAATGAATGTGATACCGGGCCTGGGGAGTACCATTGGGTTTAAAAAAAATGGGTTTTAATGAGATTTTTCATTGGATTTTATGGTGGGGATCTGATGGGATTTACCCTTTGGTTATTTAACGTAGCGAACTGGAAAATCGCCATTTTGGATAGGTACATCATCATTGAAATCCTCTATAAATGGTCCATTTTCCATAGCTATGTTAAATAACCAGAGGGTAATTCTCAAGAAAACAACTTGGAATCAATTACTATAACAAATATGAATACCTTGGGATATGAATAATCAAAACTTGCAATGTGAATAATGCATAATTCAATGGTATGATTGCAATCTGTTCAATCTGGTGAAAACATATACCAGTACATTCCGATCATATTCCCACCGTTTTTGCTGGTTAGTTCAACCAAATGTCTTTGTGAAATCCATATCAAGACATTATGCTGGCTCAAAATCTACCAAATAGATATCATCCCATTTAAATAAAGAAGGGTCTCAATCGCAATCACATCTCATGTTTCTATTATCATCGCCATGATCATCATGGCCATCATGATCCTCACCATCATCATTATCATCATTATCAGCATCATCATCACCATCATTATCGTTGCTATTTACTATTATTTATCACGATTTTGTATCAATCAATCATTATTCACTATTATTTTGCATTGTGTCATTAACTATCATCATATTTTTCTTATCATTATCTATCAAAATCTATTGTTATATATCCGTTTATATTACAATCAATTATCCATTATTTTCGCTGGTTGACTGCTACTCCATAATTTTCTATTATCTGCTACTGTCCATAATCTATTATCTACCATCTACCATCACAATCTATTATGTGAACAAATTGATCCTTGTTCTGGATTATCCCTTTTGTCTGTAGTACCAGTAATGCTGATAGCGCCGGGCGATCTCAGTGCATGGCATGCGGACAGCGTTCTTATTTTCCTCGCGCAGGACTTGAGCCAATATCATTGGCGGTCCATGCATGACTGTACACATGTTCATCATGTGCAGCTACACTGTTACCTCGTTCCCCTTCGCACCCCCCATGCCTATGGCATCTTCGAACCATAGGCACGAGAGTGGGAACTTTGAATTAGATTCTTCTGCTCCTCGAATTACGCCTATGTACATAAAACATGCCATTCGGCTCCCCCTTCCCCACATACCCGTCGGGAATAATGGTTCAGGGTTCGCCTACTCCTTGGCTGTCGATGCATCGACGCTTCATCAAGCTGTACAACGCGAATTATTGCTAGCTAACATCTACTTTTCTACGTTGGCTAAGCATGCCACTCACCCGTCGGGAGAAATGGATCGCCTCGCTACCAAAGATTTACAATGCTAACTAACGAATTCACGTGCACAATGCAGAATCTCGTGCAGATTGGGAATATCAAAAGTCTTGAACCTAAGCGAATTAGTCTAATGCCTCGCTCAGTGTCCACTCAGTTGGTCTTTTCCTGATCATCTGTTCATAAAGACGGTAAACATCTTGTAGCCCAGTGATCATTTTGACGGATCGAAGCAATTGGTTTACTGCTCACGGCGGGCTTTCTTCCATTGAGGTGCTGTTGGAGTTCTCTCCCATCCTGCCGCACGTTTCGGAGCAGCTTTCGGCGATGAAGGCTTTGCAGGCGGTGCCTTTGATGGTTCATGGGATTTCGGCATAGCCTTGCCCTTTGGTGCGCTAGCCGATGAGGATGATGCTGAACCAGTGCCTTCAGGTGTCTGTGAAGGTTGTGCGGGTGGTTTAGCAAACTTGGAAGCTGCAGTATGTCCAACCGCTTTGAATAGTTCACTCACCACTTCGTCGCCAAGGGTTGGAGCCATCTTCGTTTTCATCTCGGTCTTTCCCCTCTGCGCCTCGGCCTCGGCCAGCTGAATAGCATAAGCCATCTTGCTGACAAAGTTTTGAGGTAAAGGAATGCCACATTGTTGGGCGGCAAAGAGCAGTTCTACTCTCTGTTCTTTCTCCCTCAGGCTCAGATATACCGAGAAAGCTGGGAGTTCGATGCAGTTGGGGAAGCCGTGGCTCCCGGAGCGAAAGAAGGTGTATGACTCGTGCTCCGGAAAGGTTCCTTTGAGCAGTCGTCGAAGGAAATTGCTGATGGTTACTCGCATCTCCTGTTTCCCTTGGGCATCAGCCTGCATTCGGTTCATTGGCATGAGAAAGCCTAATGACTCAGGAGTGTACCCGGCGCGTACCAGAAATTCCATCATCTTCTCATAGATCTCTAAAGTCTTGATGACAGGCATCATCATGTTTCTTGGTCGCCCTGAGTATAACTTCTCTCCTTCTGACCATGAATTCCTCTTCCCTTTCTCCTGAAAGAGTTCATCCAACTCCAGCTCCGTCGGGCGCTTGAGGTTGCCATCCTGGTCTTCTCCTGTATAAGGACAGAAGTCGTCCAGGTCCAGCCGGACTCGCTTGGTTTCCGTCATCATCTCATAGTACTCCTCTGGGGTCAGAGTGACTCTCTGTTTGTAGTAGAGCCTGAACATTGTGATGATCTTTGACATGACGGCATTGTCATACAAGTGAGCCGCGGCCTCGGAGACATCATTGTTGATAAGTCCGTCTTCTGGCATACCCTTGCTGCCGCTCTCAAGGTTCTTGGTCCATGCTGGAAGTTTGGAAGAGGATTCATCTTCAGGTTCGACTTCCATTTCATCGTCGTCTTCTTCAACGATTTCGTCGTCTTCCTGTTGGGCTTCCTCCTCCTGATCCATTTCCTCATCATCGCCTTCGTTGTAGTCGACCTCGTCGGGATTGAAGCCATAGTCGTTGGATTCGGATACGTTTTCTTGTGCTTGATGGACCGTATCCTTGAACAACGATTCTTCTTGTCGACGAACTTCTTCATCGATCTCTTTCTTCGTGGCCTCATCTTCATCGTCTTCAGGAGCTTGTAGCCGATAGGGACGGATTCCACAACTTTCAAGTTCCGTCCAGCAAACTAGACACACTGCTAGTTTTGTCGGCGTCTCATTGAGACAGTGAGGACAATGGCGGCAACCTGATGTTTGCACCCTTTTGCGTTCGACTATGTAGTCAATCAGCTTGATGCGGGCCAGGTATTGCTCTTGTCCGCCAGGCTCGATGAGGTTGTTCTTGAATTGGTTGACGATGTTCATGGCATCCATGGCGGTTTCGTCAAACGGTTGATCTTCGGCGTCGATGCACTGACTTGCAACCCTCAAGATGGACTCCTTGGTGGCTACCGTTCTTGATTTGATAGTTCCAGACCGGACTACCTGGTCGTCGCCCGACGGGACGAACAACCGGAGCCATGTCTTATTGTTTTGGTCCTTTGGGTCCTGAATCCATCCTCCCTTGATTGCCGAGAACGGGATGATCTTTGGTGAGACGATCTGTCCCGAGTCAGTCAGTCGACCGCCATATTCCACCATCAAGGTCTCGGTCGGGATGAACAAGCAAATGTAGTCCCCCTTTCGCGTATCAACGCTCTTCGTGATGGTCCATGATCTGTGATCCCATGGCACATACGGGTTGAAGAACGTGAACATCCGATGACCTTCTCCAAGACCTCCTGGAATTAATCCCTGCCTCCAAATGCTTCGAAGGTTGGTCTTCTTGGTGATGTGGAAACAAACCGGTAACGACAAAATAGTGTTGGGCGCGATTGGATGTGAAAGTAATGAGGACAGCAATGAGACGTCGTCCCTTGAAGATCCTTCTTTGTGCCCCGTAGGAGCACGGACCGCCACAGGGTAGAGCAGTAGACCTTCATCAGGAATGTTCGTGTCCGCATCGACTTTGTTGTCAATGCACGTCAGGCTGGTGCGCTCAATGTCCTTGTTGATACCAAATGCCAAGACTTGTTCACGAACGCGACGTCCATACCGGGCACAGTGGAACATGATCTTGAAGAGCAATGTCATGCGGTAGTTTGCCTCATCGACATTCCATGCATTCTGATCATTTGCTCTTCCTTTTGGAGCAAGGAATACATGTGGCCAGCGTGCGTACTCGTGCCTCCAGATTGACTCACATTTGAGCACCTCCTCGATGGGCACCCAGCCGGCGTCATCACATGACAGACTCTGTTGTTCTGATACCTTCCCCACGTTGTGCCGCAGGATCCTGTTTAGTGATGAACTCACCTTGTCCTCGTAGGTATTGAGCCGGTTGCCAGTCTCGAAGCGGTAGTTGGCCGCATATTCTACACCTCCAAAGTAAGAGCAGTTGAAGAAATGGGCCCCCGTAGTCGGGATGATTTTCAAGAAACCATCTTGCGGCGCCTCGACTCTCTTGTAGAAGGGCTTCCTGATGTTGTTATCAGAGTAGCTTGCCATGAAGTCTGGCACTGACCAAGAGTCACCTCCTCCTCTGACAATAGCGTCTCTGACCACTTCGTTGAGGTCAACAATGTTCTGTGGTCCTAGCTTTGTAACATCACGTCCTTCTATGCAGAATCTACCATACTCATCGAGGTCACCAACTTCAGACATAGTTCTGATGCTGTCGTACCATTGGTGTTCACTAAACCTCGATTTTGTAGGTTCATCCGTTTGCCCCGACCCATCAGCAGCACCTGAACCGTCCTTCTTGTGCTCAGGAGGCTCCATATCGACGTCATCAGATGTTGGACTATCAGCCTCGAGCGACGCTCGGACGGCCTTTAGCACCTTTCTGACTTCATCCCTCTTCTCATGTTCACATTCAAGATGGCCATGTTGGGTGCTAACACAATACAAGCACACGTTGACATCCTCAGAGACGGTAAAGAGTTTTCCCAACGCATCCAAAAGTTGTTGTTTCCCGGAATTCTCTGAGTCCCTGACCACATCGGTGGGGTCGTTCGCTGGCTCATCAGCTTCCTCCTCCCCAGGGTGAGCCGACGACTCGTCACCTGGCTTGGCATCGGCATCAGTGCCCATGCTGGCGTCACCCCTGTGATGTTGTTCTTCCTGCGATAATGAGAGAATACCTGATCCTTCTCCCAGTCCGTGAGGCAGCAGAAATTGGCCAGCGAGTCATATCCGGGGATTGCGTGGATGAGCTTCATGACCCTTTCGGCTTCTGCAGTTTGCAGTGTGCAGTCGAAGGATCCCCGTCTCTTGTCATTGATGGTGCTCGAGGTTCGGGAGGTCGATGTGAATTGAGCCAGTGCCTTTTCCAGTCCATTGAGATACTCAGCTGGATCAACGCTAGCATTGAAAACATCCACGACTCCCTTGGCCATATTGGCCACGTCCAAGACACCAAGCCAGAACTCGATGATATCTCCAGTTTTCTCGGCAGATGCACGGGAGAATCCAAAAATCTCGTTCCTCTCCTTCACCTCGGGAACGGCAACCTTTTCGAAGAAGTCTTTGTATGCGACATTTCCGCAATCCTTTGTGACTCTATAGATCAAAAGCCACTTCTTCGCAACATCATCGAAAACTCTTTCGCGATATATGCTGAATTGCTTGCCGCGTCCGTTCCGGAAAATTTCCAGAGCTTGCCTCTTCGAAATTCTGACTCCTCCCATGTGAGATAGAGATTTCATCAAGTGCTCCCCATACGCCAACGATGCATTTGAAATCAACGAAGACGCAGTAAATGTGAGCCATGTTTGGAATCCTTGATTGATGTCAACAATGTCAACACCAAGATCCTCGAATGCAACCTTCAACCTAGCTGCAAGGAGTAGTACGGACTTCCTGGCCTCCAATGTGGGAGATGAACGCTTGTAATGGTCCTGGGTGTTGGCGGAGCAATTAATGCAATGGGTTGGTCTCGACTGGCACGTCTCGATCTCATCCATTGTCACTGCGCCTCTACAGCTTCCGCATAGGATGTCGTCGTTCTCCTTGTCAATGGTGAACCACATGCATCGATCGGAAACCACTGGTTCCAGCTCATGGGTGCCGACCACCGGTTCGACCCAACTGGTCTTGAACCTTTTGTCTTTGGTGAATCTGTTCACGGCGGTTCCAGGACCTCGCTGGAAGATTGTGGTGTCGTCATTTGCATAATCACCAGGGGTCATTTCGCCACCTGCGATCTTGAACGCCTCAGTTGGTCCGGTCATATCCTCCAGAACTATGGCGATGATGCCCGATTCGTCAGGTTTGAACGCTCCCTCATTGAGAACTGATACATGTTCCCTGTTCGTGGCACACATGAGGAAGACCCTTTGGCGAAATAGATTCTTCTCGATGACAGACCAAATTGCCGTCTTTCCCAAAGTCCCCTTCTTGGTTGTACTCAAAATCGAATACTGTTTTCCGAATTGCGAGTACATTGACCGCCACATCCTCTGATCCGATGTCACCAAGATCCCTTGGAGCCTCATCTTCTCAATCAGCTCCTCTGCGATCCTGGACGTAACAGAGTCCATTCCGTTGAACATGGAGTCATTGTTGATGGCGACCATCAGGGGTCTGGACGTAACTTGATCAAGATCGAGCACCCCTTTGACAAACTGATTCTTGAAGTCGTTTTCAAGCATGACACAATGAGGTGGTTTTTGTGCATGTAGGAACTGCAATGACAACCAAAGGTGCACAGTTATCAAACCATCGTCGACGGTATCCGTGCTGAGGTACTGCTTGACTTTGTCAAGGGTGTCGAGGAATTGCTGAAGGGGTCGTTCTGCTTCAGAATCATGGATTTTGAACACCTCGACACTTTCCCATCCCATGTCAGCTAATCCCATTTGGATGCCATGCGTCCCACTTTGGGTTCCCACACGGAACATCAGGTCGGTGATGAGGATGGTTGTTCCAGCCCTGAAATCACCTGCCAACATGTCATGATCTCTTGGACCGCTTGGTGCTTCGATGATCCTGCAAGCAAGTGGGTTGGTGATCATCTTCTTGATGCGGCCAAGGTCGGACTGGTTGGCGACGTTCACGTCGTGATGCCCTAGCATCATGAGCATACCTGCTGTCGACAAATAGCATCCGGTCCGCGTCAGCATGTACTTGCGGACAATGTGGCTGTAACACCTCAGCCAATCCTTCTCGGATATAGTGGATGCAGTGTCCTCGGTTACGACCCCCGGATTGCAAACTCCGAAGATCATGCAGGCATATGCGGTCACTCTCCTCAAATATTGTGCCCAGGGTGCTGATCCCAATGTGCTGGCTGCTTGAGCTGCTGGTCCTTGGACGATTGATAGAAGAAAGTGATCCCGCTCGTCCATCCATGCTGAGGTGATGAACTCGGAGTTCCTTTGATCGGGCATTGATGAAGTTCTGAAAAGATATCCATTCGGTACCCGAGGAATCACCCAGTCCTTTCTTGCAGGAGGTGTAGATGGCCTTGCCTTCGATGGTGGAGCTTTTGGTGGTGGTGCACTCCCAGCTGCAGAGCTGTAACCATCGTGTCCACCGGCGGTGGAACTACTAGGCCCAGTCTGTTGTTGTTGCTGTTGTGCCCGCTGTGCATCGGCTTCCCTCTGTTGCTTGTCATTCATCATTCTGATAGGTGAAGGATCCCAACCTGGATGATCCGGTTGACTTGGAGGGTTTCTGCCGTCTCGGCATCAGCGGGATGTCCCAGCCATCAATGTGGGAGACCTCTGTGGCTCCTTGGCCCATCTGTGTGGTGGCAGTGGTCGTCACATAGTCGCGGATACAGGAAAATGTCCTGTTCCGTTTCTCCACCTCCTCAAACATGCCCTGGTCGGCCCTCTCAATGTTGTAGCCCCCCAACTCCCATAGGTCGTCGCGGAGGTCAATGGCCTGTTTCATTCTGACCAGATCAGTCTTGATGATCCCGCTCAGGTATGACATTGATTTGAAGCTTTCCAATTTTGTCATCCACTCATGTAGCATTTTGGAGATCATGAGAATGGTTTGCAAATGGACAACAGCTGCCGTCCGTTCCAAGCTGAGATCATAACTCATTGACATCCAGTCTTCCAGGACATTCTGGACGATGATGGTTTTACCCTGGCTGCTGGTCGCTCTGGCATTGTGACGTCGGAGTGCATAGCCGAGGCTGTAGCTCTCCTCGTACATGATGTTGACCAGATATTGGATGCGGTTCTCAACTTCATATGGTTCAGGTTCCTCTCTCCGCATCACTTCAAACGACCACTTCTCCCATTTTCGACGTGCAATTTCCTCGAAGTTCGTCCTCTTTCGGATTTGGTAGCAAGGACTTCCATACGGAGGATACGTCTGGTTCAATGATCCAAGGTTTGCTGGGCTAGTATTTGCGATCTTGTCGCGCAAGTCTTTGACTGTGATCTCCTTGTTGATCATACTGTTTTGCCCAGTATAGTGGTCTTTGAGGGTATCCCATAGTTCATCTATTCTGATTGCGCACTCGAAGGTGCACAACATCTGCATGATGCTTTTCTCATCTGGATTTCTAGCGGCTCCTTCCACCAATTTCGATAATCGGGCCCCTTTGTCAATGAAGCTGATGGCAGACATCTTCAACTCATTTTCGTTGGTCACTTTTGATAACATTTTCATGAGCAACCTGATTGCATGAGTTACGAACGCCCTGCCACTTCTATCCATGACAAAAGCTAAGGCCACAACGACAGGAGGAGAAATCTTCACTCGATCCAACCATTCGTCGAGGTCCTTGTCCTTGTAACCCCTGAAGTTTGCCTCCTCATAGGTTGAGAATGGAGCAGGAAGGTTGTGCTCTTGTTTCTTCTCCTGGATGAGGGACAAAGTTGATTTCAGCAAACTAATGCCTTTGGCCGCTGAAGGGATCACAAGGTCAGTTCCAGCCATTGCGAAGACCGAAGTGAGGTACGCGGAATCCGGATCCGTCAAGGCGCACCAACGACGCAGGTAGCAGCCCGACTTCACCTTCAATCCACCTCTAACGGGATCCGGATCCGCCAATAGTGATCCACGACGTGGATACAACCTCAGCTTCACCTTCACACCGCCTCGTTGGGTGATGAAGTTAATGAATAGTTGTTCATTGATGGTCTTCACGTTGGTGTTGCATTCATAGTCATTCATGATGACACATGCACATGACTTCGACTTATAGTAATCTTCCTCTTCCATAACCTTTGGTCGAAATCTCCTCCCATAAACGTTGTTAATCAACATTTGATTGGTGACACCTCGAAGGATAGATCTGACAATCTTCTCGGTATATAATTGTGTTGCACGTGTTTCTCTGCCCGCACATTGACCGTGAGTGTGTGAGCCATCACATTTCACATGCAAGTCAAAGAACTCAACCCCCCATGATACGATCCTCCACGGTTTCTTGATTGCGGTCCCAACATCTTTGAATTGTGACTTCAAACCATACATGCATCCATCAAAGTCATGCACAGTCGATTGGGTCCCATTGATCAGAAACTTCATTCTCTCATCATTCCAATAGTCGCATCCCCGAGGTAGTTCCAACAATGCCATTGCATGCAAAACATGTACACGTTGCAGACACAATGTGAACTCTTCCCATAGCTCCCAATATAGAAGTGCTTTCATTCTGATGTTGTGCGCTGTGACCTCACTCACATTTTTGTTTAACCGATTCCACGGTGAACCACCGGTGCAAGGTCCCGCAAAGAACACGCAGTCACTAGGACCCCTGATGCAACGTCTCCATTTTGCCCTTCCGTAGTTGGACATGAGGTTGTCATCTTCGGTAATCGTGACCACATGCATCATCTTAAACCGACTCTGTTTGTGAATCTTGGTAATGATGCTTTGCGTTTCGGCACACATGAGGAGCAAGCATGGGGTATCATCCTTCATCTCATAGACGTTGAGAGATATGGTAACGTCATTGAGTATTTTCCCGAGAAAATCAGCATAGGATTGCTTGAAGTGATACGTCAGAATCTTCCCATTCTTTCGATGTAGATTCATCTGAATATCCCAATCATTTTGTTTTCTGGTCTCATGCTTCAACTTGTAATGATGGGCTATAAACATGTCATCCAACGGAATGATTTTCATGTTCCCATCAAGGATACAGGTGACCACAGTGTCCTGGCACGATGCCCTGTCCTCCACGTCAGACCCGCTGTCCATCACATCTTTGATGTCTGCATTGGATATGATCTTGAAGGTAGTGGTCCCTGTCCAAAATTCGTTTCTCTTATTGGTTTTCTCGATGTTATTTCCCACCAATCTCCATGAGTCGTGGATCAATCTCCCACTTGACTGAAACACTTGGTTGGTTTCCCGTTCATCTCTAAACCGTCTCAGCTTACATGGCAGAAAGTCAGCCTCTTTGGGGGTAAACATCTTTCTTCTTGGTATTTTGTGCACTCTCATCAATGTTGTTTCATCCTTCCATATCCATTCATCTTGATCATGTTCATTTTTGGATATTTTCTTTCCCTTTCTTGATGACGTTGAGGGGTTATAGGCTTTGTCTTTTGACACCCTACCAGCAACCACGTCACCACCGGCGAATACAATTCGTCGTCGATTGGGATCTTTGTTTTCTGTGGGATATGGATCATCATCGGGGTCCCCCGACGGAGGAAATCCCATTGGAAGACTACCCCATCCAGAACTCCCCCCATGAACAACTCGAAGGAGCGTGTTGATCACCCGAGCAGTACCACACGGAGCTGCATGAATGGTTGTGGGTTCATTTCCATGGGATTGATGACAAAATAGTTGACCTACCCCCACAGTTAACTGAGGATACTTCAGGACTGGAGTCTGACGAGTCGGCACCGCAGCAGCATGGAGCCCTTGTCGTGCTGTTGACGCCAGGTGTCCCGGTGAGACAACACCAGCTGATTGCCTAGTAATCACCGACGGTGATATACTAAATTGACACGGATGGTATTGGAAACAAGCTCGTTCTACCCATTGATCAAAACGGTCTTGTTGTTGAACGGGTGGAACTCGATCCTCAACCTTGATCCATTTGCCATGAGATAGTATCCAGGTACTTCTCAAACAATCATGAGGCAATGATACACCAGGTGGTCGCTTTCTAAAGAAAGTTGGCGTCTTAACAACCAATATGGGATCCATACCAGGTAGTTGTTGTACTTGTTCTTTACCAGAAAGACCCTTCTGATACACCTCAGGTGGTAGAATAGGTATTTCGGTATACGGAAAATTTGGAACATCTTGAGTTTTGGTTTGAAACACTTGTCGGACAGTGGTATCAACATCCGTGGTAGGTGAGACCATATCGAGCAGATCTTTCGTACCGATGTCACCAGGGTCCAACAGGTTGATGAGCATACATGCTCTTTTCCATGCTAACGGATTCTTGAAACCTTTGGTGTGAATGTCAGCGGCCATTTTCGAGGTCACCTCATACATGAGTACGTAGTTTTCCCGAGTAAAATGTTCATGGAGGGAAGTGATGGCTATGCCATGGGTCCTCTCAAGATGCCGCATAGTGGGGTTACGACCCGACCTGACTACACCGATCATGCCCTGATTGTCATCATGAAACAATAATTTGGGCGACTTTCCCGTCAGCGTTTCCCAGATGCTCATTGCGGGCAAGCCCATAGTACGGAGGGTGACATCGGCTGCAACGATTTCGGCCTCAGGCGTCGAATGGCTTACGCATCCTTGCCGTTTGCTGCCCCCGGACAAAGGAAACCGAGTGTGGTTACCCTGGATATGCATATGAGACCCTGAAGTTGATCTCAAAGACTGGGCACACCCTGCAAAATCAGCATCAGCAAATAAAGACAATGTCAATTCATTGAAGTTGTCCCCAACCCATCCGGTCATTCTTTTAGATAGGCTGGAATTCACGTAGCACATTAAGTGATACAACTTTGCATCGTCATCAATGGTCCACTTTGTTACATTCCTGGCCAGGGAATTAATGGAACGAAGCAGATCAAAACGAGCAATCCTCGCCGCGTACAGCAGCTTCATCAACACGCTAGCAGCGTGTGGCGCTAATGCACCTCTCTCAGACTCCCCAGGCGAGACGTCTTCCCCTTGGGTTCCTTGTTCATAAAACAATGGAGCGTCCGGATCAAATTCATGAGTACACCATGGACATACCTTCTTGTTCTTGGGGTTCCCGGGACATGGTGCTCTAGACTTGTGTTTCTTTGTTTCTTCAGGTAGACTTGGAGTAGATACTTGTTTCAACTTCGTATCTTTTCCAACAATGTCCAAGTACTTCTCAACTGACAGCTTCAACAAACCTTCCATGTCATAGGTCATGGTTGACACCGGGGTTCCATCATGAAGTTTGGTAGATCCCTTTCTCAAAATACAACCAAGATAGAGTCCTAAGTCAGTCTCGGGCTCGATGTTGAGTTTTGATCGAAGCATCTCCCAACCCTTAGTCAGGTTCTCTTCCGGTCCTGCCAGCTTTAAGTCGTCTACATAGATGACAAGAAGTAACTTCAGTTTCTTGTGAAAATACATTGAGGGCCATTCTTCTCCAACAGGAACGAAGTCGAGTTCACGAACTTTCTGATCACAGTGTTGTTCCCACATTGTTCCCGAATCGGGGTGACCATACAAAGCTTTAACCAATCTTACAACTGGTCTACGGAACTTTCGAATATCGACATCGTCTGGCCATGCATCTTCAGGTAGCTCAACCCAACATGGTGGTCCGGTTAGTTTTGCTTGAATGTATGCCTGAATGGCGTCGGCAAGTTTTACATTATGGCCTGGAAGACACCCATAGAAATCAGCCCATCTCGATGCCTCAAAAGTAGCCGGAGAATTGCCCAAGTCCTGGAAGAAGGCAGCCTCCCAGAATTGGTTCTTCACCTGGTTACCAAGCAAGACACCTCGGCCTTTGAATTTTCTACTAGGACTTCCTGCAGGCAACTGATAGTTTTTCTCAACACAGATACCATGTACTCTGGCCATGTGAACCTCTGTCTTGTTTGCCTTTGCTTCACGAACAACGTCATCATATTCTCTAATGACACTGAAATCGTAGACTCCAGCAGCATGTTGACCCAACCATTCCTTCCTCATAGCTTTACGTGCATCATCGTTTTCCATCATTTCCTTCCGACCAACAGGCCTTGCCACTGCAGTGTTGAACATCTTATTGATATTGATTCCATCACTATTTGAAGTCAGCTTTTCTCGATGATCATCACAATGATTAATGCACGGCATGCATGGAAATGGAAGGAAAACATCACTGAGGCCACGAGCGTCTTGGGGTACTTCGTTGGTGTTGTGCAATGTCGCAGCAGCCACCACCTTCCCCTGGTTGAAGTCATACACTTTGTCGTTGTTCCAAGTGGCTTTCGGTCCCTTGCCCTTTTCGATCTCAGACCATTCATCCCACTCCATCAAGAAGTCATCATCATCAGGTACGTCAGTGTCCGACAGGTCTGAATAACATGGAGCAGAGGCAGAGACCCCTCTCCCGACGGGAGAAACGGACCCTTTTCCATATTGAAAAACTTTGCCTCTTCGGACGTAGTCTTGGGACATGGCCACTCCTGAAACGTGATCGTCTTTGTCGTCTTTCTTGGAGGATTTGGCTTTCTTTACTTCTTTCTCTTTCTTCTTTTCTTCTTTTCTCTTTGCTCGCTCCTCACTTTCCTTGATTTTCGCATCACTTTTCTTCTTCTCCTTCTCAGCTTCGACCTTCTTCTCTTCGGCCTTGGCAATCCCTTTTCTGACAGTCGGTGACATCTTTCTCCACTCGTCAGGGGTATACTTTGAAGGCCTTGGAGTAGTTGATATTCTGCGAAAACCACGTTCATCAATACGATATGGATGGCCGCGAGCATTGAGTTTCACCCATTCACCATCGTCATTCAGGTATACGACCCCATCTCCACCCTTTCCAACGGAGTAATGTTCAGGTCCTCCTTCTGGAATATGAAGATCTGGATGTGCTGGCTTATCGATACCTGGTGGTCCCAATCTTTCCGATATTGCATCAAAGTGCCTTTCAGCTTCCAACTCTCCATCAGTTGGTTCCCGTGGGACCTTCGACGAAGGTACACCACCACCACCATGACCATCGTCATCATCTCCACCATCATCATCATCATCAGGTGGAGGTGGCGGTAGAATTTCTGGGTTTCCTTCAAGACGATCTTTCACTTTCAATCCTTCGATGGAAACATTGATCCTTTCATACTCTAACTTGCATGGGAATTCAAGGGGTTCCTTTAGTTCAACCCTTTCAGTGTAGTGTGGAGTCCTCAGCTTGGCAATGGGCTTCTCTGCATCATAGGCCAAGTTCTGCTTACTCCAGTCACATAGCGCCCATACCCTGTACTTTCTTGACCAATGTAGCCCGGGGCCAATGGAGTATCCGGCGAACACTCCAGGGATTCCCATAGGGTCAAACTTGTGTTGTTGTTCTCGTTCACGTGAACCACTGGGCTTGAAGTACACGAGGGCACCAAAGGGTATCATCTTCCCTTTGAATTCTTCTCCATGAAGTTTGCACCAAGAACTTACCTCATCGTCGTTGGGCTCGATGTTGAGCAAATGGCTCACGCATCTGATGGCATACATCCAAAAGCATGGTGGAATTCCTGCCTCAAGTAGACAGGTTGTTGTTGCCACGAGCACGAATTGGTTAGTTCTCTCTGCGAGCGAGTTGTGCTTGGTCTTTCCGGCCAAGGAAGTATCCATTGGGATCTTTAGGATCTTCATTGCCTTGTCGAACTGTGGGGCATCATCGGAATATGCTTCTCGAATCTTACGACGGCCCATGAACTGTTTGACCGCCCGTATAACGGCGTCTGTGTCCTTTCTGGCAGAAGGATAAGACTGAAGCATTCCTGTATACCTATCCCTGATGACAAAGATGGTTTTGTCGTCGCCATAGTCCTGTTCAGCAATACGACGGTTGTCAACGTAGTCGAATGTGATCAGGTCCCCAAACTTTGTGAGCTTACGCTGAAACGCACCTCTGAACGTTTTCCTGTGCTTCATCTTGGCACGCACGCAAGACTCACAGTAAGGGTTCTTGTAGCGATGAGTTAGAAGGTGAACCTTCGATCGTGCTTCATTCTTCAAAGTTCCCCTCTTACTCAATCGGACTCCTCCATCTTCCTCATCAACATCAATGACATCATCGTCGTCTTCACCTCCTCCATCTTCAGGAATTTCTTCAACTTCAATTGGATGATCTTCATGGATGTCATCAGGTGCGATGCTGGGATCGTATCCGTCGTCCTCAAACTCGGCATACTCGTCAGCATAGCATGACATTTCCTCAGCATCACCTGCATCACTTCCAACAGCCACTTCATGTTGATCATCTCTTACCTTAGCTTTCTTACGTTTCTTCATTGATCTCTTGGGTGATTTAACATTGGATCGTCCAACGGAGTCGGAAAGATCTTCAAGTTCATCCCCACTTTCTCCATCAATGACCAAAAGACCTTCACCTTCCGACGTTGAGCATCCATCATCAAGAACTGCCATGATCTTCTCCACACAAGATGATTTCAACTTGATCTTTTCTTGATCGACGCTCACATAGGGAATATAGTCTTTAACAGTCATCTCGATGAAGTTGCCATTTGGATCCAACATGAATGGAGTTCTTCCGGTCGGCCATACAAAAGAGTAACCAAGATCAACGCATCGCTTCCCCATGGAGAGCACGGAGGGTGTGTCCTCCAAGATGTGAGCTTCTGCTGGTTCGCTAAATGCCTCGAACTTGATGCTTGAACGTTTGGTCGAACACGTTACCCCATTTGCTGTATGGAAGTTGACGACCTTGTCATCGTATGTTGGGAGATCCATTCTACTTATTCGTGTGGATGAAATGAGATCATGGCCACTTCCAGAATCCAATATGAATCTCTTATCTCTCTCTTCAACAGGAACAGTGATACACATTGTGTTGCCCCTTTTACCATATCGACCTTCAATATGCTGAACATAGTTTTCCACAAAAACTTCCCTGGACACCTCACCGTCCTCGATGTCGAGTCTGATCAGGATGTCCATGCTAGGGCCGACTATGACCAGGACTTCATCAATGTCACTGTGTTCACCCTTCTCATCGATCAGAATAGCCATTGCTTTCCCTCGGCTCGAAGCTAACCTGCATGAATAAGACCATTGCTCGTCTTTCCTTACCTGGTCAGTGGGCTTGCCAACTTTACCATGACCTTTGGGGATGGTTTGGGATTTCCGGCTGCACTTCACGAAGTCCTTCTTCACGTAAGTTTGAACTTGAGTTTTAGACTCATCAAATCTGATCTTCTTCTTGATCACGTTCGATGCAACCTTATGGAACGTCCCTTCATCATCACTCCAATCATGGATAAGTGCAGGAGTAGCCTTTGAGCTTGGTGCTTCAGTGTTTGGAGCAGTGTTGAATAGATGAGGATCGTGGCGTTTGTTGCATTTGTCTCCATACCGACACTTGCCCTTAGCCCAATGCCAGCATGGTTCATCAATCTTCTTGGTCTTGTTTGCCGGAGACTGACTTCTTGGAGTTCCTGGCTTCCGACCGTTGCCTTTTGCATTCTTGTTCGCATCAAATACCTTTTGGTCGTGACTGTATTCACAATCCTTGCCTTTTCTGCATGCTTTCTTGATGAAATGGAAATGGCATGGGATCTTCTTCTTGGATCTGGGGCTGGTACTTCGGCTGTTTGCTCGATCCTTCCCTTTCCCTTGACCTTTTCCTTTTCCTTTCGCATGCTGTTTAGGCTGAGGTGATGGTAGAACTGGAGCTGCATCGGCCTTGGCCTTCGCCTTGGGCGCTGCCTTCTCCTTGGGAGTAGCTTTAGGCTTCGCTTTTGGATTTGCATCCGGTGCAGCGGCAGTTGGGTTCGGAGCAGGAGCTGAAGGTTTGCCGCCGCCTGCAAAGTCTCTCGCATACTTCTCTCTGGCTGCCACATGCTTGTCCTCTCTGATTCTGGAGATGTGCCTTTCGATGACATCCAACAGGTAGCGATAATTTCGTCTTTGGTCTCCTTCCATCCATGACTCGTACTGCTTGATGTCGAACATCATAAGACTCGAATTTCGAATCTTCTTGTATAGAGCGTCACGAAGCCAATCATCAGGAGGTACGTCATCCGGCATCATGTTTGATACCATCTCCATCCATTTCTCGTAGAACACTTCTAGGTTCGAGTCACCGAGATACTTCATCGATACGATGTGTTCCATGGTGAAGGATGTTTCTCGTTGACCTGGGGTTCTGAAGTGCTCCAGAATCATAGCCAAGATTTCCCGTCCCATGACATAGGTTCCTCTTCGGCTATGACTTTGTGTTCTCAATCTCAATTTGATCGCTACATGACGAGCAACATCACCGGCTTGGGCTATCACGTTTGACAATGCAATTGACAACTTGGCGTCGATGGACTGATACCGTTGCCCCCCACTGTCATTCAACAGCTCGATGTCAGGATTTGGTCGAATAGCCGGCTGTAGCCATGCTTCCCATGCGGCTTTATCCCCGTCATTTGCCGAAAGAACAACACTCTTGATGAGGTCTGATTGCCAAACCCCAAGATTCTGTTGCTTTGGCCATGGGCTAACATAGACTTTGTCAGCCTCTCGTCTTGACATTCTCGGTACTTCTTCCGCAGTGTAAGCCGCTGTGGAGACATCATCTGCTGAATCGCGTTGTGATCCTCGAACTGAAGGCAAACCAGGAGGTTCAGGAGGTGGTCCTGGACCGTTAGGCCCGAAAGGGTCCGGAGGTCCATCAGGGTCAGGCGGACCGCCCCATCCACTCGGTGGCTTGTAATAGTCCCTCTCAGTTCCGCCAGCGATCTTGTTGTCAACCTCTTTCAGCAGATCAGCGATTCTTTTGCTTGATTGAGAATGCTGTTGTTGTTGAGGAGGTACAGCATGCCCACGATAGGAATGAGCCACATTTGTCTCATAAGTCAACTCCTTGTCGATCTGCGAAACCCAAGATTTCAGAATAGCGTTTTCACAGTTAGCCTCACTCACGTCATTCTCCAGTTTGTCGATGACCAGTCTGGATGCGAGATCGGAGTTGGGAATGCCTGCCGAATAGGGAAGTGTGTCAGGACTGATCCTAGCCATAGATGTTTCAGAATCCTTGAGACTTTTTCTCAGTTCATCTAAGTGACGTTTCATGTCAACAATCTCAGAATTCTTGATACCAATCTTTTCATCCCTATCCTGGATTTCCCCCATGAACATGCATGATCTCTCATATTGTTGAACACCACTCGCCAATTTCAATTTTCGCTCACTCTCTAGTTCAGATCTTAGAGTTCGGACCTCAGCATTGGTGAGGGACGACGCCCCTACATCCGCAACTTCAGCCAGCCTTTCTTTTAACAACAAGTTCTCTTGTAAACATTCATGAACTTCATGATCTAGATCCTGAACCCTGATTTGAGCGATCTTAGCTTGATTACGTAGATCTTCAACAAGCATCTCTTCGGGGCCACGACCGTCGGTCGTAGAACCCTGAGTCAACGATCTTCGTAACTTCGTGTTCTGCAACTTGATTTCATCCTTCAATTCGCAGTTCATCTTCTGCTCGTTGGCATAGAGCTCCTCATAGTGCTCTGCCCTTGCGATCGAGTTTGCACTAGCCTGTGATTCAAGCCTCAGGTGAGATATTGCTTCGGCCTCTTGGTTCCTGTATGATGCAATTCTTCTGACGGTATCATGTTCAGTGTTTCGATGCTTCAGATCACTTTCCAATTTGGCCTGATTTGCCTCGAACACCTTCTTCCTAGATTCTCTAGTGATCTCATCAATACTGCTCTCATACAGCTCGGCCTGTTTACGAGACTGAACCAAAGCTTCACTCAATAGCTGATTTCGCTCAGATAATTCATGAACTGCAATTGATTGTTGTTGGCTAATCACTTCAAGTTGATTACTAGAGAAGGATGCCATTTCAGATCGATTACGATATTCCATGATTGAGTTCTGGAAATCATTTTGCATTTCTTGACCTTCATTGTATAGTCGATTGGCAATATCGGTGGTTAAGACATTGGTTTGATGAAGTTGTTGTAGTCTTGCCTCCGTATTACCCAGTAGTCCTTGAAGGTGATGTACTTCATCCTTGTACTCCTCCTGGATCTCCATACCACGTTGATGGATCCGTCGTGCACCATGTTCCATTAGGGCACCTCGGCGTTCAAGGTCTTGGATGCGTATTGTTGCACCTTCGTCTTCCTGAGATGCTACCATTAGTTCTGCTTGATATTCTGCAACCTCATTTGCGGAACATGACAATCTATGATTGAGTGCATTGACCTCATCAAATACATTCTGATTGTGTTCCCGAAGATACTCAGTGAATCTGATCTCGATGTCATGAATCAGTTGATCCCTGGATGCAGCGTATGCTTCCATGTTGTTCAGCTGATTACGTAGGGATTGACATTGTGCCCGTAGTTCTTCTATCATGGCAATAGGTTCACTAGCCACAGAAGTATCCGTTGATCTCCTCTTAACACGACTATCCCCGGTCCTCTCACCAATTCGGTCGGTCACGGCCCTGGTGGATCTGTCCCTTGGAGTAGTACGTCCTCGAGATGGTCGATGCCCTTGGCGGACAACATCACTCCGAGCACTGTTTCGAGAAGATCTAGGTGTACTTTGGGTGGATATTCTTCGTCTGTTTGATGTGACTTGCCATCCGGACTGTGTAGTTCGGGTAGAGCGTATCCCGCCACTGTCTGCCGTGTCGCCAGGGGAAGATTGATTGACCTCCTCGACCGGCATAGCAGCGTTCTCATTGAAGGTAAACTGCGTGGTGCGCGAATCTCCGCTGCCGCCTTGCATCTTTGCGATGATGAGCTGATTGGTCCTTTGCGTCCTCAATCAATTGCTCAGACGGCCCGGCTACCAGCACGCAGGTACCACTCTCCCGGCGGGAGAAGTGAGCCTTACGGCTGATAACCTGTGAACAAATTGATCCTTGTTCTGGATTATCCCTTTTGTCTGTAGTACCAGTAATGCTGATAGCGCCGGGCGATCTCAGTGCATGGCATGCGGACAGCGTTCTTATTTTCCTCGCGCAGGACTTGAGCCAATATCATTGGCGGTCCATGCATGACTGTACACATGTTCATCATGTGCAGCTACACTGTTACCTCGTTCCCCTTCGCATATTATTATCATAATTGGCTAGTATCATCTAGCATTATCTATCATAATCTGTTGTGATCTTTTATCAACAATTATCATCCATTATTAGTATTACTAACATATTGGAACAAGATTTCAGCAAACTATTTATGACTACGAAACTGATATTTTGTGATATTATCCAACATTACGACTACTAATATTCATAGTTAGCGTTCGAACTAGTAGATATGCTTTATACAAATCGTAGATGATATAAAACTTAATTAACTGCGTAGAATACGAGTTTCTTGTCTGACAAAATCGATGTGACAATTCACAATCATAATAGTTACTTTTAACATCTTTTAACATAGCTACAAGCTAAACTAGAGTAATTATTGAACCCTCCATAATCACTAGGTAATACTCTTAATTATTCATATAGTTGTATCTCTAATTACTAAACTATGATTAAACTAATCATAACTATTTTTGGTTGATTGTAGTGATACTGATCCTATCCCCATAATATTTAACACCGCCTAAATGGTCCCAAATATGTGTAAATCTCCTACTAAACCATAGTTTCTGGGGTGTCTTAACATGTAATAGTAGTTAATATCTTATAGTTAACTCGGAAATATCTTACAGTAGTGAATCATCAATACCTGGTAGTTTAACCCAACATAAATGCTATCAATATGGTACACTGGGATCAACTACTAGGTGTTTATATTATATATAATATATCTATAATATTAATACTAAATAGATAATAGTATATATCTATCATATTAACTACAAGTTTTTTATTTTCATTTTTTTAAGTATTAATAGGTATTCATATTGATATATGATTCAAAAAATATTCATAGGAATTAATATTTTATAATATTTTGCGATTTTTAGTACCAATATTACTATATGATCAACACCCTATTGGTCTACTAATAATACCCAGGCACTGCACGCCATGCCTGGCGCCGGGCACCCACCGAGTTCTTGTAGGCCACGGAGAACCTCAGTTTCCAATTTGTTTTCGAAAATCTAAGATGGCTAGCTGGGAAATTACGGAAGTAAATGGTAAGTCTTGCTGGAAAAAACACACATCCAAGGAAATGGGGATTTTCGATTGGCATATATTGGCATGCTTGAGTACCAGAGAGTTAATTAGTTTTTTAAAAAAATATGATGCCAGAAATGGATTGAAATTTGAAATCCATTTCAGCATTGACGATCTATTGCATCGCCGTGGCGATTTGAAGCGAGAAAAAACGGATCGGTAAGGGACAAACATCTGGTGATAGGAGAAATGATTGGGATAAGTAGACAGCAAACATGTTGACATTCGTTTTATAGACGGCTAACATCCTTTTGTTGTAGTACTCACTACGAACTGCTTACGAAATATGCACCCGTCTTTCTGTGATAATGACATCTGAACCTACTCAACCAGAGCCTTTCTTTGGGGGAACCATTCGCTGATGGGCCAGCCAAAGCACAAGTTCCGCTCGTCCAAGTTCAACTCGGAACCTGCCAATGGCGGCGGATCTACAATTGCACATGTGTCAGATTTCTTTGGGTATCTTAGCCTCAAATTGCATGCTTGTCATCTACCAAATAAACATCAAGGGATCAGCTTGCCCTTAAAGGCGATGATGCTGCAACACTTCACTTACCATTTCTCTTCTTGGAGTACAAGATGTCATTCTCGGAGGAATATACCCTGACTATTGACTGCGGGGGTTAGCTCCAAAATAGTGAAATCGATTGTTACGGGATTGCCCTCTGGCAATTTAACGCAGCGAACTGGAACATCACCAATTTGAAATAGGTAAATGATCATAAATGGACGTGCCCTAAAATGCGGGTACCCCCAAATCAGCCAAAATTAAACCATTTCAGTGTTGAAACCTATTGTTTTGGGGATCCCTCATTTTAAGAACCCCCCAAATCATCTGTAACTGGGCCATTGTCCTTAGCAAACTCTTGAAAATCACTAGAGAGTATATCCCCCAGCAGCTGAGGCCAGAACCCATGCATGCCACACGCTTCATGTACCTTGGTGGATATGCGAAGATTGACAATGAAATCAATGGAAAATCTATGGTTTTTCTGGCGGTTACCCTCTGGTAAACATACAGAAAGCGATTGAAAATGGCAATTTATAGTGGATTTTACCATTAAAAATGGTGATGTGCCATAGTTCATATAACCAACACTTATGGATTTCGAACGGAGAATTGGACTACCATCCGGTGTCATCAAACGTGGCGGATGACCATCCCAAGAATGGTTACCACCCAAATGAGACCATGACTCAAATTTTCGACCACAAACGTTTTTCAGATGTTTCCCATTGATTCGAACAAGCCTTGAATCCAAGGATTTTTCCACGCCGGTGGTGCCCAGCATCTGTTGAGCCATCCCAGTTTTTGCAAACACCCAACATTTCAAGTTTTTTCCTTTTTACCACAGAAATTTGGATACTTCCACCACACGGACATGAGTTTTCTTTGTCACCATTCTTTGGATGTCCTTCCCAATGATATCCCTTTTGTATCCATGAAAAATCCAAAAGTCAAGTAAATGTCATGTGTTTCCAGGCCCAGCAATCCATCTTTTTCCCCATCCCCGGATTTTCCAGCTCAGCCCAGCAACTCCACCATATCCTCGAAGCGCTCGGCCTGCTCTGCCAGGCGTGCCATGAAGACACACTCATCCCGCGTCCCCGACATCGCCGTCGATCTTCCGACGCGGATCGACGCGGATCGCTGGGCCGAAACAGAGGAGGCTGGATTTGGGGATTTGGGTGAAATCATCTAATGAACTTGGCTGGCAAAGGGGAGAGAATTGGGAATAGCCAAGTATATTAACATATATGTTCATATATATATATGAACATATATGTACATATATATATATAGAATTATATATATAATTATGTATGTATGTATGTATGTATGTATGTAATGTAACGTAACGTAACGTAACGTAACGTAACGTAATGTAATGTATGTAATGTATGTAATGTATGTAATGCATGTAATGTATGTAATGTATGTAATGTATGTAATGTATGTAATGTATGTAATGTATGTAATGTATGTAATGTATGTAATGTATGTATATATATATATATCTACGTGTATATATATATGTATATATATATATATATTCGCATATATAATCATATATCAAGCATATTTTGATCTAACATCCGCACCTCTTCGTATATATATATATCATCAACATCACTTCACCATTCTTTGATCAAACACCACCATGTCCCGCCCTTTAGATCCTACAGGTGGACACCTTTCGCGCGGCCATCGCCATTGCAAGCTTTCGCAGCTGCCCCGGTGAGCTTTGAAGCGAAGAAACACTGCATGGATGCGGGAACTCAACAAACAACACTAATCAATCAGTCAGTATAATAATCAGTAAATGATTATCAGTACATGATCTAATATCTCAGTATAATGATAATATCTCAATATCATGATCAGTAAAACTCAACAAACAACACAAACCAATCGAACTATCATCAGTACAAAATATCTCAGCATTTTTTGCCTCAAAGAACCTCTGCCGAGTCATCTCAGCTCGGCGCAAACGACGCGCAGGAATGCGAGGGATCATCGGATCAGAAAGCAGTCGGATTGGGATAGGAATGGATATTAGTCGATATTCATGGATAGTCATCGATATTTATGGCTATTTTTTCGTGTGACTTCATGATTTTCTCCGGTCAGTGTTGGTTGTAACCCTATATATACTCCTTGCATCATGATGATCCATTCGAATCTTCATGGCGCTGAGCGCCGTCTCAACTGAAGAGCATGTCGAAATCATCCTTGGGAGCCTTAGTACCGAAGGACCATGGGACGAGAAACTTCACGGAGTACCGGACGACGCGAAAGAGACGTTTCTAATGGATGAATTCATTTTTTTGGATTTGAGATCGTCCAATTCAGTTGTTAAAACATTAGGAACCAGGATTCAGTCGTTGGGGTTCACAATTTCGATCCAGACCCAGATACATGGCAATGTTGCACGATTAGACATGGAAAACAAAGAAAACACTGAAGGACTGCTGTGCTTTGTGGTTGAGCAAGCTGCTCATACTCCCAAAATGATCTATCTTCAGCGATCCCAAGGGTTTAGATACCGCGAAATGTCATGACCTACATGAAAAGGGAAATGGATGGACATGGTTTTTTGAACCTTCAGGGAGATACATCCAGTAAGGGTGCAAACCAAGCTTCACCTCCTTCGCATCTGACATGGAACGGCCAACAATTCCAGGATGCACATTCCAACTTGGATGTGCATCCCAGTTAGAAGGTGCTTTATAATTCATATATAACCAGATACAAGTGGGGATATGCGAGGATATTCTCTACATATATATAGAGTAATATATATATATATATAGAGTAATATATATATATAGTAATATATATATACATAGTAATATATATATATATAGTCATATATATATATATATGTATATCTATAGAGAACTGGGGGGTATAACTCTCATTAACCCACTAAGTGGGGACCCCCAACTTTAGCTACTCCATCTGAGATCACCGCCGGATACGGCGCTGCCGGCGCCGGTGCCGGCGGTGCCGGTGCGGGACCCAAGCCTTGGCAATGTGAGAAAGATGTGAGAAAAGGTTGAATTTAAGCACCAGTTGGATGGTTTATTTATAAATCACTATGATAATCACTTTAAGAGTCACTATTCATGGCATTTATGTGAGAAATCACTATTATAATCACTATTATAATCACTATTATAATCAATATTTATGGTGATCCGAAAAGGTTGAAAAACTGCACCAGTTGGATGGTTTATTTTATTAGTCACTATTCTAATCACCTATAGTGA
Source organism: Cladocopium goreaui (assembly GCA_947184155.2). Lineage (NCBI taxonomy): Eukaryota > Dinophyceae > Suessiales > Symbiodiniaceae > Cladocopium > Cladocopium goreaui. The sequence goes on along the minus strand of CAMXCT020002269.1, from coordinate 475,594 downwards.
CACTGTTCGATGGCATTGTTTTCATAACATATTTGATTATTTATAGGATTGAAAAACCATCCTTTTGGTGATGCAGGATTCCATTTATAGGATTGAATCCTAATATTTACCCTCTGGTTATTTAACATAGCCATGGAATAGATGGCCCATAGAAATAGATGATTTTCCCAGCTATAAACCTCCATTTATAAGGGATTTTCCATGGCTATGTTAAATAACCAGAGGGTAACATGGTTGATTTGGGAAATCACCAAATGGTATCCAACCAAACAATGGGAAAAATGAGAAGGAACAAATGGTGAAATGAATAGTGAAATCCAAGTATAGTTCCAATTTAATTCAATTTTCCAATGAAATGAATTGAGAACAGTTTGTGGGACACCATGATTTTTCAATCCACTGTTGGGGTTTCCTGTTTCAACGTTCGTTGTTTTCTGGACGACGGCCACACCATGGGCTTGCGCACCGGGGCTATCGAAGGACAACACGTCCGGGGGCTGAGCAGGATGAGGCTTGTACCCCTAAACAGAATTTTTCCTGGGTTGTGGAGTGTGAAATACTAACAGAAAGGGATTGAAGAAAAAAACCGATTGCTTGAAAGCTGTACCAGCAGCAAATAAACACCATAGAGAAGTGACATGGAAGAATGCCATCGTCCAAAGCCAATGTTTTTTTGAGTTCCTCAGATTTCAGGTATCTTCAAACCGCATCTACCTCCAACTGTCAAGAAAACTTGAACAATCTAGGAAAGCCACAGGCTGCTAACATCGTTTCTTGGTGACGATGACAACTGGCTGGTTCTTTCAGCCCATCTTTTAGGATATTCGTCCATTTTGGATCATCATTCCAAAATCTTCCAAATAGGCTGGAGAATAAACCATGTTTGACACCACCAAGCAATGAAGAACATAGATCTCCATGAACCCGAGAGACATGATCACCATGAATTCCCTCAACCAAAAAAACGAAATATACCCACGAAAATCCGGGTCAACATCAGATCTGTGTCATTTGGATGAAGAAATTGGGAATTCAAGGAAACTAAGAGATTTGGTGCAATCATGGTTACATACATATATATATATAATTATATCTATATACGTATATGCGAGGATATCAGCATACATTAACTGTCAATAGTGGGCTTGAAAATTGAAATCTTGAATTGCTGATTAACTTTTTTTACTATCAACATATATCAACATCCCAATGGTTTTTGGGATATTCATGGTGATTTACATCTCCCAAATCTTCCCCAAAAAATGTCATCGCCATGCCTTGGGTGCGGCCGCTTTTGGTACGCCATTCAGGGCGCCGGCCTGGTCGATACCAAAGCAGTGGGAATTTTAGCATAAATTCATAGATGCCATGAACATTTCATGGAAATTTATTTTTTTGGTTGTTTGTGGGATTTCAATGGGATTTGAATGAGGTTTAATGGGATGTTAGTGGATGTTAATGGGATTTCAATGAGGTTTAATGGGTTATAGTGAGTTCCTAACTGAAATGGCCACAAAGTGGGGTTACTTTTAGCTACGCAACAAATTTGGAAACCTCCGAATGATCCATAGGTGTTTCAATACTGTCTGAAAGATTCGACGAGTCTAAAACGATGTGGATGATTCGGGGGTACCCCTTATTTGGGAACAGCATTTTAAGCACTGGAAAACCTACATTTGGAATCGGGCTTTGTCTGAGAAAGGGAGAGGTAGCCCAAAAAACACACCAAGGTCTACAACTGATGATGTCCGTTCTCTCCTTTTCTTGATAGCAATTTTTAAGAGCTACATCGCATTCTTGGACCGCGCCCGAAAATGTGGTGATGCATTATCTGTTTGGTGATTTAATGGTGATTTAATGATGGTTAATGATGATTAATGATGCTTAATAATGGCTGGTTGGTGGTTGAGCCTACCCCTCTGAAAAATATGCGAAAGTCAGTTGGGATGATTTTCCATTCCCAACTGAATGGAAAACATATGGAAAGTCATAAAATTCCATGGTTCCAGTCACCACCAGTCAGTTATGATGCTTTGCACTAATTGAAACCACTTGGAAGTGGAATGGCAACCATTTGTGGGATGATCACCAGCTGACACAACCGGGATCTCCATTGGTAGCGGGAGCAACCCTTCCAAATAGGGAAACCATCACAAAAGCTTCATGGCGAATACACGAATTGCTAGTTCAGTGTATCCTAAAATGGGGGACCCAAGTTATGATCCGAGTTATTACCCTCTGGTAATTTGTTACATAGCTATTGAAGCCGTGGCCCAGTCGAAATAGTGAATTTTCCCATTAAAAATGGTGGATCTTTCCATAGTTTTTCGTATGTTTACCAGGCCTGGTTTGGGGCCACGATTCAGAAACAACCTGTGTTGCAGAATCCAGGGAACCCCACTATCCAAACCACCGTTATTTTCACGACCGTCACGGGTGGATAACCCAGGGACTATCCCCCCTGGCATTGGCATTTGGAAATTGCTGGAATTTCAATGGATTGGTTTCTTAGGATTCATCAAGCTCATAATTCCAAATTCAGAAACGGCTTTGTGGGTAAAAACCATGTCAAAACCAAACAAAAGGTCCTTAGGTATCCTGAGTCATAGCTGTTTAATGGATGTTAAAAATCCCCAAATCACACGGTACATGACCAATCCCCATATATATATTATATCATGTAGGATAATGGTACAATAGATTATACCCCTATTATTTATACCCTGGTTGGTGGTGCAATAACCATCTTGAAAAATATGAGTTCGTCAATGGGGTTGGGATTATCCCATATATGAAGTGGACAATATTTCATTCATGTTCCAAACCACCAACCAGATGGGGCTTATCATTTTCATTGGATATAACTACCATGAATGTCTAAACTCTAAGTCAAAAATGTTTGATAACATGTTCAAAACCATCTTGTTTATCTATCATCCCTTGTACCCCTGGTGAACATCAAAATAGCTGGTAAATGGATGTTCATCCCCCTAAAACTGGTATTTATAGGAATTGATCCATCCCCCTATATATTCCATATGGTCCCCATGCTTTGGAAAATCCCCAACTCCGAAAACGGTAACGGCCTTCGACTCCCAGCTGATCCTGGTGACCTGCAGATGTGTGTTTCAATGGCCAGTCCAATGGTGAGTAATGGTCATAACAATGGTAGTATCAATGCTTTTATTTGTGGTTATTTTCATGGTTAGGGACTCAATGGTCACTGTAGTATTGGTTACTGTTTTTTTGTTACCCTCTGGTAATTTAACATAGCTATGGACAATCACCATTTTTAATGGGAAAATCCACTATAAATGGCCATTTTCAATAGCTATGTTAAATTACCAGAGGGTATTTTAGTATGGTGAAGCCAAAAACGTTCGATTCACCGCTGGAACTTATCCCAAAAGATGGTGCCGTTCGATGAAACCCAGGATGATCATCCCAGAAATAACCAAACGGTTAGGAAGTAGCCCAGCAGTGGCTTATATGTATTTGGGGATTTTCTAGGAATAAACATCATAATATGGGGATCATATTTCTGTATATATATATATTATATATATATCCCTACTATATGATGTTTATATGATGTTTATTCCTTATATCCCCTTTTTTATTATAGGAATATTAGGATCATATATTAGGTGTGACCAACAGATCCCCATCCCCTGTCCGATGTTCTGGTCGATCCTCGAAATCGCTGGGTTTTTTTGCTACCGCGATTGGTCAAATCCGATACACAAATAGCCCAGGAAAGAGATTCCGCCGGCAGGCCATCCCTATCCTCAGGAAAAAAAACAAGTCTTGTGGCGATTTTTTTGTCTAGTAGATTTTGATCTGCAAATTTTCGACCATTTTCTCACTTTACATTCCAAGTCATGGTCAATCTTTGGTAGTCCACAAAAAATAACTCATCTTTTGCTGTTTAGCTGGATATTTGATGTTCGGAAGAATCATCCATTGAACATGGAACATGGCTTTGAAATAAACCAACCAGCTATGGGGATAAACCAAGGTGGATATTTTGCAAAAAAACCCTGGAGTAAGCTACTCATCCAGTTGGTTGACCTTGGCCACCACTTTTCCGTCGAAGAGGGGCACTTGTGCAGCCTAGCGCGTGACGCAACGGTGGGATATCCTGGGGATTTCACCAATGGTCATTTTCAATAGCTATGTTAGCTTACCAGAGGGTAATATAACCGGTAATGGTATTTAATTAATAAGTAACATTGACCGAATAAGTAACTCATGAAAATATCACCATGTTTAAACATGGTTTTAACATGGGATCATCTGGAACATCACCAGCACCTTTTTGAATGTTGGTAACGAAAATCACCATGTTGGCGGAGAACACCCATCCAATTGGACAATTTTCTCGTGACCGAATACTCGAATTTTATGGGATGTTACCGTATTACCCACCACCAGGCATTGGGGTGACATGAGTTTTACAACATAGGTAGTGTGGTAAACCAAATCATGAAAGGCCGTGTTGGAAGGTTCTCCAACCTTCGAAATGATGCATTTGCGAACTCCGCAGTTGGCGATGCAGATCCAGGAAACATCTGTCATCAAGCCGCCCAAAGAAACTTTGGAATTCAGATAGAACATGATAAAACCAATGCAACTCTGCCAATCCCAGGGGTTATGTTAAAAAATGCTGTGCCAAAACATCTCCCGCAAGAGGCCTCATTGGTCACATCCATCCATGCCACTTGCAGTGGATCGGGACCCCAACGCAGCTTGAAGCGAAAGTGATACCTTGACGCCGCAAACAGGATGAGGGATCAAATATATCAAATTCTTGAAATAAGAAGGCATCTATGATCAAACATGATCACACATTAAATCAACTGAGTTCGGCTAATCAACATCATACAATCAACTCATTATATATGTTACGTGTTCAAAAAAAATCCTCAAATTGTCTTGGCCAACGGCCAAGCCCTCATAAATTCTCGACCTGACCTTAAATTGAAAGTGAGCCCATTTATGGGGGATGGAAAAATGATACTTCCAATGCTGCAGATCCGCTCTGGAAAATGGGAATGGGAACCGGGAAAAAACACCACTGCTTCTGCTGCATGAAAAGCGTGTCAAGCATGGGCACCAGCACTCATAAGTCATCATAAGTCATGATGAAGAGGTGGGGTTAGTTGATATAGACTTCAAAGTCATGTGATTTTAATCAAATATGACTTCTAAGAAGTAAGAACGAATTGTGGCTGCATGTTGTGAATATTGTTGTCATTGCCGGTTCATTCACCCCATAGGAAATTCTCACTTCCAGAGTTTCAGAATTCAACTGTGCATCTGTCTTTTAGTTGAGTCCAATTCGGATTCGATTCGATTTTGAAAACAATCAGAATCTTCCAACTTTCCAACCCTTGGGCCCTTTAAAGGCAAGGCTTCAGCTGTGTCGCTCAACAGACTGCGTAGCGACTGAGCTCTCCACGTCCCAGGCAAGGGAAACTTGCTCCGGATGTCCTGGCAGAAGTGTTTTTTGCTCTTCGGTTAGCTCTTTCTGGGTCTTCAATGGATCTTAACATATACAGTACATACATACATACATATATATATTATAATATATATATATATACATACATATAACAATAATAAATATAGTAAATAAAAATAACAATAGCAACAATAATACTAATGAAACATAATAAATCATAAATAATAATGATAATAACAACAACAATAATATATATATATAATGTAAACATGCAATTACTCTAATAATAGTATATATATGTAAACATGTAATTACTCTATATTTTTCTATGATATTGGTCCTGCTTGTGAAGTCTATGTCAAGTGTAAGCAGCCAAGATGTACTGAATGGCTACTCCATGGCTGCATATCGCTGCAGCAGGCTTTTGACATTCCCGTTCTTGACATACAAATCAAATCAACATCAGTGTGGCTGTCTAACAATCTTGGATATCCCCCAATTCCAAAGTTTGAACTATCACCAATTTCCCCATTCTTGGACATAACTTGGGATATCTGGAAAAAAAAATTGCACCATGTGATGCAGTCATAGGGAGAAGAGCCGAACACAAAGCAACTTCCTGCCAGGAGCAACATCCTGCCATTCACTAACTGATTTCACCCATAACAGGGGTGGTTAACGACGGGTTCCCATTGCCCATGAACCATCATGAGCCACCACGAACCATGAATCATCATGGGCCCTGTCGTTGTGATCTGTTTTGACATACTCAAGCATTCACTTTCCTCACAATCATTTGAATGTTTCTTAAAATTAGGCTACAACCATTGGTATCCCCAAGAATGGCCGGCATCATTCAATCGTAACTTGGATGCTACACATGGCAATGGAGAATTCCCTCCCATTTACAGCTTTTCCTATGAAAATTACTGAAAAACACTTGTAGGCGATGTTCCAGCCACGTTTTGATGAAACCGGAGGGTCATATATACAAAAATCCCATGAACATATTCCCATCAACACTCACCAAATTTCAATGGTAAAACCATGGTAAAACCATGGTAAAAGCCAGCAATTTCCCCATGAGATCCCACACGAGTCCTGCAACATCACTTGCCCATCAGGCTTCAAGACCGGAAAGACGTTGGGCGTTTCCGCCTCCGCAGAAAGCCCATGGTCGAAAGCCAAGTCTTGGTCGAGTCGAGTCACCCAACTGTTCGATGGTTAAAAAACCATCATTTTGCGAAACACATCAGCATTATTCAGTATTTTTGCGGGTGAAATCACTTTGCCTCCGAAAACAACCATCTATTATACCACATGGGTATTATGGTGATGTGGTTTCATCTATTATACCCTACGTTAAAACCATCTATCATATGGTGGTTTCCAATCCATGGGGCTACCCCAGTTCTCCATTTGATTTTCTGAATGATCATCCATTGAAAATATGATGGGATTTTCCATGATTTTTTTCCAACCAGCGTTTTTGGGATATCTCCATTTACTTCCTGGTGCGTTTTACGTAGGGAATGGATGGGTTGCTGGGGGTTGCTGGGATGATTATTAAATAGTTATGGATTGGACCATTCCCGAAAATTCCCTGCGTTTAGCACGCACCAGGACCAGACCTCCATTTATGGAAACCCGAAAAATCACGGGTGAAACCACTGGCTCCTGTTGTACTAAAATAGATGCTCCATGATATTGAGATACCTCTATATTGGATACCATATCATAGTACCATTTATGGAAACCCCAATATAGACTTACTGGTGCGGTGCTAAACGCAGGGAATTTTCGGGAATGGTCCAATCCATAACTATTTAATAATCATCCCAGCAACCCCCAGCCAAAAACGCTGGTTGGTTTATTTCATGGAAAATCCCATCATATTTTCAATGGATGATCATCCCAGCAACCCAAATTCCCAGTTAGTAGAAATAATCACTAGTAATGTCATCATCCCAGCAACCCAAATATCCCAAATTCCCATCCATTCCCTACGTAAAACGCAGCAGTAAGTAGAAATACCCTCTGGTAAACTAACATAGCTATTGAAAATGGTGATTTATAGTGGATTTTCCCATTAAAAATGGTGATTTTCCATAGCTACGTTAAATTACCAGAGGGTAAACCATCCAGCTCTACTATGGAACCCTCCAAAAGGGTGAAATCATTGGCTCCTCATCGCCATCCCCCGGGATGTGGTAAAAGACCAAGATGGGACGTGCCTGCCGGGCCCCAACTCAGCTGGCACCGTTTTTTTTTTGGGGGGGAACATGGGGAACAACTTTCTGAAAATTGGGTTTTCAATGGGTTTTTGAATCTGAAAATTGGGTTTTCAATGGGTTTTTGAAGGATCTTTGAGGAACATTTGTGGTTGAAAGATGTTGAAAGCATGGGTTTTTAAGCCACACACATGGAGGTGACCGATTTTGCAACGAATTCTTGGATATGACATGTATCACCGTTTTTGCAACAATGGTAAAAAGTAGCGATATGCTTCATTTTCAGTCATTTTCATACATACCCAGCCATTCGGCCCAGCTATATGCAAGACTTGGGTATGAGTCAAAACCTTGGTACTCTAGTGAACCCCAAATAATTGGTAAATGGATGTTCATCCTCCCAAATATAGCAAGATTGGTTTTGATACATCCCCACTTGGGTCAGCGACAATGGCCACAACGACTAGGAGAATCCTCAAACATCACCAGCAGTCATCTACGCGTGGACATTAAAAACATTTCCAGCATTGAAATTCACCAATCTTGCGCCATGTAAACCGAGGTCAAGCCATCCTCCATTTTGCCAGATTTTTCCAGGTCAAGTCACCGCAACAAATGCCGGATCTGTTTGAACCGAGGTACACCACTCATGGGGCGAGCGGGAAGCACTTCCCTGGCTGCTTTTTTGGAACGCGAAGCAGGCAGGGACTCTCCATTTTGCGATTGGTGGCAATGACTGGATATATGTGGCCAAAACATATATATTGGGCATGCTATATATCATATATCATATATATCATATATCATATATATCATATATCATATATATCATATATCATATATATCATATATCATATATATATATATCATATATCATATATCATATATCATATATATCATATATATCATATATCATATATATCATATATCATATATATCATATATCATATATATATATATATCATATATCATATATCATATATCATATATCATATATATCATATATATCATATATCATATATATCATATATATATATACATATCTTATATGATTTTATTAATTAATATGAATGAATACACCATTGAGGATGTCACAGTGGGGATGATTTTTTCAGTATATCCAGGTCGCAAGATCCAGGTCTTTTTTAGTGAATCTGTTGCCAAGATTCGATGGAGACTAAGTCATGGTCATCCATTTTCCAAAGGGATGATTGGGGCTATCTTCGATTTTTGTTCGAAAACATTCAGAAAGATAAAGTGAGAAGAGAAGATGATCATCAAATGATTTCTGAATACTAATATAGATACATTAATAGTATGAACATATTTTTCACGATCCCTTTAGATTATCTTTGCTATCATATATGTCAATGGATTGGTTTAAGGGAAAATCTACAGGAAACCATAGATTTTCCCATTAAATATGGGGTTTTCCTGTAACTTTTCCCTTAAACCAATCCATTGAATATGAGAATATCATGTTGTGCCTGAATTAACAAAGGGGGGTCCACCATGGTCCCATGGACCATCCTCAAGGCAGCTGGCGACCAAGGGGGATGATGTAACTTGGAGTATCCAATGAAAGCAAGAGAGACAGACCCTGCACTGCCTGCATGCAAGAGAGTTTACGCACAAATCGAGAAGTGCACATTTTGGAATCCACATTCAACATTTTGATTTTGCATTTGAATTTTCCATATTGCATTGGCTGCGACTGTCAGCTGCCTTTTCTGGTCGAGATCCCAGATCAAAGCGAAAGGTAGAAAAAGGAAGGAGTTTCGTTGCTGTTGGGTTGACCTGGTGAGCTCTGGCTTACCAGGTTATGAGCCCAAGACTAGGCTCCAAGCAATGATGCAACGAAGAAGAGCCACTCAGCAAGAGTTGGATCAAGGGACTAAGGAAATGAAAGATGCGCAGATTAGAATGGAATCTGAAACAAGAGAAGCTGGGGAATTGCCCATAGAAGACAAACGAATAGATGAAAGGGATGAACAGCAAGTAGCTTTGAGGCAGAAAGGTGAACAAGAGGTTGAAGTTTTGAAAAGTGTTTCCCAAAGTCCATCTCCGAGCCTCCCTGTCTCTCACCGCCCTGCATTGCCGTCGACTCCACCTCCAGAGCAGCCACCTGGGAGTTTCTTGAAGAGCTCTTTGGCATCTGAGGGATCCACACCAGCGATCTCAAATGGAGGAGATGGGAAAAGAAGGGAAGAAGGGATAGGTAGTATGCAAGGGAATATGGAAGAAATTCAAAAGGTTGGACATTTGGGCACCTCTCCAAAAGAACTTGCTGTCACCCCTCAAGATGTGAAGTTCAGTGAATTCGGAATGGGACCAACCCCGCTTTTCACACCAGAGCAGATCCATCAGTTCAACCTGCTTCAGCAGCAAGCTCCTTGGCTCTATGGACCAGTGGGACCCAGTTTTTCGACAGTGGTGCCGCGACCTGGTTTTTTGGAGTCAGAAGAGAAGAGATTTAGCGAAGAGCTGAGGGACAGAGACCACCAGCTTTCCATGTTGCACCATAGGATGATGCAAGACCAGAAAGAACGAGAAGAGATGAAACAATTGATGAGATCAATTATGGAAGAGAATCAGAGGCTTAGGTCTAGGATTCATGCCACGGAGGTTCAACCATGTGACTCTGAAGTTCGTTTTGCCACACCTGATAGCCTGTCGAAAGAAAGCAGCGCGGGTGTAAAGAATCTTGAAAAGACCTTTGACAAGGAGGCTGGCAGACCCCCACAGGAGGAAGGGTCAGCAGACCGACAAGCTAAGGAGGCTGGCAGACCCCCGCAGGAGGAAGGGTCAGCAGACCGACAAGCTAAGGAGGCTGGCAGACCCCCACAGGAGGAAGGGTCAGCAGACCGACAAGCGAAGCAGGCTGGCAGACCCCCACAGGAGGAAGGGTCAGCCGACCGACAAGAAAAGGAGGCCGAGAGACCCCCAGAAGGAAGTCAAAAGAACAGCGCTGACTTCAACACTCAATCCATGGAGCTGATGTGCTTGATGGTTCAATCGATGCGAGATTTGCAGAAGAAGATTCAAGATGGACGAGGAGAAGAAGGAAGTGTAATGGGCGTGGAAGTGGTGCGCTCAGGCTCCCCGGATCTACCTGATCTGATGCCGTGGACGTCTGGGACTGGGCCTTTGCAACTTGGAGACTGGATGTTGCTGCTCAATCCCATAATCTCAGACTTGTCCACAACGTCCCACGATTGGTGGACTTTGATGACTGAAGAAGTGGAAGCCTGGTATCGCAAACACGTTTCCATGTCACCTCTGGACAGGCTCAATCATGGTTTTGCGGTGCCTGATAGCCTTCAGCAAGCGCGGTGGCAAAGACTGGAACGGCGTGTCTTCACCATGGTCATGAAGGCGATTCCGGAAGGATGCAAAGAAGAGCTGGTGGCGGCAAGAAGGCTGAATGTGTACGGGGTGCTCACATACCTGTACACAACATACTGTCCTAGTGGAGTTGCAGAAAAACAACACTTACTCAAAAGCCTGGAGGACCCCTCAGAGATCACCAACATACATGATGCCCCTGGTGCCATTCGCCGTTGGTTGCGTTGGAGGCGGAGAGCAGCTGAGGTCGGAGCAGTTGAACCAGATCCGGCCATACTACTGAAAGGGCTGAATCGAATGACCAAGAAGGTGTTGGAGAGTCATCGGGACTTGCAATTTCGAGTCTCTCTTGTCCGCAACAACCTGGCGGTGGACACTACACCAACGTCGGCATCAGTGGATCAACTCGCAGCCCACCTTTTGGCAGAGTTTGAGCAGTTGGCGATCACTGAAAAGAAGGTCATGCCAACACCCCCAAAGAAAGACACAGAAGCTCCGAAGATCAAGGCCGTTGAGGTGGACTCAGCTGAAAAGGGTAAGGGAAAAGGAAAAGACAAAGAGAGGAGCGAAGAAGAGAGGCCAAGGCAGAAGTGCAAATACTATCTCACTGAAGGTGGATGTAGAAAAGGTCGTGAATGCACGTGGTCACACGAGCAAAGGGATGAAGTGAGGAGATGCTATGTCTGCGGCAGCTCACAGCATTTGGCGCCGAGCTGTAATCGACCGAGGTCGTCTCCGTCGTCTCCAGAGAAGTTCACTCCAAAGGCCAAGCAGGCGAAGTCAGAGGGTGAAGACAAGGGCAACAACAAGAAAGAGGCACAAGAAAGTGTCGCATCGTCACCTGATGCGATGAAAGATCTGATAGAAGAAGCCAGCAAGGTCCTGAAGAGCATGTCAACTTCAGCACCGTCATCTGCAGCATCAGCAAGTTCAGGCACGACAAGAGAAGTTGAAGGAAAAGATGAATTGATGGATAGACTTCAGCAGCAGCTGAATTCGCTCCGTCACAAGCAGAAGGTCTTCAAGCTGCAGCGTATGGTGACTGGAGATCAAGGAGGGCTGATTGACTCAGGTGCCACTCATCCTCTACGACCTATGAAAGTTGGGGAGCATGTGGAAAGTTACCCAGTGGTTGGGGTAGCTCTAGCTGATGGACGGCGAACTCAATTGAGGATGTCTCCTGGAAAGGCGATGATCTCGCCAGATGCGTCCGTGGAGCCGATTGTCCCCATGGGCCAGCTTACAGAGAAGCTGGGATGCACGATCACATGGAATGAAGGTCAGCTGGTGGTGAATCACCCTTGCAGAGGGGATTTGAAAGTAACTCAACAAGGTGGATGTCCCCAGGTGAGTCATCAACTGGCATTGGACCTCATTTCTGAGATAGAGGATGCCAATCAAGGTTTGCAGAGAGGGCACGAGATGAGTGATGAACATGCATGGATGCAAGCTGTGGTGGAAGCTCACCCTGTGCTCTCAAAGCTTCCACACCACATCAAAAGTCGATTGCCTGTTCGACCTGGGCAGTGGGGTGATATCCCATGCAACCGAAGATGGAGAAAGGTCATGCAGCGTGATGGATTTCTCCTCCACCTTTATGCTGGGGAAAATTCTGGATTCACTTTTGAGAAGGCCTGGCGTCAATGTGGAGGAGAAGAGAAGTTCCTGCTGGAAGTTGATCTGAAGAGAGGCCCGCAACATGATATGTTGCCGGATGATGGCCTCTATGCTGCTTTGGTCCTCGCTGCACTACAAGGGAAGCTGCTGGGTGTTTTGGGCGGTCCAAATTGCCGCTCCAGGAGTGTTCTCCGGCACTATGACATTCCTGGTTGTGACACGGCTCCTCGGCCTGTTCGTGCTTGGGGAGGTGAAGAATATGGAAAAGAAAGCATGTCTCTGGAGGAGGAAGAGATGGTCAAAGAGGATGACATTCTCCTTTGGCGTCAAATCTTTTTGTTTATGGTTGCCTCTTACTCCCGGCGAGCACGAGGGCATGATCACCCTTTGGCCTTTGTGTTGGAACAACCTTCCTCTCCAAAGCACTACATGCCTGAGGTCGTATCGTTTTGGGATCAGTGGGAATGGCAGGAGATCAAAAAGGAATTTTCTCTGAAGGAAACACATGTCACTCAGAAGAGCCTAGGAGGCGAAGCAACAAAGCCTACAACTCTGGGAACCTCTTTGGACTTGGCCCCTGAAGATTTCCAAATCAAAGGCAGATCACAAAGTGGGGGAGTACGGTCGTCAAAGGATCTTGCTCGTTGGCCACCTGGTTTGATGAGAATGCTCGCATCAGCGATCAAGGAGCAAACTTTGAGGTCCAAGGCCAGGTTGGCCCCGATGTCATGGGATGATCACATCCTTTTCGGTCATGTGCATTATCGAAAAGATTGCAAAGTATGTCAAGAGACATTGCAACAACAAGAACCTCATCGGCGTGCGAAGCATCTTCAAACTGGCACTCTCTCTTTGGATGTCGCTGGTCCCTTCAAGCCGGCGTATGACATGGGTGGTGGGCAAGCTAGATGGTTTCTAGCTGGAGCTCTGGTGTGGCGCGTTCCGAAAGGGACAGAAAAGATGCGCCAGCCCCCAGAGGAGGAGTTGGAAGGTGAAGAGCCATTGATCGAAGATGAGGAGCCTGAGGTTCAAGAGGAGGTAGAAAAAGAAGGTGAAGATTTGGAGGTGGAAGATCAAGGTGAGGAAGCACAGGAGGAGGCACAAGGCGATTTGGAGGAGAAAACAGAGGTGAGAATCTTTCGACTTGCCCTTCCTATGATCACCAAGACTGCTCGTGAGGTATCAGCAACTGCGATGGAGATGCTGATCAAGCTGAAAGTTGATGGCTTCACTGTAGCCAAAATCCACTCTGATCGAGGCCATGAATTCTCTGGTTCTTTTCGAAAATGGGCTTCATCGAGAGGCTTGATTTTGAGCCGAACTGCAGGTGATGATCCTCGAGGAAATGGACGGGCAGAAGTGACTGTTAAGTCAACAAAGACACAGATCAGAAGAGTCCTCCACCATGCGAGAGTCAAATCAGAGTGGTGGCCATGGGCTCTGAGATACATCAACGAGATCAACAGGTGCGTCCGGCTTGATCAAGTTCCATCTTTTCCACCCTTTTTTGAGGAGGTAAGAGTGAGGAAGAGAACTTGGAAGCGGGGGAGCTTTGACCCTACTGTGGACACCGTCAGATATCTGAGTCCATCAGTGGAGGAACATGGGCATTGGGTGTGGAAGGATGGAGAAGCACCTAGAGTCTCAAAAGTTTTGATGAAAAAGACGTCAGAGCCGGTCATGCATGGGGTCTGTGTAGGCTTGGAGACTCAGATCTTGGATGATCTTTCGTCGAGAAGGAGGTTGAGAGAAAAGACATCAGTGAGGAGCTTGGACGCCAGCATGACGTCACAAGAGAGCGAAGAGGCAGAGAGGTGCAAACTCAAGGCAAAGATCCGGAGGATCATTGAAGAGGAGATGCGAGCGATGGTTGAGGATGATGAAGAAACAATCAGAGATGAGATGGCAGTCATAGGAGCTTTGAGAAAGATTGTGGAAAGCATGGATGAGTCAGAGGAAATCTTGCAGACCAAGATCATCTCGCCAAAAGAGGTGTGGAACAACTGGAAGGAGTGGGAAGAAGCTGCGAAAAGTGAGATAAGTTCAATGCTTGAGGAGAAAGAAGCGTTGGAAGAGCTCACAGCAGAACAGGTGAAGGAGGTGGAGAAAGAGCTCCTCAAAAAGGGAGTGAAGCTGGAGTGCATACCATCCAAGGTGGTGTACTCAAAGAAGCCTGCCCCCGGGGGAGCCAAACACAAGGTGCGATGGGTCATCTGCGGGAATTATGAAGAGAAGAGAGAGGATGAACAGACCTACAGCTCTGGCGCAGATGCCACAGCTCTACGGATTTTGCTCTGGCTGGCATCCCGTCTTGGATGGCTTGGAATATCCTTGGACATCCGCACTGCCTTTCTCAATGCGGATGTCAATCAAGAAGACCAGCCCAACTACATCCTGGTTGCTCCACCCACCGTCTTTGTGAAGAAGGGGTGTCTTCCTGTTGGCACTCTCTATCGTCCCAAAAAAGCGGTGTATGGACTGAGAAGGTCACCAAGGTTGTGGGGAGTGTGCAGAGATGGAAAGATGAGAAGTTTTGAGATAGAAGTGGAAGAAGGAGGAGAAACAATCAAGCTGCAGCTGAGACAGCTTGACTCAGAGCCGAATCTTTGGAGATTGGAGAAGCTTGGGAGCGAAGATGAAAATCGAGAGATGAACATCAAGTACGGCCTGGTGATGACGTACGTTGATGACATCTTGATAGCAGCGCCCCCAAAGATTGCCGAAGCTGTGGCGCGAAAGTTCCAGGAGACCTGGACCACGTCCTGTCCAGAGACCGTGGGGGAGGTCCCCATCAGATTCCTGGGGATGGAAATCTCCACTTCCACAGGCATCGATGGTCGTTGCACATGGCATGTGACTCAAGAGTCGTACATCAAAGACATGGTCAAACGTCAGGAAACAGAAGTCTCTTCCAAAAGAATTCCCATCACAAAGGATCAAGCCTCAATGAGCCCAGACCCTCAGACTCCAACCCTCGAAGCGGTGCGAAAATGTCAGAAAGCAGTTGGAGAACTACTTTGGGTTCTGACGAGAACGAGACCAGATTTGATGTACAGTCTGTCCCGCTTGGGATCGAATGTCACCAAGGCCACCATGTCAGTGTTAGAAGCAGCAGACCAAGTTCGAGGATATCTGCTGAGGACTTGCACTGAAGGTTTGGCCTACCACGATGATGGCCAAGAACCAATCAAAATTCAGGTTTTTTCTGACGCCAGCTTTGCCCCTGGAGATGAGGAATCAATTGGATCCTTCGTCATCACCCTCAACAGGTCACCAATCTTCTGGCGTGCTGGGAGACAACACCTGGTGACGCTCTCTACCGCTGAAGCGGAGTTGGCGGAGTTGGTTGAAGCCATGGGTGCAGGCGAGTCGGTTGCTGCGGTGGTGGACGAATTGGTAGGACCAGTCCAAAGAGGAGCTTTCACTGATTCACAGTCTGCTCTGGCCATTGTCTCAACTGACGGAGGCAGTTGGCGTACCAGGCATTTGAGGACCAGGGCGTCCTTTGGCCGCCAATCAGTTTTGTCAGGCCTTTGGGCCATTCAACACTTGCCTGGCGAAGATATGACTGCAGACATCGGCACGAAACCAATGTCCTTGGCGAGATTGGACCACCTCAAGGGGCTCTTGATGATGTGCAGTCCACCAACACAGAAGGTGGAAGATGAAGAGAAAGAGAAAAAGAAAGAATCCAAAGGAGAAAAAATGAAGTCTGCGAAGACCAGTGAGGATTTGTTGAGGTTGATCACAGCGATTGCCCTCTTGAACATGGCGAAGGGAGAGTCAGAAGAAGAAGAGGAAGGGGAAAGATTTGTGGAACTCTGGATGATGTTGGCAGTTTTCGCTCTTGGAACAGTGCTGCTGACTTTTTTCTTCCAATGGCTTTGGAAGGTCGGAGTAAGATGGACGAGACAGAGAAATGCTCTGACTGCGCCTGTCCGAAGTCGCCCTGAAGCCCGAGGAGGGAAGACATCTGGAAAGGAAGAGAAGAAAATTGGAGAGAAAGGGAGAAGTGGCTGTGAGCAGGGGAGGGGTGAAAACCCAGTCCGCCTCCAGCCAGGCTGTGAGCAGGGAAGGGGTGAAAACCCAGTCCGCCTCCAGCCAGAACGTGAGCAGGGAAGGAGCGAAAGCTCAGTCCTCCTCCGTTCTCAGGTGCGGGATGGTGAGCCAGAAGAAGGACCATCTCGAACGCCTGCTGGGCCCGCTGATGCGGTGCGCCCCCAATTCCTCCCTGAAAGAGAAGAAGAAGAAAGCTCCAGCTCAGAGATGTCTGGAGACACCGACTCACAAGATGGAATGGGTCAAGCGGTTATGAATGAGCTGCAGAACATTGAAAGAGAAGTCAATGAAATCCGAGAGCGTCTGAGGTTCAATCCACCAGAAGATCGAGAGGATCTACCAGGTCCAGGTTTTGGTGTGCTCAGAACTCAATATGGAAAGGTCTATCACCTGTCGCATCAGTGCCCATATCTCACCAATCCTCGAGTTGGACCTGCACGCCCGTCAAGGTGGTGTCCAACATGCCGTGAAGTCACTAGGCCAAGAGGCCTTCCGCCACCTGGATTTCCAATTTTGATCACTGGATATCCCGGAAGATTTCATACTGACTCTCTATGTCCTCACAAAGGAGAAGCAGTCCAGTATAGCATGTGCGTGAGATGTCAAGAACGAATCGATGAATGGGCAGCTTGAGCGGAAAATTTTCCTTTTTTTACTTTGTCAGTATGTGACTGACGACCATACTGAGGGGGAGTGCAAGAGAGACAGACCCTGCACTGCCTGCATGCAAGAGAGTTTACGCACAAATCGAGAAGTGCACATTTTGGAATCCACATTCAACATTTTGATTTTGCATTTGAATTTTCCATATTGCATTGGCTGCGACTGTCAGCTGCCTTTTCTGGTCGAGATCCCAGATCAAAGCGAAAGGTAGAAAAAGGAAGGAGTTTCGTTGCTGTTGGGTTGACCTGGTGAGCTCTGGCTTACCACAATGAAACAACAGAATGAAACAAGTCATGGTTGGTCGTTATCAATCCTGAAAATTCATGGTATTAATTGGTATTATCTCATTTTGAAGTCGTCTAGTTTTTTTGATTCGGAACAGTTGGGAGGCATTACCTAATGTTGAAACATCCCTAATGGTTGACATTACCATTAAACCCCAGAAATCATCAGAAATCCCCATGGTGAAAATCCCTGCACCTCTCAGCTCCGATCGCGATCGCGATGTCGTGCGCTGTGATGGGCTGTTGTTTTTTGGGGGCCTGTTGGATGGGAATGGCTTAACCAAACTTTTTATGGTTCGAATGCTGAAGGATCACTGCGAAAACAAATTTAAAAAAAAAAACTTTAGTGGCTGACAGGCTGACATGAACAAAGAGCACATCTCATCCTTTCTGGTGTTTCTGGGGTGTTCCAACATAGTTTCAATGCATATCAACTGATTGTCCATCTTCTTTTTCTAGACTTCTGACTTCGGATATTTGATGTAGACCGCGGCTAGACCAACCAAGAAAGTGCCTAATCTCTCATCCATCTGGATCCATCAAAAAATCTCTGGGAACATAGCACGAGGCGCCAAGGCGCTCTGCTGTGAATGGCTGCAGAGCGAAGCGGTGGGAAACCCGTTGAACAACTCCAACTCTGAGGCGCGGAATAAGAGGGAGAATTCATCGACGGGTGAGGACGCGCCATCCGACATATTGGAATACATATATATATATATTAATATGTATATTTATCATATACACCGAAAAATGAGAATCGCTTAGAATCATCGATCAATAGAATCATCGATGAATCGTCATCGCCGGCATCATCCTCATCCTTGTCCTTGTCCTTGTCCTTCTCCTCATCACCATTAGGCGAACAACCTGCAACAAACGATAAAAAAAGCGCAAATTTTGAGCCACTGAGCCACTGAGGTCGTTACAAAAAAAGAGTTGTGGGCCATAACTCGGTATAACCATAAGCCACAAACTAACTTCATGGGTATAGTCGGTATAGTAGCTTATGGACATTTCAAAGCCAGCTGGGATATATAAGTCCCATTTTTAGTGGGATACTTGGGGTTTCCACCACCGCATTCTCCACCTTTTAAACCTCCCACGGTTTGTTCCAGCCTGGACCAGTCCTGAATAGTGTCACTAAAGCAATAGTGTCACTAAATTTATCATTTTGACTGGCGATATAAACCATGAACATATGGGTGGTCTATGGCATTGCTTTACTAACATGAGTGATGATTAAGCCATGGATTCCAGTGGAATCGTGGTAGACGGGATATTCGGACGAAAGCTTTTCTGGCATTTCTTGTGCATCGCTGTTCACATTGGATACATCGGCGGCAGCTGAGCAATGGACGATGGATCCTTGATGGTCTGATGGTGGCTTAATGGAACACACTGGTCATTGCCATTAGATCGGCAAGTTTTTCAGAATCCCATTACCCAATGAATCACCAGAATTCATAAGATCAGGGGAATTACACTCAGAATGGTACATTTTGCATTAATTTGCCTAGTGAAGTGGTTCAAGTATGTACAAATGTGAGTCCACCTAGTGAAGTGGTTCAAGTATGGGTCAAACATATCACGATAAAAAAAAAAAAACATCAATTTCATATAGGATCTGATTTTAAGCCCAATCATCAATCCACATTCAATGGCTACAATGATCTTATTGTGCTAAACCATGCTAAACCACATGCCATAAGCCATCCACAAAATCAAAAAACAGGCAGGATTTCAACCATCCGCAAATGGTACGTATATTCCACCAGGTCTACCACCAGGTCTACCAGGTTTTCATAAGTCATGGAGGATCTCCAGTCGTCACCAGTGGGGGTACACCCATTTTAGGCAACCCCCTTTTAATAGGCTTTTCATCAACAATGCTTTGTATTAGTCATGGCCATTAATGGTTAGTACAATGGTTAGTACAATGGTTAGTACAATGGTTAGTACAATGGTTAGTACAATGGTTAGTACAATAGTTAGTACAATGGTTGGTCATCATTAACTAATAATTATGGTTATTCATGGGTTTTCATAATTGCAACCACCATCATGTACTACCGGAGTTTTGATCCATTGCTCAACGCCACACTGGTCCACCTGCCGCAAGAAGATCTGCCACGTGCTGGTGACGTGGCATGAGTGCTACAAGGTGCCTTTAAGAGGTTTCCAGCCCATTTGGGAATAGAATATCTACCCTCTGGTAAACTGGTAAACTGTCCCATAACTATGGAAAATCACCATCTTTAATGGGTAAATCAACTATAAATGGGTCATGTTCAATAGCTATGTAACAAATTACCAGAGGGTAGACATACCACCAGATTTGCGAACATGGATTTACCACAGCTGGTTAAGGTCTACACCGGATACTGTATCTTGTTACACAGCCATCCTCTACCGCAAAAATAACAACAACGCAATTTTAACACTGGTTTGGGGTGAGTTCCAAATGTTTCAACATCGAGGAATGACATGGGGATGTATGGAAACACGCGGTAGAGACCCAAAGTTGGTCATTTTGTTATGAACTCCTCCTATTTTAGGTTGGTCATTTTGATCAAGACTCCTATTGTCTGATAGAAGGCCACTGATCGTTTAATTACTTCCACCCTTTCTCTCTGCGCGACGTCCGCTTGGAATTCTTCCGTCTCTTTTCCTGCGGGAGCCAAGAAAAATACCCAAACCAACCGAGCTTAGGAACCGAAAAAGGTTCTACCCGGCCTGGTAAACAGTGGGATTTTAATGGGATTTTAATGGGATTTTAATGGGATTTTAATGGGATTAGTGGAACTGTAAACAAACAGTTTGCTATTGAAAATTGCCATAGAAGTAGTTGATTTACCCATAGCAGAGTGGATCTTTCCAGTTCGTTATGGGAGAGTTTACCAGGCCGGGTACCTTCCGAGAAATCAGCAATAGTTGGGTTCCTTCAGGTTGTCCATGGGATGCCAGTGACTACCATAGGAGGATCGTCCATTGATGTCGAACATAAAAACAATGCGGAACTCGACAGGCTTTACCACATAAAAACTCTTCAAAAAACATGACAATACATATGATAATATGTATATATATACACAATGGATCTTCAATATACTCTAGAGTATACAATGGATCTTCAATCGGCTGATTTATGGATCCCATATATACCACAATAATTTTTTTGGATCTTCAATGCCCTGATGTCTTTCTTTTTGATTGTGACGACAGAAATGCTCCGATGCACGTTGCATCAGAAATGCTCTGCACAGCATTGCACCAAAAATTCACCGGTTTTTCGTTTTTTTTTGAAAGGAGAATCCGTGGAACCGCATTTTTTGGGGCTAAGAAACACCCAATTGCTGATGATGTCTCATTAATCAACGGATATTAATGGTTATTAATGGTTATTAATGGTTAATGGTTATTAATGGCTATCCAATTGATATACTGGTTGGTGGTTGACCTACCCCTCTGAAAAATATGAAAGGCAAAGTTCGTCAATGGGGTTGGGATGACATCCCTTTTTTATCAAATGGAATTATGGAACATCATCCAAATGTTTGAAACCACCAACCAGTGTTGATGTTCCACAATTAATATCCAATATGTACCTCCTGAAGATTCATCATATCAATTTTCCCCCCTCTCCCCGCCTTTTCAGGATCGGAGTCAAGCTCGGAACCCTGGAAAAATGGGATCGGAGAACTGAGCCATTTAAACACATATGACATACCCGGCCTGGTAAACAGTGGGATTTTAATGGGATTTTAATGGGATTTTAATGGGACTTACCCGGCCTGGTAAACATACAAAAAACTATTGAAAATGGCTATTTATGGTGTATTTTCCAATTGAAAATGGTGGATCTTTCCATAGTTATGGGACAGTTTACCAGAGGGTATCCAACACATTGATATACAAACAATCATGGTTTATGATCCACGAGAATTTCTGATTTCTGATGGCCTTTTATTTGGGGCTCTTGAACAGACTCATTGGACAAACGGCCGGCGAGGTCATTTTCATTTGCAATTTGGAACGCTTCTGGCACCTTGGATATTTTTTTATATGGGAACATCATTGGAGTGTTTTTATGTTTTCTATTAACCATTCCATAAAGTATATAACATGAACACCATTGTTATATTTTAACACCACGTGAATCGAGTGGTTTATAGACATTGGATCCATTGGGTTAACTCAGTGACAATTTTTGGCGCTTGGTCCATGATCAAGCTCAAACTTTAGGTTTAATCTTTTCGTTCCTATGAAATTCTTCGATATTTACTAAAGAGTACTAAGAGTTCCTTAATATTGTACTATACGTATATTAAGATTCGATGGGAAGAAACATATTAATTCATTTCAGTTCTTGATTTTCTTACATATCTAATGCAAATAACAATGCAAATAACACTTCGATATGATTTTGAGTAACCCAGCATTTCTAGATCATTTTCCAAGCGCTTTCCATGGCTTTTCCACATTTTTCCACATTTTTCAAGGCCACCTGGGCTTTGAGGAGCACCCGTCGCTGGCGCCAACGAGACAGGATTAGGCGCCGCCGAGCCTATTTTGTCGTGGGAGCGACTAGAAGACCCCCAGAGATGAATTATAAGCCCTGGTATAAGGGATGAATAAGCACCATGAATTTAACTGGTCCAAAAAAAACTGGTCCTTATAATCCAATGAAAAGCCAGTATTTTTAAGAATCAAATGGAAGACTCACCTTGGATGGAATCCCCATTTCTGTCAAGTACATAGAGAATAAAATGCTGGTACTTTAGTAGGACTTGGTATAATACCAATAGGACTTGGGATTCTAATGATTCTACATAAGTAGGAGTTTACTTTTTGGGTGACCTTTAGCAAAATCATAAAACAACGTCGCAGCAGTGGGGATTTGGTCAACATCAACATGTGTCAGGAGCAAAAAAGGGGTAACTCATCAGCAATGATTTGCTTCGAAACAACAAACGAGAAATTTACCAACAATTTGCCATGCGTATGCACAAAAAAGGGGATGTCATAACATGGACGTGTCATCATCACAAATGCGGCAAGGAAACGACAGATGTGATGTAGATCTTTTCTAGAAACATCGGAGATTCGGCCAACAGTGACATAGTGATTTGGCCGGCAAAAAATAGGTTTTCGCCATGAACAGTGACTGTTTTTTGACTATGCTACTCATCTGGTTGATGTGCAGAGCCTGGGTCCTCACGCATATCATCTTCGTAAGTTCGGAAAAATATAAAGACAATCTGAAACCCAAACAGAAATGTTTGGAGGTGGCTCAATTAAACGTACTTCATTTTTGTCTTTTTTTAACTATATTAAACTATGCTTTTTGTTTCTTTGTTCAAACACACGTGTTTTTTTTTGTTTTTCGAAGAAGCCATTCGAAATCCTGTCGTGATACCCGCGCCTGTCGCGCTTCTTGCTCGTGGCAGAAGCGTAGGTGCTCCGCGAGATCGACCTGGGATGATATCAACCATTGTCATGAAGACCATGGTATCAACCCAAACTTTATATCAATGGTTAATAAACATGTTGTGTGTATATATGTTGTGTATATATATATATATGTTATCTATGATATTATTGATCCCACAGTTCATTCCCCGAGATGAAATCAGCAAGTTTCGTAATCGACTTGTGCTTTCTAAACTTTCAAAACCAGCTCTATCATTAGCTGCCATATATTTTTGCATTAATATCTTTGCATTGTATTAATATTTCTATAAGATTTCTATAAGATTTCCAGATCAATCGTGGAAACATTTTCCCCCACATGTTGATGTTGATGTTTCAGCAGTTAGCTGATAGATCTGATAGGGCTTCCCAAAGATTCGGATCATTTCCAATATGCTGTGCCTCATGTTGTGCCTCCCATTACCCGGCCTGGTAAACTGTCCCATAACGAACTGGAAAATCACCATGCTTTCAATGGGTAAATCAACTATAACTGGCCATTTTCAATAGCTATTTTGACATAACCAGAGGGTAACCAATCAACCAGCTGTTTTTTTCGTAGCCGCTACATCAAGTCACCGCACCTGGTTGACTTCAGGGAACTGTTTCTCCAAACGCAAGTAGCACTGGGGTGTGACCTGGCGTGACCACAAAAAACGACCGCGATGGATGTTGATGGGCCGTGTGGTTTTTTTGTTGTACAATGGGCATTCTGGATACCCTCTGGTAAACTGTCCCATAACTATGGAAAATGACAATTTTTAATGTGAAAATTCACTATAAATGGCCATTTTCAATAGCTATGTTAAATTACCAGAGGGTACTTATGTCCAGCGCATCCTCGAATGGTTGAATGATAGATGCTTATTGCAAGGTGGTGCAACCCCCGTTATCAATGGGTTATAATCCCATTAACTATAGATATATCATGAAATATCACCTATAAACCATAGCTGGTTGGTGGTTTTAACCATCTTGAAACATATGAGTTCGTCAATGGGAAGGATTACATCCCATATAATCCATATATGAAATGGAAAATAATCCAAATGTTCCAAACCACCAACCAGATAGTTATTGAACTTATTGGCACCAACTTAGCTGGTTTTTCCATCTCCCATGGCTTGGTCAAAAAGGCTTTGGCGGCTTTGGGTCAAAATTAAAGACATGGACCACAGATTGGTTTTTTTTTGATGATTTACCCTCTGGTAATTTAACATAACTATGGAAAATCACCATTTATAGTGGATTTACCCATTGAAAATGGTGATTTTCCATAGTTATGTTAGTTTACCAGAGGGTAAGTCTATGTTTAGTATTAACCATCCAATCATTGGGGTACCAAAAAAATGACCCATAGCCATATGGTCGATTGCAGTAGCAGTACGAAAAAAAAAAAACACAGAATGATGTGGCGTTCGGGCACTGATGGGCACTGCTAACCTAGACCAAATCATCAAGATGGTAAGGTTACACGCGCGTGTTTGTGTGTCCATTCGCTTCTAGATACCCGCATCTTCACTGGTCATAGTTATATAATAGCTATAGAAATGCTATATAATAACTATGTAAGTTAAATATTGTTATATTAATATAAGTTATATAAGTTATATAAATTATACATGTCATATACGTTATATAAGTTATACATATAGTATCATATAGTTATATACTACTATGTCCACTCCCTCCCAATCGGGACTTGCATTTTCATTCGCTTGGCTGATTAGATCCCAAAGCTTGCCGCTTCCCCAATGGCACATTTATAGATGATGTACCTGTCATGGGAGTTTTCCATGGCTATGTTCAATAACCAAAGTATTCAAGGCTATCATTCAAAGAGTTCTAAATTAAACTAAACAATCATGAATCATACACCTATGATTTCCTATAGATTCCCCAGTTTTCCAAGTCTTTCCCGTGGCCTTGGGGAAGCTCTTCCGTCCCTCAGCAGAAACACAGCGTCCCCGTAGCGTCCCGTGGCCTTCATCCGGAAGCTGCGGAGAATCCGAACGAAGATCTGGCGGAAAAGTCATCGCTGGGAAAACCAGATCAGAGGAAGAGAACATGTTTCTGGGTAAATTATGGGCCATCTATACCATGGCTATGTTAAATAACCAGAGGGTAGAATTCCAGAAAAGCCATGTAGACAAATATCTGGGTAAATTATAATATTTCACTAAGTCACTAACCTGAATCTTGCGGCCATTTGGGGATGATTTCCCTATAAAAACCATGATTTCCAGTGAGGGAGATCAGTGAGGTCGTTATAGTTTACCCAGATGTTTGTGGCTATCTGAGCAATATGTTGATATATTTTCTGTGTATCCATGAGATGGTATCCATGAGATGGTATCCATGAGATGGTATCCATTTTGTGATACAACTCAACCAACAAGATCAAGAGTTCAGGCTGTATCCATGCTGCCGGATTCTTCAAATGATTCATATGATTCGCTTGTCTCTCCAAAAAGTTAGCCTCCGGTTGTCTCTCCGACCGTGGCAACAGCTGGGAACATCATCGGTCATCGGTGGATCGGAAAGGCCCGGTATGGCCCGGTAAGCCATGGCCGATTTCGTTCCCTTTTTGGATCCCTGTCCGGAGCCTCCGGTGAATCATTTTCCCAGGGGAAGCTATGGATCTGACTGGATGTCTATATCGACGACTTGGTGCTTCACCCCAGATTTTTTTAGTTCAGATTCACCCCAGTTAAAAGCGGACCAGTCCACACACACACACACCCACTCAAAAAAAGTAGGGCCAGCCGGGCCACCAAGTATAGATTCGCGGAAGCAGACCAACATTGGATATAGTTGTTGAGTGTTGATGATATAAATCTCATGATATTCCAAATATATTCCTTTATTTGCCTGGTTGCCTACATGGATTTCCAGTTGATTTTTGTTGATTTACCAGAGGGTCTACCAAAGATTACCAACCATCTACCAGCAACTGGCCGCCACGGCCCATCTTTTTTTGCTTCCAGCTGCTCAGCCGCTAACGAAGAGGTCGTATTTCCTGTTACTAACGGTCGCAGTTAAATTGGAGATATCTGACATCCACCAGAATATCATAACCATGAGCAATATTACTATAGATGAGCTGATGAGCTCTGTAATTCCTGGTGAATATACAGATTAGGCTCAATATTAGTAATCTAATATTGAACCATATTAGTCATATCATGTCAGATCTATATAATTCCTACAGGATCATATCTCGGCAGGGGACATTGTGACTTGTAATGATAGTCTGCATATGTATAATCATCCTGAAGTAGAATCTGGAATTCTCAAAGATATTTCTGTTTTCGTGATTTTTTTCCGTTACAAGTCCATGTATATATATATATAAATACATATAGATCATTATCAGATATATTACATATTATATCATATATAATCATATATATATATATATTATATCCTTGTATATATATATATGATAATGATTTTCTTATCCATTTTTTTTCTCGTGATCTCCCCAGGGTTTGATTAATATCATGTCCATCATCCCTTTTCGATGAAGGTTGGAATCTGGGGCGTCCTCAACACCTTGGCGTCTCTTCTGAGAATGGTTATCCCATGTATCCAGAACAGATCCCATGGTCATCACAAAAAAAGGGGCTATTGATCAACCATGAAAGCTTGGCATTTGCACATATATATATATATGTATGTTATATAACTATATATATATGTATACTATTTTCATGGTTCCCCCATTAAGATTACCATCACTGGGGTATCATAAAACAATGTCAGAACATCCCATGGAAAATCCCATGAGTTCATCATCAATTATCGCCTCTGGTACCCTCTGGTTATGACTAACATAGCGAACTGGAAAATCACCATTTTATAGCTAGGTAAACCATCTATAAATGGACCATCTATACCATGGCTATGTTAGTCATTACAGGCCGGGTAATTCATAAGTTACAGCCCGCTATGGATTTTCCAACCGGGCCCAGATTTTTTTGGGGGTCCAAAAAAAGCCATTCAGCGGCCCAGATTAGTCCTCTTCACCTCGATGAAGACCTGCAGCTGTGTTTGCTGACCAAAGAGGTGGACAACTCCAGTGTTTTATGATGATATCATGCTGCTTGGTGGTTGATCTACCCCTCTGAGGTCAGTTGGGATTATGAAATTCCCAATATATGGAACAACAAAATTCATGTTCCAAACCACCAACCAGCATGGGAATGTAGTGGGATATATACATCTATCTATCCATATCTATCCAATGAAATATCCACCATAGTAATGGGTTTCTGAAACCAAAGACATTTTTTGGGTGACAGTGATGTGAGAGGAATCTGATTTAATGAAATATGAACGACAATATACGCAAAAAATTGCTCATCTTCTTCATTGAAAAAGAACATATCAAAGGCAATGAATTCTTGATCCTTTCATACTTGCTAGATACGAAGTGCCAGTTTTGTTTTTTTGAGAACCATAATGTCAACCCTGGGGCGATCAAATCTGATACGAGGCCAGCAATGGACATTTTCCTCCGATGGCCGATCTAGATCCTAAACTACACATCCAGATCCTAGTTTTCCCCACAGTCGTAGCACTATTTTTGGACACTAGGGATAGTCAGTCCCTATCCCTGTATCTCATGAAAAATAGCCAAAAATATCTCGATATTGTTGTTTATATAATATCCAGTCTGATATTCCCATTTTTCCGGATGAACCACCCAGCCACAAATCCAATGACTGTTGAAATGACAGTTGGTGATGTAACATATATATCCATGTCTATGTATATCTATGTATATCTATGTATATCTATGTATATCTATGTATATCTATGTATATCTATGTATATCTATGTATATCTATGTATATCTATGTATATATATATATATATATATTAAATATATCATCATCCCATGAATATCCCATGAATATATCTATATTTCATCATATCCCCATATATATCCATAGTATATCCGATGAATATGCCATGAACTGGCCAAAATCCCCAACTTTTCCCGCCTCTGCACTTTTGGGTTCACTCGCTTCGCTTTGCGCCAGAGCCTTGTCGGGATGGTACCTGTGGCACAGCGGAAACGAAACGCCCAAGGTGTTGGGGAATTTTACGGCCGCCAAAAATGATCCAAACATCCAAAAATGAGGACTCAACATGTGGATTTTGGATGATTTACTGCTAAGAAACACTGAAAGATTTAGGTTCTTGAGGTTTGAAACTAATTGCTGGAACTGGCAAAAGTTCATCTAATGAAAGCAAACGGTACTTGAACTGGCAAAAATTCTGCGTGAACAACACAGTTTTTTGAATGTAATCTTTAATTACAGAAAACACCAGTTGGAGAGACTAGCAAAATCCTAGTGGGAATTTCCTGCATTTGTGACTGACATCTTAATTTTTACTAGATGTTCATTGTATTATATTGGGAATAAACTGGACGCATCCACTTAGAAACACCCTTGAGAGGAATAGGTCCAATGCCACCCTCTGAATCATGGGCTGAATTGCTGAATTCTCACAATGATGTATGATGTATAAATCAAAACTGGTTTGGCTATGGCCATGGTGATAATTTATGATTTGCATCAAGCTCTCTTCGATTTGTAACGGGTTTAAGTCCTGTCAAACATATAGATTCCAGGGATTACATTGTAAACAGTCAGAACCTGGATTGTAGCCCATGGCTATTGCTCTCTCTCTCTCTCTATATATATATATATATATATATCATGCCATCTGGTAATGTAACATTGCCATGGAAAAATCGACACTTCTAGATGGTTTTTACCTATAAGACATTGCCATCTTCCATCATTTTCCATAGCTATGTTACCACAGAGTAGTGGAATGTTCTTTACCTACGAAGACCAGGACCTGTACGTAGTGGATTTTTCTTCGGAAGATCAACCATGCCCTGGTTGCGGCTTGGCCAATCACCTTCAAACTATCAGGGTGTCAATGGGGTTTAAAAACAAAAAAAAATCATTCTTATCAGTCATTTTTTGGATCATGAAAAATCCCAATCCATTCTTATGGATTATCATTATTTTCTAGATTATAGATCATAATTTGGTAAGTTTATGTGGTAATGGATGGATTCATCACCCGAAATTTGTATGGCAAAGTATAGATGTTGGAATCCATCCCCAGATGAATATACATACGAATCAAGCCACCAGATTTGGGTGAATATTAAGTTGATACCCTCTGGTAAACTAACGTAACTATGGAAAATCACCATGTTTAATGGGTCAATCCACTATAAATGGCCATTTCCAATAGCTACGTTGAATTACCAGAGGGTAGTTGATACATCCCATGAAATATCCCTTCCCCTAATATGAAAAACACTCCCATGAAAACCATCATCTATTGTTAGGAGAATTACCCATATTTTATGAGGGGACCTTGAAGAGGGGGATGGGAGGGATTTACCCTTCTCCTATGAAATCACCACACTTCACCAAGACAGGCAGAAAAAAACCCACCTCAACAAGGCGCGTTTCCACAAGGTTTTCTGCAATGCTTTGGGCTGCGACTTGATGTAGTTCTCCAACTTCAACACCTGTGGGACATCCTCCTAAATCAAATGGTTTATCATCGCTTTCCATGAAACTTGCCATAAACCCTGTGGTAAATCCATGTAAATCCTCAACATGACCATCAAATACCATCAACATGGCAATTTACCATGGGTTTTCTTGGATTTTGCCAATTTTGCCATAGATTCCATGGGATTTTCAGGCTTTCCCCATGGGGATTTTGAGCAAATCCCCACCTTCCTTTGCGCCGCTGTCATGGACGGAACAGCGCGGCATGTCGCAGCTGGGCCTGTGCGATAGGGAACAAAAAACGCACGCGGAGGGATCTGGTTGGTTAAATCAAATTGATGGTTCATCTGTGGTTAATACACTGTTAATAATGGTTCATTTATATGGTTATTATATGGTTATTATATGGTTATTATAATATGGTTATTATATGGTTATTATATGGCTATTATCTGGTTATTATATGGTTAATATATGGTTAATGGTTATTAATGGTTATTAATGGTTATTAATGGTTATCCAATTGATATACTGGTTGGTGGTTTCAACCAACCCCTCTGAAAAATGATGGAGTTCGTCAGTTGGGATTATGAAATTGCCAATATATGGAACAATAAAATTCATGTTCCAAACCACCAACCAGCAATGATTAACGATGATGATATCAAACAGTTTCAGGTAAGTTAATCATTGATAATAATAATAGTGATTTATTATACTGGTTGGTTTATAGGGATTCCTGTATTGGATTATTATAATCCCCAATGACTATGAAGGGTAGAAAAAAAATCCGCGAACTAATCATCAACCAACAGGGGTTTGGAACACTGCTCAAGTGAGCTGTGAAGTTAATTTATAATCAACTGATAATGTGTTATAGTAAGTTTCAGCCAAGTGAATAATTATCATAACATAATCAAGTGCTTAATTCAATGTTGATCAAGTCCAATAATATTATGAGTTAACTAATTGATAATACTTCAAGTCATGGTAAATCAATAATATTGCCAATAAGTAAGTCAATTTCAATAACAATAATAGTCAATTAATGGCAATTTATGACAACACTATTGGAATGTTGACATGGCAAATAAATAATAAGAATCAGTAACCGGTAACATTTATCAATGATAATACTTGACTTAACGAATATAAATGGTAAGAATGATAAATAATTGATGGTAACAATAATAGTAATTTGACAACAATAGTAAATACTAAACAGCAACAACTATTCAATACGCTTTCCTCTTCATCATCGTCATCGTCATTTTCTTCTTTATGATGTTTGTCATCAGCTCCAAAACCACCATGTCCACCAGTCTTGAATCATGATCAGAAGGGGGCGTTGAACCAGGCTGTTTCCATGCGTTGCCTATGTTTGGCATGAACCAACATTGGGTAATATTGGGCTCACCCAAATTTCTAGCATCAGGATGCTTACAGTCTCCTGCATAGTGCATTATCTATCAGTAAGGTTATCACCAAAGATGCTTCGAATGTGTGCTTTCCAGCCCTTGTTAAGCAGTGGCCATGATCCTTGAGTTCCTATTTGCCATTGTATTTCCATCTTCAAGAATCCAACCGTTGACCCTTCTATCAATTCAATTCAATTCATTACCCTCTGGTAAACTAACATAATTATGGAAAATCACCATTTTTAATGGGAAAATTCACTGTAAATGGCCATGTTCAATAGCTATATCTGAAAATTGGCCACTCCAAAATTTCATGCTTCATCGATGTTCATCGGTTCATCATTTCCGACATGAAAAAAAGGAGATACATGGAGTCATGGCCACAAATGCCAAGTGACCGCTGCCTTCAGGTCTTTGGGGCTTTCGGGCACGAGACCGGGCCTACGCTTTGGGATGTTTGGGACAGGAAACACGCGAAAACGTGTTCCGCCGATCTTTTTCGGGGATTGGTATGCACAACTCTTGGGAATCTGGGGTTTCCAATGGTGGATTTGGACCCGAGGCTGCTTGACAAATTTAAACATGAGGCAATTGTTTTGAAGAAAAGAAGGATACGAACCCAAATTGTCGGACTAGCGCAAACATACCTTCTGGTAATTTAGCATATAGAAACTTGCCCATTCGTAGATGATTTACGTGTGAAAAATAGTCAATTTTTTCAATAGCTACATTAAATTAAAGGATTATAGACGCAATCTCTTGAGACTTACAACCACAGGGACCTTCATCAGAACCAGACACATTTCCGGTGATGCAGCCTTTTGAGCTGAGTGTAATGAATCATGACACTCAGAAAGCCTTCAATGATATCTATTTAGATGATCACTACAGCACTCAACATGAACAAATCCCAGTGCCAGCATCATGTTAGATTGCCAGAGGGTACATTATTGACTTAATCTAGTTTTGTATCATCCGCTTCCTAGCGTTTCGTGTGAGACCTCGTCCAATTTGGACACGTTCGACACGTTATCAAACAGGTTGGAATGTCACAAAGTACCACGCCTGCCACGCAAAACGACATGAGAACCTGCTTGATGACCTTCAAAAAGGAGAGGTTTTGCAGCTTCCCCCATAGACACGGAATTAACAAGGCCACGACGACCACGACGCGACGGCGACCCGACGAGCAACTGGAGGCGAACAAGGGTCCAGCCCCCAGACCCCCAGACTATAAACGGGAACACTTCGCTACGCATTCGGGAAAAATGTTCCAAACCACCAACCAAATAACTAACCACTATTAACCACTATTAACCATCATCAACCATCATTATCCATTGTATTTGGTGAAATCCCCGTTTTGCTGCTGGTTATCGGAAAAAAAAAGAGACGCCAGGGAGAGTTGATTCTACCACCAATGGCTGGGTCCAAATCCCTGTTTTTGTTGGTGAATATCAATGATATCACCAAAAACCCCGCATTTACTTGAGTAAATCTTCACATGAATCATCAAGAATAGGGACTTGACTTAATTCCATCCACCACAGAGATATATCACAATACTCTGACATATTTACCCAACAATAATCAACATATTTTCTATCAAACAATGGGAATGTCTTCATTGATTCCCATTTTGCAAATTGTTTCTTGGATTTAGCAAATGGCTTAAGAATTTCAGCACTTGGTTTCTCCATGGTTTTTGGGTTTTGCAAATGGTTCCTGAATTTTACTAACTGGGTTGTAGACTTGACAGACTCCCCTCAATACACAGGCTATCGCAGGTACCTTTTTTTATCCTGTATGTATATATATATATATGCCATCCCCCCCTCCCAAAACCTATATTTTGAGTGTATGATGTGACGATTGTGTGACAGATCTGGTGAAAGTCATGGTCATTGCTGTTGAAGATTCCAATGGATTGCCAAAAGAGACATCGGTTCATGAGCAAGATTGAAACATCGGTTCATGAGCAGGTTTTGGGGGTGTGTGCCATATATATATATATACATACATACATGTACATACCTAGCTAGACCCTGCAAGTACCCATAAACATGGTGTCTTACCCCATAATTCTAGTGCTTTTATGATATGTTTTGTGGGCTCACCATACTTCTTTTCCATTGGTTGACACCACCAGCAAGGCGATTCCCAGCAGAGAACCACCTCCTCTTCAGGCCGCATACGTGGACGGAAGAGGCGACACCTGCTGCGAGTTGGTTTACCATAAAGATACCCCCAAAAAATGACCTGGGGGAGTTGGGTGTCCCCATTTTGTTGAGCCAAATCTGACTTTTGGGGCCCCAGACCTCTACAGAATGAGGAACCTGCCGCAAATCTAGCAAGGGGTTTTCTCTACCAGGGTGGCCATAAAGTGAAGGTAGCCACAGTGGGTCCATAAAAATCATGCAATTGCTATGATGAAAACGTAATAGATGGATATATGATGTATAACCTGGAGATGCTGGATTTGAACCAAGGTCAAATATGGTGATATACCAAAAATATTAATCAAGAAGGGGTCCTGTCCTATGTTTCGCTTGTCTCAAACTATCCAAGAATCTAAAAACACCTCATTTTGGTTGGTCCAAATCCATCTGGTGTTGCTGCTCAAAACGTTGCTACCCGCAATAGTTATAGAATGACATATGGAAGACTCACTGTTTGTACTACAATAAACCATGCTGAATATGACCCATTAATGGGTGGTAACAACCATTCCCCAAAGGTAGGTTTATCAATGTTTATCATACATATACGTATATATATATATAGGGTTTTCCCCATCAATTGCCAATGGTGTTGAGTGATCCCATTCTTATATTCTTGAATTTATCATAATTGGCTGAACATAAGAACACTAATGTTTGTGAAAAACATGATACCTACCTTCGAATGTTCGATTCTTATTTGATAAACATGTTTATCAATGATCAAAAGTCATCCCGTTCTTCAATCAATTGTGTCTTCGATTCCGATCATTTTCCCAGGCAGCCTCTCGGAATGGATGGGACGCCCGCAAGTGCAGCCTGGCACCTCTGAAATTTCTGTGGTCAATTTTTCTATGGATATTGGGGTTTCATACTGTGGATGGGCCAGCGAAATCCAAATCACCAGTGGATAGATGGTAAATATTAACCATTATTTATAGGGTTGAAAACCATCCTTTTGTACCATTTCTTTCACCGACAGTTTTTCGTAGGGATATTAAATGATATTATAATGGGATTACTGTATAATGGTTCGAATAGCCTGAACAATTGGGATAAACATCCAATGTTTGATGGTTACAACCTGATTTGTATTTTTTCCGATTAGGATTCAATGGATTGGAGGGACAATTTCCAGGTGATTTCGAATCCCCAAATTTATCAGTTTCCAGTCTCCCTTCAACCAATTCCATGAAGGAAATTGAAGGATATATAATCCCCGTGCTTAATGGTCATAACCTAATCCAGGTTGCCAATTTTATATTTTCAAAAAAGGGATCAGGTGCTTAATTTTCATGGGAGCACCCAACCTCTTTAAAATGGGACCATTTTCCGAAGTAAACTGCTTAGCAAAATCCCGGATGGACCAACCCCCCGGGGTCCCCTCGGCACCCGTTCCGGCGCGCGCCACTCGGGCGCCGGCGAAGGCCGCGGCGCTGGCCGCGCCTGAGATTCCTGTTGCTCGCGACGGCGCTGCTCGGCGCGCTCGCGATGAAGCCTGGTGATGAGGGAAGGGATACCCTCTGGTAATTTAACAGTTTGCTATTGAAAATGGCCATTTATAGTTGATTTTCCCATTAAAAATGGTGATTGTCCATAGTTATGTTAACATGAGGGAAGGGATAGTTTCCATATGTGAATTGTTTTGAATTGTTGCCTATGGTAAGAATTGGATTTTCATATCTGATATGAAAATATCTAGCTATTGTTTTGATAGTTCTAATTCTTGGAATGGACATTTGCTATCAAATTTGGAAAATGGTCATAGCTCCATTTTCGTCCAATGGATCGATCTATCTATCTATCTATCTTTATGTATATATATATACATATATACATATGTATATATATATATTATATTATAGCTTCCAAATATAGCTTTGTGAAATCCATGTGATAATAAATGATACCATTTCAACACCTCTCATGGAGGTGTCCGACAGTCATGGGGCCAGAATCCGCCTGGAATTGGCCAGCTTCTGTCCAGTCGCTTGCCTGGCCGCGAGTACCCCGACAACCCCTCTTTATCATATGGGAGTGGGTCAAAATCCCATTATTATCAATTGGAATGGGATGAACATTCATTTACCATCTATTTTTGGGTTCACTAAGTACCAGGCTTTTGACCCATAGCCATATGTTTTTTAATTGGAATGGCAACTTTAGGGTGTAAAACATTGGAGAATCTTACAATAATTACAATAGTTATAAATAATGTTATATATATATATAGGTATATCACCAATCTTAAGAATCACATGTACCAATGGGTTTTTCATTATTTTTCCAATGGTAATTTTGGAGAACCGATTTCCATCGAGGCTGGATGGTGAACACCATCCTGAATAATTCCATCCATACGTTCCCATCTTCATTGTTCAGGGAGCATCTGCGGGGAAACCTTTTTTTTTTCGATAAAATGGAGATGCTCCTGCAAATCTTCTCTTACACAAAATAGTATAGATCCCCATTCTGGTCGGTCTAAACTAGCCTGCATCCGTTTGTTTTCTTTGTGCATATATAGTGCATGTCGATATTCATACATATTGACCCACATCCGCCAAATAGATCCAAATAGGCTCCATAATAATGACACCTTTTTCACTATACTCAGTGTCATAAGAATCTTATTTCACTGTACTCATAAGTATATACCCTCTGGTAATTTGTTACATAGCTATTAAACATGGCCATAGAAAGAGTGGATTTTACCATTAAAAATGGTGGATCTTTCCATAGTTATGGGACAGTTTACCAGAGGGTAATCCATATATAATCCATATGACTATGGAAAATCACCATTTTTAATGGGTAAATCCACTATATATATATTTCAATTCAACAACCCCATCAGCCTGGCCCATCAAAAAACATATCCGGCCTGCGCAGCTTCTGCCGTACTTCCTGGTGCAGCTCTTCGAGGCTGAAGTCAGCTCCGGATTGCAAGTCCTGCGATCCAACTCACATAGAAAAACACCAAGGGGCCGATGGGGTAATAAGATGGTTTAAACCATCATAAAAATATCATAAAAATATCATCCAAACTTGGTTTATGTAGATGTGACCCAAGTTTGGATGAGATTTTTGGGGTCAGTTTTAGGATTTTTAGGACAGGTAGTTTAGCCCCTGATAACAATTAATCTGAAGTACACCTAAGAAATACACCTTTGACCCATTCTTGCATGATGATATTATGAATTATTATAATATGGTTGATAGTTGATAAAATGTTCTTCAATTCCGAGATATTTAAAACACATCTGGGGTCGTATATGGGACATGAATAATTTCTCGCCTGTCGGGTTGGTTTACAACGCATTCTTAGACACCTCTGGAATCAACTGGGCTTGGAGCCGTTCCAGTTTTAAATGGATATAGAGAGGGGTTATATGTATATATAAATAAATAGAACAATATATATATATATAACAATATATATATATATAATGAATATATATTCATTATAGAATTCCAGTTATAGTTATATATCCACTTTTCACTGGACCATATAAGTATTCGCTGGCTGATTCATGGCTTCAAATCTACCCCCAGCTCCTGCAGCATCTTTCTCCACCTATCTCCCTGGCACCGGTGCACGGCTCAAATCTACGTCACTCGTTTGGTTTGAAGATATATACCCTCTGGTTATTTAACATAGCCATGGAAAATCCCTTATACATGGAGGTTTATAGCTGGGAAAACCATCTATTTCGATTAGGGCCATCTATTCCATGGCTATGTTTAATAACCAGAGAGTCTATATATATATATACTTGTATATTATATATATATAGTCATCATGTTTTAATTCATCAAACTCAGTTGGGCATGTCTCCTTTGGCTCAGTTTAATCCCACATTGAGTGGGTCCAACATCCCAGGACATCTCAGCATGTTGATGTGAATTACGTAGAAATCATACCATTTCCGCCAAATCCAATGTGGTCGTGGTCCCAACTCAAATATTGGATGAAGGAAAGTTTTCCCACATGATGTTGCTCCAAATCCAAAGAAATCTTCCCTTCATCCAACTTCAAACCATGATAAATTTTGGGATGTTCCATGATTTCCCCATCTTTTTCTCCCAAAAATCTGGGCCAGCCATTCAGTGGCCGCAGTGGCCAGCTAGCGCTGACCCGTCGCTGGATGGCCTCCCACTTTGGGTTGAAAATCAAATGCCATCCCTTGGCTCGAACCTGTGGCTGAAAACCATGGAGAATGAAAACACACGGCGTTTTGGCTCCTCAATTTGATTCATCAAGTTATATATGTGTATATATGTATATATGTATATATGTATATATGTATGTACGTATACATATATATATAGATACATAGATAGACGTATATGTAATTATATTGATGTCTATTGTGTATATATATATATTATATAAAATATGTAATGCTGGATAGGGATAGTGGATAGTTATAGGCCATTTAGTAGAATTTGTTAGACCTGCTACATGCTAACAGCTCGATCCTGGGGTTTCCGCCCGTCTTTTGGAGAAATTCTGCGGAGGGAAGAAGTCTTGCACCAGTTGGCAACTATTGGCAACTATGAAACACTGCATATATCAATGGCCATTTCAGGAACCTAAATTGGAGGTACCTACCATATATAAGGCCTATATAAGGCCTATGTAAGGGAATATCCCCACAAAAGAAAAAAGGGTTGTTTACCATCTACCAAACTGGTGCAGGATCTTGCAACCATCCACAGTACCCTCCAGTAAATTAACATGGACGCCAGATAGGGGTTGGAAGATGATCTACTCAAAATTTTGTGATTTTCAGTCTATGTTAATTTACCAGATTGTATATGGAGGTTTCCGAAAATGGTGGTACCCCTACATCATCCATTTTAATGGGATTTTCCATAATAAACCATCCAGCTCTTGGGGTATCATCATTTATGGAACCCCCCTTATACAGAGGGCCTGCAAGATGATTCACATCGTTCGGAACGTCGGATCCCTTCCGCCAGGAAACCAAGTTCACCAGCAGCCCCTCGGCTACCAGCTGTGGCAGGTCTTCCTCTGCAGCGGCCGCTAACCTTGCCACCCACAGAGGCTACCACAACAAATCAGCAGTTGGGATATGGAGGTTTCCTGAAATAGGGGTACCCCCAAATCATCCATTTTAATAGGATTTCCCTTATAAACAAACTATTTTAGGGCACCCCCATTTATGGAAACCTCCAGTTGGGACTAATCATACCCATGATTTCTGGGCGGTGGAGAAAAAGAACAGAGGAAGGAATCCAACCCAAAAGTTATGTTTGATCATTCCCAGTAGATGGGCCAGATGTGTTGACGAATATGGAGATCTATTTTGACACAATTTGAATGGTTTTGGAAGCTGTCGATTCTTGAGAATAGAAGGATATGATTAATAAAGTTCAACTGACAGTGTCTGACAATTGTAAACTTGATTCATTGGACATATTTGGAAATTGACTACCAGGGAGCTACTGTATTATGATCAATCAACCTACAATTTAGTTCGTCACGATCTATAAGTATAATGTATAATGGGTGAGTGATGGGAACATATGATTAGCCTCTGGTAAACAAACATGGCCCATGTATAGATGATGTTCCCATTAAAACCTCCATTTATGGGGGTTTTCCATTGCCACGTTTGCCGGACGGTAATCGCTAATCATTGCTATGTCAACCAGGTTGAGGTGATGGGTATCAGTTTCGCCAGTTTATTCTGGTCTTTTTTGCTATATATCCCAATAATCTACCATTCACCATTCATTTACCATATCGGTATGCAAATATATTCCTACACCCCAACCTTTCGTACGCAACTGATCGGAGGATATGAGGACGAGGATTTTCATTTGGTTTTCAACCGGTAGGACCAGAAAGCCTGGATTCAAAAGCTCATATTCTTCGAATTCGTCCACATTGTCAACTGAAGAGTTTCAAAACACTTAGCGTTGATGAATACATCGGGGGTTATGCCGAATACATCCCAATACCATTTGTCGTACATGAACTGGAAATCCACACCAAGAAATATTGTAGATGTTCATCCCATGCATGTATTATCCCGTAGGTTTTTGACACTCAAATGGGGAATACCAGGAATACCTCAAAAACACATGGATTCTTTCTTTCTTTTAATCATGTTGAAGGTCTAGAGTCTAAAATGTCTAAATCCCTACCCGACACAGTTTCCCCATGCGTTTCCACATATAGTAACAATAGGGGCCATAAAACCATCTTTTGTAGCAATATACATCATGGTAAAACATGGTAAACAATCATATTATTCTAAAATCATGGTAAAACCATATACCCTCTGGCTATTTAACATAGCCATGGAAAATCCCTTATAAATGGAGGTATTAATGGGAAAATCATCTATAAATGGGCCATCTATACCATGGCTATGTTAGTCATAACCAGAGGGTAACACCAACATTTTCCGAGCACCGTCTCACCGGGCCCGTTGGCCTGGCTCGAGCCTGGGCTTGATCTGAATTTCAGGTGGATAATATGGAAACCGATGGTTAATGATGGTTAATGATGGTTAATGTTAGTGGATGTATACTAAATATATGGATGTATACTAGCTAGCTAGTGGTTGGGAAACTCTTGGTAGCTCCAAATCGCTCCCCATGAAAAATAGAGAATATGAATACCCATAGCTGCCATAGCTCCAAATCGCGCCCTCCTAACCGCTGGATTTGTTTGCCAAAATGGATTTTTCATCCAGGCCGAAAGCATATCTCAATATTGATGAGTCATTTTTGGAGGAAAACACATGAAAACACAAATTTCAGGGCTGAAAGCTACATGACTCATGGCCCATTCATTTTTTAAAGCAATGTTTCATGAACAAAAATCACCAGGACGACCATAGGTTTTGGAGCACTAAAAATCAAAGCATCAACCAATCCGTTTCTCATCTATCAACCCCTTTCTGACAGTCACGGAAGGAACTTTGGACTTTCAAAACCAGTGAGCCGAAATGAATCAAGCCTGATTGCCGGCGCTCAGGAAGCATGAACCATTTGCAGGTGCTAGAATTCAAACAATGGGACGCATCATGACACATTCCATTGTCATGGCAAGGGACACTTGCTTTCGGGTCTTCTCTGTCTTCCTCATCATTCCGCTCTGGCGGTTTTTCTGTTGGTCCATGTGGTTCTGAAGACAACGGCACCTGCACATGTAAAAGGACGAAACGCTACGAATTCTTATCATCAAGGGACCTGCACGGAAAGACTAACCCGCAGTTCACGTGGCATAACTTCACAGGTTACCTCACACTGCGCTGAAACATCTCTGAGCCTCTTTGGGTGTCTCTTTCTTTGGTCTCCCTGGGCCGCGATGGACCTTCACCTCATTTTTTGCGCAGCTCTCAAGCCTTCTGCACACAGAATTTGAATGGGCAATTGGAATGACAGCCCCTCAATGTTTTGGATGTCTACAGGTTCTGAAACGCAAACACTGACATTGTAGATTCTAGATTGAATTGTAAGCATGGTCACAGCCAAAGCACGGCAACAAACCACCATGAATCAAAGTTTCATGGCAGCCGGAACATGAACACACATCTTCATAATGAGGTAAACCCAAGAATGAACCATTCCCAATTAGAGCTTATATGAGTTTATTGATGTTTATTCGGTAATACCTCTTGGCTAACGGGATGGTTCAAAAACCACCAGTCATGGTTGGTTTTCCTGGGATGGCCACAGAGTAAGTGCTGAGCAGCTTCATCCTTGTGCTCCTTGTCCTTCTGCTCTTGCTCCAGCGGTCCTTGCGCTTTTGAAGACGGCACCTGCACATGTGAAAGGCAAGGCCGGAAACAAACCTTGATAAAACCCATCCAAAGAAGCATCCTCAATCCAGCCAAAAAAACGTAGTCAATCACGGAAGTGGAATTTCCAATCTAGTCCCTCGGGTAAAAAGACGTCACTTCCTTCGCGGCGCGCCTCTTTGGGTGTGTCTTTCTTTGGTCTCCCTGGGCCGCGACGGACCTTTGCCTCAGTTTTGCTGGAACCACTGGAGGATTCACTCGAAACATGCGCCCGAAAAGACAGAAACATGACATCCTTCTAAAATAGAGATGATATGTGATTATGTACACCATTATCTTTTTGGGCATTAACACCATTAACATCATTAACCATTGAAACAATCACTTCCGTCTTTGCGGCAGAAATGAAACTGCTGGGCTCAGATACATTCTCATCTTTCTTCTCTGGCTGCTCTGCGGGCTTTTGCGCCTCTGTAGACGGCGTCTCCTGCACTTCTGGAAGGTTTTCGATGTTGAAAAACTCTGCCAGAACCCATTCACCCAACCATTCACTAAATAGAGTCTTTTCTCTGACGCACATAGATCTAATGATCTAGAACAGTTTAGAGTTCATGTGGCAATCTGACATGATATTCTCAAATATGTTGGACAGAAAAACCACAAAAAATACCCTGTAATCATCAACCAACCATCATTTTTCAATTACATATCCTGATCTATTGATAGTACAAGTCGCTATTAATCATGCTTAACATATGGTTAATATAATCATGAGACAAAAGGCGTTGAACACAGCCACTACTCACTTCATATTGGGCGGTGCGGTGCCTCATTCTTTGGTCTCCCTTTGCCGCGACCTCCACCTTTCGCCTGTGAAACATCGAAAACCAGCAGGTGACCCGGCTGGGCATCAAACCACCAACATCAAACCATGGCTAATCCGACGCGACCGTAGATCTTAGTTGGTTGGGACATATTACCATTTGTGGCAACGGCAACATCATATATATATGTATATATATATATTGCTTATATATATTGCTTATATATATATATTGCTTATATATATATTGCTTATATATATATATATATACATATGTATATATAATATTCATATATTATATCCCATGATATCCCCGCAGAAAAACATCCCACGAGTCACCAATTTTCATGGTTCAATCCATCAACGGTCCCGCCAAGGCCACCTCCTTAGGCGTCGAACTGTGCGAACTTTTCCGCGGTCTCTTCGCTGGGCCTTCTGCCTGCGGAAACGAGAAACTCTCCGTGGCCACCGTGGCCATTTTCGAGGTGCGAACGATACACCCAAACATACATATATAATATTCTACAAATCTCTATAAGAGGACATTCATATATAAGGACAACCATTGGCAACCATTGGACATCATTGTACAAACAATATATGTAAGAGGACATGAATCACCAGAGGTAAATGTTAGAATCTTCTGGGAACACGCAGCTAAAAATCATCCAAAGTTTCCAAGAATGAGCCAATCCAAGTCGGATGTCACCAAGACGTCCCGTGAAGTGTTGATGAGAGGATCTAGGATCTAAAGGATCTAGCTCATGCCATGTCTTTCCTCCCTTAACAACGAATTACGTCTAGTCATCATCCATTATCATGTTCCCATCAAATGATGGCTTGTCCCCCATGCGATCTTGGATAGATCATGATTATCAATGATAAAACATGATGAATCCTCAATTTTATTGGTTACCCTCTGATAAGTCAACATAGCCATGATTATCACTATTGTTTTTTGCTAAATCATCGAACTAAATGACTATACGTTACCCATTTTCCATATAGCACACTGTTAAATCACCAGAGTGTGGGGCATTTATCCTTGATCTCAGATAAATCATGATCAAGTCAACCAGTTCTCGATTTTCTTGGTGAACCATAGTCAACTCCCCCCATTTTTTGTGGATATCGCAGCCCCAAATGTTGGGAAAACCATTCAAAGGGGCCTCGCCAGCGGGATTTTCTTGCGCACCTCCCAGGCCGAAATTGAGCCGGTTCATGCAGTTCATGCATTTCTATGGGGCCAAGAAACCAAGAAAATACCACATGCCTGGGGGATGAACATCCCAAAAAAACACCAGGTTCGTTGAGGATGTTGATCTACTGAAAATTGCTACCATGCCCAAATATCTTCGTTCTGTTTGAAAAGACAACTGTAAACATAGAACAAACAGGTCTGGCAAACTTTGGGATATCCGATGGCTTTTCCCTTCGACAAACCCAAAGGTCTTATGACTTATGAATTCATCCACATAATTGACATAGGGGTAAAGGATTGCTGATACATACATAACTGATTGGTGGTTTCGAGGCACAAAAAAATCCGAAAATCCTTGTGGATCATTCATCATCCATCATCATCCCAAACATCTGTGGTTGACCAAAGTTCTATGATCAAACAGCCAACAAATGCTGCAAGAATTCTCATAAATTAGATTACAGTTATAAGCTATAACCTTAGTTGGGTATTATATAATATTCTGATATTGCCATTGTTATCCCCCATTAAATGCCAAGATGCTAGTAACTGCTAGTAGTGTTCCTTACATCCATTCATTTTAGAATCAAGTATAGCATCCCAACCATACCAATGTTGTACATCATTAAACCAACACATCACAACAATGTTTTTTGTAGAGTCATCCCAAAAAAGATCAGGAAGAACATCAAGGAACAGCTTAAATTATCACTGTTTCAGCAACTTACTATTCTATCTTTTCAGGGATAACTAGATTAACTAGATCCCATTTCCATCTATTTCCATCTTCCCACGGCTCCCCCGTGGGACGGCCTCTCTGCCACAGATCGCGCTGCAGCTTGGCCAAGAGCAGAGCTAAACGCCAGGAGCCCCAGGAGGACAAGCTGAACCAAGCGGATTTGCCTCACCGATCTTCACCATTTTGACGACGGAAAATGGAGGGTTTCCATGAGAATTGGATCCATGGAGGTTTCGTTTCGTCAGTGGGGGTACCCGAATGGCTGGATGGTTTATAAATGGAAAAACCATGTGGAAATGGATGATTTTGCTGATTAGGAATTCTCATGAATTCTCCATATGATAGATGGTTTTTCATAGATGGTTAGCTGAATGTTTATTCCCCCAGTCATATTGGGTAATAGGTAACTTGACCCATCCCCAGATATTGGGATATATTGGGATATATTGGGATCCCCTCTGGTAATTTGTCACATAGCTATTGAAAATGGCCATAGAAATAGTGATTTTTCCCATTAAAAATGGCGATTTTCCATAGTTATGTTAGTTTACCAGAGGGTATCCTGGAGACTGGACCCGATAGTGTTGGAGAATAAACCAATATCCAAACAACATAATGTTCCAATGTCCCATATACAGAATATATTACATCACCATATGGCATATATATCAACAATATACAATAAAAAATGAATAAAATGTTGGAACATGGAGGATTTAACCAACTCAAAGTTACGGGGATTTAATGGATATCAATGAGAATAGACCGGGA
The DNA here is from genome assembly GCA_947184155.2 of Cladocopium goreaui. Taxonomy (NCBI): domain Eukaryota; class Dinophyceae; order Suessiales; family Symbiodiniaceae; genus Cladocopium; species Cladocopium goreaui. Next base: position 430,959 of record CAMXCT020002269.1, on the reverse strand, counting down.
TATGTCATGGATTTTTCATTGGAGTATCTGACGGACACTTTTTTTGAGTGTGTCTGCAAATGGGGCTGAGCCTCAAATGTCATTTGGGGATGGGTCAAAACCTTGTACCCCTGGTGAACCTCAAAATAGCTGGTAAATGGATGTTCATCACCCTAAAAATGGTACTTATAGGTATTGATCCATAGCCATTTTGCAATTGGAGGTTTCCTAAATTGGGGGTATCCGTAAATCACCCATCCTAATGGGCTTTTCCATTAACCATCCAGCTATTGGGGGTACCCCCATGACTGTGGAAACCCCCGAATGCTGTTTCCATGATCGGCATCAAGGTAGAAGAGATTGATGCTACCATCTCGTTATTTAACATAGCCATGGAAAATCCCTTATAAATGGAGGTCTTGATGGGAAAATCATCTATAAATAGGCAATTTTCCATGGCTATGTTAAATTCCCAGAGGGTAACTAATACTGATCCAGAATTTTGGGACCCGAAAAACCACATCTTCAAAAATGGCTGCGAAATATCCCTCACCCCGTTCTAACGAAACCCCCGTTCAACGAAACCATCTGGTTTCGTAGGGAATTTAACCAAACCACATCATTGGGACCATGGTCTATGGGGGTGTGACAAATATTAAGGACACTTCAGTCATCTACCATCATCTACCACTATAATGTGTAGGTAAAACAAAAATTACTTTACTTCGTGTGATCCCCACCATGACATTTATACATTTTCTTACTGGCAAATCTTCTGGCATTCTATCTGACATATCTTCTGGCTATCTCTACTGACATATCTTCTGACATTCTATCTGGCATATCTTCTGGCATATCTTCTGGCATATATATCTGGCATATCTTCTGGCATTCTATATCTTCTGGCATTCTATCTGGATCTTCTGGCTATCTGGCATATCTGGCATATCTTCTGGCATTCATATCTTCTGGCTATGACATATCTTCTGGCATATCTGGCATATCTTCTGGCATATCTTCTGGCATATCTTCTGGCATATCTTCTGGCATATATATTCTGGATCTGGCATATTCTATCTGGCATTCTATCTGGCATTCTATCTGGCATTCTATCTGGCATATCTTCTGGCATATCTTCTGGCATATCTTCTGACATTCTTTCTGACATTCTTTCTAACTTTCTTCTGCACATTCTTTGTCCCATATCTTCCTACATGAGGTCCGGCAGGGAACACTTGGCGTGGATACTCGCGGTTGAGGTCCGGCAGGGAACACTGGGCGTGGATGGTCGTGGTTGAGGTCCGGCAGGGAACACTGGGCGGGGATGGTCGTGGTTGAGGTCCGGCAGGGAACATTGGGCGTGGATGGTCGTGGTTGAGGTCCGGCAGGGAACACTGGGCGTGGATGGTCGTGGTTGAGGTCCGGCAGAGAACACTGTGGATCGCGGGTCGCAGTTGAGCAAGGACGACGAGGACGACGAGGACGACGAGGAGGACGAGGAGGAGGAGGAGAGGAGGACGAGGCAGGAGGAGGCGGAGGAGGAGGAGAAGGAGGAGGAGAAGGAGGAGAAGGAGGAGGAGGCAACTGACATAAAATCTAACAACCCTCACCTGGCAGGTGGGGAATAAACCATCCCCCAAATCACCAATATTAAGTATATGGGATGAATATGTCTGATGGATTTTTACCCTCTGGTCAAGCTGGAAAATCCCAGAAAAAAGGTCGAAGGATGAGATTTTCTCATCGTTGCCTGGTGGATTGTCCCATCCAACTGGAATCGATGGATTGTTGTCACGCAGTGAAAATGATGGTAATCAAATCCATCATTTCACGGTGATGACATCAATTTGATGGTGATCAAATCCCCAAATTCTTGATGAAATTCTGGAAGTCTGAAAATCCATCCCCAAATTCCCATTTTTCACCATGTTTCATCATGATTTCCTGGTATTTGTTCATCATTTTTCACTCTTCAATGGCTATGGGCATACCTCATTTACCCCACCACCACGCTGCCTTGTCCTTGTGCCACCCACCCTGCACCTGGCTCAAACATCAATGCATTGGTTTAAGGGAACATAAAAACAGGAAAACCCCTAAAATTGAAAGGCAAAATTGATGGTTTCCGGTGAAGATTTTCCCCAACAAACCAATCCATTGTCAAATAAGGCTTGGAGATTTTGTTTCTGGGGAATCATTGATGATCATTTGAGGGGAGACCGGGAGAACTGTTCCTATGTTGGGACTATTGATTCTTGTTTTGGGGATCATGAAAATGCTGCTGTTTGCTGGAAAATTCTAAGGTGCCAGTGATGAGAAAGTATTTACTATTTACCCTCTGGTAAACAAACATAGCTATTGAACATGGTCATTTATAGTTGATTTACCCATACAAAATGGTAATTTTCCATAGTTATGTTAGTTTACCAGAGGGTATAATCTCAAAACAATAGGAATTTCAGGGATTCTGGGACCATAGTGATTATGTCCAAACTCAAGATGAAATCACCAAAAAATTCTCAGGAAACGTGGGCCAATTCTACCAAAGGTGGTTTATCATGATTTCCCACAATTGCAATACATTGACAAGGCACCTTTGTGTTGAAATCACGGTCAAAATGCTGAAATCTCCACATTTAATGGCAGTTTAAATGTGTTTAAGAAGCACACATCTTTGTCTTTGGATGCTTTTATATGGCCTCAAAGTGCGGATATATCCATGAAGCAGTTTCATGATACACACAAAACTATAAAGTTCTATGGTTTATCACTAATTTCCCATTTAATGACCATAAAAGTTGAGTTAAATCCCTCATTTTTTTGAGATTGTTCTCCCCATCTCCAGTTCATGGTGATCTCATATTGTTGGTTATATAATAGGCTATATACCTTCTGGTTATTTAACATAGCCATGGTATAGATGGCCCATTTATAGATGGTTTACCTATAAAAAAATGTGATTTTCCATGGCTATGTTAGATAACCAGATGGTATCTCATTACATCTTGTTAAATCTACATTACATCTCAACATCGTGGTTGGTTATATATCCTATGAACATCTATGAACTATTTGCGCAGGACAATTCCAAAACATCCCATAAAACATGTCCATGAATTTCTCAATTATCCAATGCATTCACTTGAATCTAATATCATCAGATTCCAGTTTTTTTTTTTTAAACCATAACATCCAAAAATCAGCAATATTTATTATGCTAATTAATAATCATCCATTGATCAACGATCTAAAATCATCTATTTATCAACATTATATCTATAGATGATCATAGATTATTTGTTTAGAAGTTTAGATGATTCTTTTCCATTATAAGCCAATTATTAATATTATATCTGCATATTTAATAGATCATTTTTATACGGCCGTAGATGAATCCATTATTGATCCATGAGCATATATTCATTAACAATATATCCATGAACAACATATCCACATATCAATCATCCATATATTAGTCCATTTGTTAATACATTTAGATGATTATTCATTGTTATTATTATCATAATCATTATCATAATCAGCGTCATTATTGCTATTGTCATTATTATTATTATCATTATATATTATTGTATTAGTCCATTATTATTGATTAATGACATAGATGATGATTCAGAATTATTGTTATTATCATTATTGTTATTATTATCATTATTATTACGATCAATATCATTATATTTAGTATATTAGTCCTAATGAGGATGATCCTTCATTAATAATCATAGATCATAGATGATCATACATCTATATATTAGTAGATTACATTCATGTAATATATCTATATATCCATGAATCCATCATTCATCCATTATAAGCCTATATACCCACGAATCACATATCCATGTATTAATCATCCATAAAGTACCATGAATTCCATATATTAATAAAATATTCATATATTTATTCACCATATAGTGCGGGTAGAACAATAATAAATCATCCCCCAAATCACCATACATAGGTGGGATTCCAACCATTCCCGAATGGGTGGTTGATTACTGTTTGACCAACATTATGAATAATAATTCACCATAGATAGCTCCATACATTCCATAAAATCTCCCATTTATTAAACCATAGTATTACCCCATAACAATTCATCAGCTATTAACCATAAAATTCTTATGGTCTAATGGAATAATTCACCATAGTATTCATCCATAATAATTAGCCATTGATTTTCCATGAAAAATAATTCCATCATTCCATTAACCCATAGTACCCTCTGGTAAACTAACATAGCGAACTGGAAAATCACAATTTTTCATGGGAAAATCCACTATTTCTATGGCCATTTTCAATAGCTATGTTAAATTACCAGAGGCTAACAAAAAAACAGTAATTTACCAATACTACAAAAAAACATTGATACTAACCATGAAAATAACCACTTAAATAACCATTGATACTAACCATTAATGACCATTTTTTGCCCCAGCCATGGTGCCTTTCTTATCTTCCCAGCATCGCAGCTGTGACAACTCGCACTCTTCGGCACGCAGCCCCGGAGAGGCCGGGAACGGGTGCTGCGACCTTCTGCGCGGTGGAGCAGGTTCGGTTCCGGTAATGGTGTTTTTTTTGGGTGAAACAATGGTTATTTATGGTTAATTGATGGTTAATTGATGGTTAATTGATGGTTAATTGATGGTTAATTGATGGTTAATTGATGGTTAATTGATGGTTAATTGATGGTTAATTGATGGTTAATTGATGGTTAATTGATGGTTAATTGATGGTTAATTGATGGTTAATAGTGGTTAATGGGTAATGGTTAACACTATATAATGGTTGATGATGGTTTATAGTGGTTAATAGTGGTCAATGATATGTGTATATATATATATATATTTAATCATGGTTAATAGTGATCAATGGTAATGGTGAATGATGGTTGATAGTGATTAATAATGGGATATACAATAGTTAATAGTGGTTAATTAATAGTGATCAATGACATATATATATATATCCCTTTACCCAAGTGGGAGTTTCGATAGTCATGGGGGATACCCAAGCTCGCTGGTTGGTGTATTTCATGGAACTCATCGAAAATCCCTATGATTTAACCTGGATGATTTAGGGATACCCCCATGACTTCGGAAAGCCTCATATGTCATATGACACTTTTTTGGTTTATACATGGGTTTAATGTGATAGACCCAATCATAAAGCATCCCCACAATCACCATAAATAGGTGGAGCACATGGAAATGATGCTTTTGATGGAAGTTCAAACATGGAAATCATCATGAAATCAGGCCATAGTTGGACTTGAATGAACTTTTGGAAGCACCCAACCAAAAATTGGTGCTTTGATGGGGTTTCTATTCTGATCATCAAATGATAAGGGGATTGGAATGGTATGTACTGTGCGATGCGCGACAAAGTCGGCGTTTTCGACAATAGGCGTTTTTTTTTGGATCTCAATTGGAACTTCGAATCCTGGAAATAGTGGGGAATCCTCTCGTTGTTGAATTCAATCTTTTTTTGGGGAGACCTCTATGCTGAGGAAAGTTGTGATGAATGTGGACCGACTCGGGTCTTGGATGAGCTTCTCTTCAAACCATTGTGATTAGCAGGTTGCGAGGGTACATATTGGGTTTGGTACCTGAAGATTTCGGAGAAAATCCACCAATCTGAGGGTGTATCATCACTTTCCCTATCAATGAGCAAAATTGGAGGTAAATCGCCCATTTTCAGACGCAACTGGCTTCTCTTACATGTTGACTTGCATTGACTTTGAAGATGTATGTTCCAATATTTCCCACATGGCTAATGTTGAAAATGCTAACGCTTAGAAACTTTTGAAAGCCTATCAGTCCATGGTCTCATTTATGGCAAAGAACATAAGCCACTAGTCTCAATGAACCTCCCAAACCAAAGTTTACTCTGGGGGCAATCAAACATATCTATGGAAAATAGATCAGTTTTCACCAAAAAAACACATCTGACTTCATCTGACCCATCTACCCTCTGGTAATTTGTGACATGGCTATGGAAAATGGCCCATTTTATAGTTGATTTACCTATAAAAACATGGTGATGTTCCAGTTCGCTAGGTGAGTTGACCAGCGGCGACCCCTAGCGCCGGGGCGGCCAACTCTGGGACATTTCTCGGGATCACCGGGTTCACCGAAAGCTCGAACCGCGCCTGTCGCGCGATTCCGCGTTGAACTTGGTGATGAATTCCACCTAAGCTGCCGAGTTGTGTCCGGAATGAGGTTGAGTCTGTAAGGGACTATCCCAAAATATGGCCAAACATATGGTACTAAATAAGTACCTCCATGAATTTTGGGATCCTGAATTATTCTACCATTGATGAGATGTTGGATCCTAAACCAGGCCACGAATTGGCACAAAATGTTGCTATGGATCCATATGGATCCAGGTCAGATTGGGATCATAGCCGAATCTCCGGTTGCAGCCCAACATCCAGAGATTAAGTGGATATATTCTCCAAGGCAGCATCGCATCGGGCTTTCAGTACAACGGTTTTCTAATATCATCCAATACCTAGTAATTGAAGTTGAATGAGTGTACACCTGAAGATTGGTTGGTACCGTTTGGAAAAGGCCGGACAAGAAAATTGCAGTGGATCAGTGCCCTGACACCCTGGCGACCATTCCACAGTGATCAGCAACCAAATTGTGGGGCTCTTTGGTGACCCATGCCTTTTTGGGATACATATTCGGGGGTTTCCAAAAATGTTGCTACCCCCCAATCATCCAAATTTTAATAATTTTAATAGGATTCTCCATTATAAACCCTCCAGCTCTTAGGGTGCCCCCATGATGGAAACCTCCATTTCTGTAGAACATTCCACTGTTTCGTCAAATGGAGCCCATCCCTGGGAGAAAGCATGGAAAAACCCCGGTTGTGTTGATTCAATACGTAAGCGCAACGTTTTGGGAAGATCCAAAGCCTCAATGTTTGTAGTTGAACTGCCCTTCTGGTCATGTTCTACTCGTGTTCTCCAATGCTTCGTCGTAATTAACAACCCGCATTGTGTCAATTATATATATATACATACCATACACACATACATACACATATCATTGTACATGAAATATGTGTTTAGACATACTCTTTTTATTTTTTTTCTTACTTGTTTTATTTATTTATTTTTTTTCTCTCTCTCTCTCTCTCTCTTTCTCTCTCTCTCTCTCTCTCTGTCTCTCTCTCTCTCTCTCCATTTGTGTATATATATATATACGTATATACATACATATTATATATATATATACACACACACCGCACAGCCCAAGCTGATTCCATTTTTCCAAGTGGCATAGGCTAAATTTTTCAACCTTCCGCGTGCATCCACCACCGCTCCCTCCACGGTGAAGAGGGGCCCCAGGGACTCCGACATGGCGGCGGCGCTCGGGCGCTCGGGCCGTGGTTGAACCAGCCACCCTTGGTGGTTGGCTGATGAACATAGGCATTTCAATAGGAATATCACCATTTTATGAGGATATAGTGAGGATATATGTATATATATTATACCAACCATATGAATCCATATGATGCTTTGGGTTTCTCTGAAATTATGGGGTTTATCCTCCAACAAAAGGCCATTGCAATAAGGATAAGCAGTGATTTCAGTGGCTTCCATCATGACGACGATTTTCTCGGCTGCAGAACATCTTCCCATCGTCCCATGAGTTCGCTGCTGTTCGTTTCTAAAATTGACCAATCTGAAGGATTACCTAGGCATTACTAGGCATAACTCGGCATAACTCATCAACCAACACCCATGCACGGTCCATTCTTTTGGGCCCAGCTTTCATTTCAGGGCGAGGGGTCGGTGATACCTTCAGAACAGGTTAGTCTGCATTATGCTTATAATATGTTATATACAATGCAAGGGTTCCCGGTCCCCTCCCAAAGAGTTGGGAAACCATGGGCCATTTGATCAGCTTCAGCAGCAAAGGATCCATAGATGCTGGAGAGGATCACAGTTGTGTGTCTTAAAAGTGGCAATACCTCGTAGCGAAGAAATCATATCCATCATAGCTAATCGTTAAACGGTTAAACCTTGAACAGAAAAAAAATCATCGTGCTACTGAACCCGTCAATGACCAGCCATTTTGGGGTTTTAGGGTTGCATCTACATGATTGTGATTTTAGAATCTTCTACACAATACCCTCTGGTAAACTAACATAACTATGGAAAATCACCATTTTCAATGGGAAAACTCACTATAAATGTCAATTTTCAATAGCTATGTTAGTTTACCAGAGGGTATCTTCTTGCTGTTCGTTCACTATTGAAATCACACATCTCCGATATCTGATATCCTTCGGGGAAATTTTGTTGGGTTGGGTGATTCTTTGATTTTCCGTTCATTTGCCTATTGGTTGTGCAAAACGGGGACCTGATTTGTCAACCAACCAGAAGCAGGACATCTAAAGCTACAGCTGTTGTAACCAAAAGCTATATATACATACATATATATATACATATCAACTGCTAACTAAGCTTTGAACCAGTTCCGATTCATGGGACAATCCAAGCATGGATATATCCCCTTATATTCTCATGAAATCAGCTACCCAACGCACATGAACAGTGTTGAAAACCCTCTGGTGCCCCTTTGTACTGCCTAGTTCTGAACGGATTTCCCTGTTCATGGATTGTGACCATCCGCAATAGATCTTGGATAGTATAGCCCCAGAACTAAGCATCAACCAACCATCATTCATCAAGTCTATATTCCCACCTGTTGATAGCTGCTAGCTAAAAACCCATCATCATCATCATCACCATCATCACCATCATCATCATCATCATCAAATCTTCAAATCTTCAAATCTTCACATCTGCAAATCTACATCTACATCAACTCATTAAGCATCGGGGGTTGACTGCAGCTTCCTGCCTCATGGTGTGCCAAGGGCCAACCACCGGTGCCCCGGCCGCCCTGTCGACTGGAGGCTTTGCCAAAAAATTTGGGGATTCGAAGCAAAGGAACATGAAGAATTCTATGATTTGTATGGAAAAATGTCTTTTCCTGGTTTGGTTCTTTCTTGCTGCGAAAAATAACATTTACCCTCTGGTTATTTAACATAGCCATGGGAAATAGCCCATTTATAGAGGTTTACCTATTAAAACTGGTGACTTTCCATGATCCATGGCTGTCCATGGCTATGTTAAATAACCAAAGGGTACCTTGCACAGTACAGTGTGAACCTCAGATAAGACGAAAGGGGAGCGTTTTAGTGGCAAAAACAAACAGTGAAGCAACCCGCTAATTTGAAAACCAGGGTTCAGCTATCAGGAATCGACACTATCCATACAATCATCATTGTTTGTGCGGTGTGTATATGGTCATTTCATGTGTATATATTGTATGCTGCCATGGGACATTGCGGAAATATCTGGATATTAACTCTTTACCATTTTTTCCAAGTATGTCTCAATGATCTTCTATTTTTTGGCTCTTCCTGGCTTGGTGGCATGCCCTCGTGATTGTTGATTCAACCAATTCGTTGGGATTGAAGACTTGATCAATGGTAATATGGAATAACAATGGGGATATATATATATACATATTGTGAATTTCAACATGTTCCATGGTCCATGTCACTCCAAAGCTTCAGGTCCAGACACATATAACATCTACGGCTGTCTGCAGCACTTGGCTGAGGCTAGCCTTAGGGATTGGTGGGTGGGAAGTGCTTGTGGCACCCCATTTGTGCCATTGAGTCGTGGCCGACTCTTATCGCTTGCTGTGGACAGCATTTTGCCGTCGATTGGAGACTGGGACATTTCATTCCGAGATCTGCTGGAAAAGTGTGCGAGGCCGTGCATTGGAGTTTGCATTTCTTGGTGTGGCTACCTTTCTGAAACCCATTCAGATTGGTAGCGGAGCTACCACTAGCTCCAGGGTGCCAATTCAATTCGTGCAAGTGTGGCGTGACCAATTTTGAGTGACGCACCATCCAGTTTTGAGCATGAGTGCCGAGACTGAGGAAAAGGCGACGACCAGTGTTTCGACACAGCTTGCAACACTGGTACCATCGTTTGACCCCTCAAAGGACGACCTAGAGCAGTATGCCCAGAAGATTGAGATGTTGGCCGACGTCTGGCCGAGTGACAAATTGAATGAGTTGGCAACTAGACTCATTCTCAATTCGACTGGAGCAGCATTTCAGAAGCTGCAACTGCAGAAATCTGTGATTCTGACAGGTACCAAGGCTGGCATCCAAGCCATTGTCACGATTCTAGGTGGACAATGGGGAAAGGTTAACCTTGAGAAGAAGTATGAGACGGTGGAAAAAGCCCTTTTCAGGTGCACACAACGCGGTGATGAAACAAATGATTCATACTTAGCCCGAACTGATATTTACTGGACAGAACTCTTATCAAAGAAGACCTCATTGGAGGAAATCCAAGCATACGTGGTACTCAGGGGATCACAGTTATCACAAGAAGACAAGAAGAAAGTCATCCTAGAGCCCGATGCCGCTGGAAAAGGTGTCCTTGCCATCGAGAAGGTGAATCAATCAGTTCGCATGTTGGGATCAGGGTTTTTTCATGAAATGGTAGGCCTCAAGAAATCCAAAGGCAAAGTGTATGATGCAACAGCTCTGTTTTCAGAAGAGACTGAAGATGCTGAAGGAACCGCTTTCACCATGGAAGAACCGACCGAAGAGGACATGCTTGAGATGTTTCTTCAAGAGGGCGACGAAGACGCCGCCTTCATAAGTGACTATGAAACTGCCATGACTGAAGCCATCCAAGATGATCCTGAGCTGGCATCCGCCTTAAATGCCTACACAGAAGCCAGAAAGAGACTCAGTGACCGAGCCAAGAACCGAGGATTCTGGCCCCTTGGACAGTCCAAGGGTCGTGGCAAGGGTTTCAAAGGCCGTGGAAAGGGTGCCTTCAAGGGAGCTCGCAAGAGTTTGCAGCAGAGAATCATGGAAAGCTCATGCCGTATTTGCGGCAGCCATTGGAAGGCTGAATGTCCTGATAAGCCCAGAAGCTCAGGTTCAGCCGCACCATCCACTGCCGCCACCATGACCACCATGATTGAGTCCGCTCCTGCTGAGACCATTGATGAGCTTTTGCCCTTGGAGTTCATGCAACTGCCTGTAGCATCCGAAGCCACACTTGATGAAGAGCCCAATCAGCAAGTAGCCAGTGCTTTCACCATGATTTTTCGGGGTAAGAAGTACTATAACCTGGGGAATCCTAGGAAAGAAAACAAGATGTCAGGGGTTGATAATAATAGATTATCGGGGAAACATGACATCGCAGAGCTCAGGAATGAATGCCCAGTGAGAGAGAGCATCCGTAGATTTCCAGTGTCCAAAGCCCTGCCGAAAGCCAACCAAGTACATCTCGCACACGACGAGATGGCTCTTTTTGCAACCCACGGATCATTTGGGATCCTTGATACCGGAGCAACCAAGTCCGTAATTGGAAGTGCACTCGTACCCGAGTTGTTGCGAAGCCTGCATCCTAAGGTACGAGACAAGGTTCAAAGATGCAAGTGCAGTGTGACTTTTCGATTTGGAAACCAAGGACTTCTTGATAGCAATCATGCCATTGTTATTCCAATAGGTAACCTGGGGTTAAAGATCGCAGTTGTCCAGGGTCACACTCCATTGTTGCTTTCCAATACCTTGCTCCGAGCCTTGAAGTCCAGCATCGATGTCAACTCCAGCAGCCTGCACAGCCCTGTTTTTGGAAAACCCATCAAAATGCAGTTGAACAGCCGTGGTTTGTTCCTTGTTGATCTGAATGAGCTTGTGCAGAGTGCGCTGAAACTTTCGACTGCAGCAGAGACTTTTGCCAACTGTGACAATGTTGAAGCAGCCTCCGAGAACAAACAGGACCCAAGTGAACGAAGTGGGAACCTCAATCAAATATCACATGCCACACCCATGCCAATTACATGCCACACTCCTCACAAGTCATTCACAGGAGAATCACCACCACAGAAAACAGTGTCATTTCAATTTCATGACTCAGATCCACAGGTCCAGACTTCCGAACAGCCTCATGAGATCCATGAGAAACAAAAGCCAATCACCAATAGCCAACAGATTGGTTCAAGTAACCCACCGATTGTCGCATTTGATCAGTGTGCCAACACCCAAGATGAGCCTTGCCGACCGATTCGAACGTGCCCTGGAACGCAGCCAGACCTATGCACAAGGCGACAGCATGGAGGAGTTCAAGTCCCTGAGCTTCGAGGAGAAATGCCAACAGACCGTGACCTTTGGCAAGACTCATGTGGGCAGAAACTTCTTGGACATGTACCACAACGAGCCCAAGTGGATGAAGTGGTTCCTGCGAACATACGAGTCCTCCCAGAAGCTGGACCATATGAAACTCCGTCACTTTGTGCAGATCATGTTGGAGCAGGAGGAGAAGGGCGAGACGCTTCCAACGTTGGCCATGACGGAGCCAGCACTCCAAATGCCAATGTTTGCCAAAGCCAAGGCGCGACCTCGAGATCAAGCCCCAGTTCATCACCTGCCCGAGGAGATGAACCAACACCAGGCAATGCAGCCAGACGCAGACGATTGGTCTCTGGCCTCGATGGCTCCCGAGCCCAACGAGATGATCACAGCACTGCAGGCGCGCATGGGCCACATGGAAAATGCGATGACGGAGATTCTGAATCACATCCGCCAGAACTGAACAGTGAGCAGCAAGCATTTGGTCTGAGAATTGCAGGGGACCCAGATTATGGATTAGATGACAGTTTTGTAACCACCACCAATCCACATTCATTGCAGAAACAGTTTGATGAACTTGTCATTCAAATCACCAATGAACTTACCAATGTCAATCAACGCATGCACAACACCAAGACCAATATCCAATGGCCAAAGATTCAGTTTGTTGAAGTTTTTTGTGGTCCCAACAGTGAGCTGACCAAGCAGATGCAGAATATGAACATCCGCTCACGCAGGTTCGGTTTGGCAGAGGGTGATTTGTCAACTGTGGAGGGTCGGAACAAACTGTTTGAGATCATTGTGAGACAAAAACCAGAACATGTTTGGTTCAGTCCAGTGTGTGGACCATGGAGCCCTTGGAGTCATCTCAATGAGAAAAAGTCATTAGAACAGTTTGACAAGATCAACCTCCAGCGAAGTCAGAACTTGTACCAACTAGCCCTCGGCGTGGTGTTGTTGTGTTATCAGTTCTCTATGGGGAAACATCTTCACTGGGAACAGACCCGGAAATCCATGATGTTTCGAACGCCATTGCTGACCGAACTGTATGCACTCACGCATGCCTCCAATTTTGACATGTGCCAGGTAGGTGAGTTGAAGGACCCTGTAAGCCAGCTGTTGATTCAAAAGAGCATGACCGTGCGTACCACCTCCGCTAAGTTGCATGAACAGTTGCATGGTAGGTGCTGTAACAAACAACACTCGCATCAACAGTTGTCAGGGACCACCCAAGTGAATGGTCAAGTCATCAACCGAACGTCCATGTCAGAAGCCTATACCCGAAAGTTTGCCAGAACCATTTCCAAAGTCCTAGCCAAGACCAACAATGAAAAGCCAAAGGGATTTCATCAATGGCATGCCGTTTTTGCAGCCTATGGTAGAAAACGTGGTCCAGACACCTCACCTGTACAGAGGCCGAAAAAGTTCCTCAAGCCTGCAGCAAAACTGATTGAACCGAATGAGTTGCCTCGCAAAAGAAGACGACTTGAGGTAAAAGGACCAGAAGAGGATGCCAAGACACTCGTTCAGCAGATTGTATCTAGCATCAAGCAGCAGCTTCCACGGGTAGGTAAGCATGAGATCACAGACCCAAAAATAATTGAAAAGGTTCAAGAAGTCTTCAACGACAAGATTGTCCACCGAATAGTTGCATGCAAGGGTACCGAACGCACATTAGGACCTCCAAAGCAATTATTGCGAGGGGAAGCACCATACCGTAGAGCCATTGTCGAAGTCCGAGACTCCCACCAAATCCTTGTAGAAGACCATTGGGAACTCTGGGAAGACCTTTCTCAAAGACAATTGATCAGAGCATCTCATTCCTGCCACGTGAATATAACAGTGTTTGCTGCCAGTCCAACAGCAATTGAGCCTGCGGATGGTGACCAAGATTTGCCACCAGACCGTAGTGACAGCCAATCCACGACTCCGGATGAGTCAGTACCAATGCAGTCCCAAGTCACTGACTCTGGATCACAATCACCGGAGCCCGAAGCTCCGGTAGAGCCCAAGATATTAGATGTGGATCATGACCCTGACGCAGCCGACATCCAGAGTCAGATGCATGGAAATCGATTTTTGGCACTACCTCCCGAAGAGCGAAGCCTCCTCATCCGAGTGCACAAGAACCTTGGACATCCGTCTAAGCAGGTTCTCAGCCAGGTCCTTCGCCAGAAGGGATTTCCCATGACCATGATACAAGCACTTGAAGATTATCAATGTTCAACTTGTCAAATGCAACAGAAGCCGCGCATACCCAGACCAGCTACCCTGAAACCAGAAATGGATTTTTGTGACAAAGTATCAACCGATGGTGTCACTTGGATCAACAAAAATGGTCAATCCTTTCATTTCTATCACTACATAGATCATGGTACGAATTTCCAAACAGCATGTGTTGCACCCAGTCGAACCGCAGAACAAGCTGTTGAAAAACTTATTCAAAGCTGGTTCCTATGGGCTGGGCCCCCAAATGAGATGATCATGGATTCAGCCACAGAATTCACATCAGAGATATTTCAGAAGTTCCTGCAACAGAACAATGTCAAAGCCACAGTGATTCCACCGGGAGCTCATTGGCAAATTGGAAAAACCGAGCGCCATGGAGAAATCCTCCAGGAAATGTTGTCCAAGTTTGAATTAGACCATGGTATCAACAACTACTCTGAGCTCCAGACAGCCTTGTCCATGTGTACAGCCGCAAAGAATGCATGCAGTTTAAGACATGGATTTTCACCCGAAGTATTGGTGTTTGGAAAAGGCCTCCGAGTTCCTGGATCTGTAGCCAGCGATGACCACCTCCCATCTCACTTAGCAGCCATGGATGAGAACGGTCATGGTATCCGTTTTCGAACCCAATTGGCAATGCGTGAAGCAGCACGAAAGGCATTTCACGAAGCCGATAACAGCATGGCACTGAGAAGAGCAATGCTTCGCCGAAATCGCCCAAACCGGGGCAATTACGTAGCTGGTGAATGGGTAATGATCTGGAGACAAAGTGAACACCAGAAAGGTTGGATTGGTCCGTGTAAAGTCATTCAACAAGATGGACAAAACTCAGTTTTCAGCATGCACCATGGAACTTTAGTTCGAGCAGCCCCTGAACACGTACGACCAGTGAGTTCTGTTGAAGCCCAACTTATTCCCGACCATGAAAGCTTGATTCTCCCACAGATGCAGGCCAGGGAATCCAACATGAGGGCCAATTTAGAATCCCCACAAAGAATCAATGCGGATAACAGTAGTGACAACGTCATTCCCTCAAGCAATGCTTCCAGAGAAAGATCAGATGGAAATCACCAAGAAAGCTCAAATTCTTCACAATCCCAAGAACAACCTGACACTGAACCAGAAACTGTGCCGCAAGCTGAAATGCCGACGCCTGAAAATCCTCCCGAAGCACACGAAGTGCCAGTTCCCGACAGTGATGATGATGGCTTGATGTGCGATCTTTTGCTGTGCCAAGACCTCGATGATTCCCAACACTTAAAGACAACCAGCGACCTTGCTTGGCGCTTTGAGGTTGATGTTCCCGCTGATGACGTGTGTTTCAACATAAGTCATGACCAAGTGGAAGAACTGATTTTTCTTGCATCAAATCCAAAGAAACAAAGAACAGAAGTGAAACTGAGCACACTTTCACCCAGTGAAAAGGCAGAGTTTGAGAAGGCCAAACAAACAGAGGTAGACAACTGGTTGAAGACAGGTACAGTATGCAAAATCCTCAGGAACAAATTGTCAGCCGAACAGATCCTGAGATGCCGATGGATCTACGTACGGAAACCAATAGAAGACAAAGATGAACAAAAGAGAATCGGTAAAGACAAAAAGGCAAAGGCCAGATTGGTTGTGCTAGGATTTCTTGACCCTGCCCTTGACAAAGTGCAACGAGACAGTCCTACACTTGGACGACAATCCAGAATGTTGATTTTACAGTTGATTGCCTCAATGAACTGGGAATTGTCATCATTTGACATCAAAGCCGCCTTTTTGCAAGGCAAGACGCAGGAGGGACGAGTGTTGGCCATCGAACCAGTTCCCGAAATGGCAAAAGCCATGCAGCTCAAACCCACCGAAGTGTGTAAACTCGCCAAGTCAGCATATGGATTAATTGATGCCCCCTTCTTGTGGTACCAAGAACTTGACCGAACGCTGAGATCATTGTCGTTTATTCCTTCACCTTTTGATCCCACTGTTTATGTGCTATATGAACCCGAAACAACAAAAATCGCAGGTATCATCGGAGTTCATGTCGATGACGGTCTTTGTGGGGGTAATGCCTATTTCAAAACAAAGCTTGCAGAACTTGAAAAGATCTTTCCATTTGGGTCCAAGAAAGTACAAACATTCACCTTTACCGGTATTGACATGCACCAAAATTCCAATTTCAGTATCAACTTGTCACAAGAAAAGTACATTTCCAAAATTGAACCAATTCACATCGATGCCATCCGAAAATATCAACATGATCTTTCAGTGACCCCAGAAGAGCAGCAGGCTCTAAGAGCCTTGATAGGATCGCTTCAGTACGCAGCTGTCAACACCCGGCCTGACTTGTCCAGCCGACTGAGTTTCTTGCAAAGTGCTGTGAACAGTGCCACCATACAGACTCTGAACGAAGCCAACAAAATACTTCACGATGCCAAACGCCACAAAGACACTACCATAACTGTCCAGCCAATCCCAATTAACAAACTGAGATTCCTTGCATTTTCTGATGCATCATTCTCATCAAAGAAACAGCCTGATTCACACACAGGAATGATGATAATGACAACACATGAACAGATTGCCGAGAACGTACAAAGCCCAGTTTCGCCCATATCCTGGGGCTGTAAAAAGATACAAAAGGTCGTAGTAAGTACTTTGTCAGCTGAAGCCACGTCCCTGAATAGTACACTCGATCAGTTGTCATGGTTAAGATTGTACTGGGCATGGATTTTAAACCCACAAACTACATGGAAGGAACCCAAAGCAGCCTTGAGTCAGCTTCCAAATTCCATAACAACAGCCACCATGAAAATCAGTGAATCAGACATAGCTGTGACGGATTGCAAGTCACTGTTTGACATGGTGTCGCGAACAGCACCCCCAAATTGCCAAGAGTTCAGGACTCAGTTGTTGGCCAGAGCCATCAAAGATTTGATGTCCGAAGGAGTGACGCTTAAGTGGGTCCATTCAGGTGCTCAACTTGCCGACAGCCTCACGAAGATTATGGAAACAAGCTTCCTCCGAGAAACCTTGAAGTATGGATTCTATCAGTTGCATGACCAAGATCAGATCTTGAAAGACAGAGCAAATGCACGCAACCGATTAAAATGGCTAAAAACTTCAGAAGAAAATTGAAAACTCTTGATTCTTTGGGAGTGTGAATTTCAACATGTTCCATGGTCCATGTCACTCCAAAGCTTCAGGTCCAGACACATATAACATCTACGGCTGTCTGCAGCACTTGGCTGAGGCTAGCCTTAGGGATTGGTGGGTGGGAAGTGCTTGTGGCACCCCATTTGTGCCATTGAGTCGTGGCCGACTCTTATCGCTTGCTGTGGACAGCATTTTGCCGTCGATTGGAGACTGGGACATTTCATTCCGAGATCTGCTGGAAAAGTGTGCGAGGCCGTGCATTGGAGTTTGCATTTCTTGGTGTGGCTACCTTTCTGAAACCCATTCAGAACATATGTATATATATATAATGAATCACTATGTGTATATAAGTACATAAGTAAGAATATGTTATATTTCTAGAATGCTAGTTGTTTTTAAACGATTTTACTGTCCTGCCGGCTTTTACAGGCTCAATCTCTGTTGTTGTTGGTGAACAAATGGCCAGTGTGCCTGTTGAACCTGCGTGATATATCCAATGCAAATCCACATGTTTCGACATGTTGGTCTATCTTTTCTTTGCCATCCAATTGTATCTCATGTTTCTCAAGTCCCCATGTTTGTTCGTCAAACCCTCACGAACTCACTCCATGTTTTTTTATTGCCATGATATCCCTTGTTGGTCAAAAGAACCATGTCGAAATCTTCTGTTTTTGGTCAACTACTAGATGATTGGGAAACTCTAAGTAGCTCCTTGGCTCCCCATTTAATAGGAAATATGAATACCCCCAGCTCCTTAGCTCCCTCCTAACCACTGGATAGTCAAAGCCACTCTTTTTTGAAAGGCTACAGTGTTGATGCTTCAAACCCATGACTGAGTTGCCGAAGTTGCCGCTGGATGAACATGTTTGCTAACCAAACACTGCAATATTTGCTGGATACTGTGCAAAAATGTCACCGAAAACACAGTTCTTAGTTTTCCTCCCATATCTTATAGATATATACCCCATATCTTATATATATATACTCCATATCTTATATATATATATAACATATATATATAACATATATATATAATATGTACACCAACTTCAACCATATAACCACATGATTTAGAGTAATTTGCATCCCCATCACTGATCTTCTTCCTTCATCCATGATTGTTTGGTTCTACACCCATTGTTAATCAATATTAACCATACTATTCATGTAACTTATATATATATATATTTACATATCCCCATCAATATCAAACCATTTTTGTCAATGTTTTCTTTTCCATTCATCACCATGCGTAAAAATCCCATAGGTTTCACCATAGGGTATCTAATCATTGATTTAACCGTAACCAGAGAATAATTCTCAACAATCTCCCACTTGTTGTTGGTTATACCACCAATTATCGACCAGTATTAATCATTCAAAGATATATATATATAATCAGGATGGTTCCAAAACGGTTCAGGAATCTAAACCGCTGCACATAAGGAACCGAACCGGTCCGGAATCGGAAAAAATCGAATCGTTTGGAATCGAATCGGATTGAATCGACCAGGATTTTGAGGAACCGGAACACAACAATAATTAAAAATCGAATCAAACATGAATCGGTAGGTTGCTTGAACCGAATCGCCCCGAATCGATTTTCAAGGGGAACCGAATCGACGGGAATCGAGGCCATGCATACCCGGGATCATATATATATCTTGGATGTTTGTATTGGATTGAGCCACGCAAGTGCTTGAGATAATTATTGCACAAGCCCGCCACCCGCCATTTTCCGTCACGGCCCTTTTCCGTCTCTACATCAGCGGATCCCTCCATAGCCTGGATCTTCGTCCTGGCGCGGCCAAGATAAAGTAACGGTTAAATTACATGATCTGGTATGTGAAGACAATTCGAAAATACGAACGATGAGGAATTTAATCTCAATCTATTGGGAAATGAAACCTATTTTGCTACAACAAGAATACTGTAATTTGAACAATAATGTCCACAAGGCGAATTGAACTATTATATGACTATGAAGGTACGGACGATTGGCTATGAACCCTGGAAAATCCAAGGGCCATCATGATTTCCATCTAAATATATCTCTTTCCACCACCAAGTCACGTTTGTAGATTTTAACAGGTTTCAGACTAGTTTCAAAGCAGTTTCAGACCCCTAGAAGGGACAGGTTTGAGGTGTAGGTATGTAGCTAGGTAGCTAGGTAGATATGTAGGTAGGTATCTATGTACCTATGGATGTATATATGTAAATAGATATGTCTGTATGTATGTATATAACCAATCCTACTATAGAATTCTGTCCACGTAATACAACTGAATCGTATCATGTTGAGCCTATTGTATTCCGGACGATTAGCTACGAACCGATGCCTGCAGATTATGATTTACGTCTTTCAGTCCTAAGCGGGCGATTGCATCACCATTATGGCCAACATTTGTGTTACCTGCCCTCGAACACCAAGGGCCAAAAGCTACCATCGGTAAAATTATGTAAACTTGCAACCCATATGATCTATATATCTGGTAGGCAATGGCACGTACCAACGGACATCCTTGTTATTGTCCGCTTCGGATCTTTGTTATGCCTCCTCTGCGAGCCGCCAACTACGCTAGCGAGCGCACCTGCACTGTGCACCAAGTGTTGGTGGCGAGTCAGAAGGAAGGAGGCGATCCAGGTACCTACCCGGCTGCTTTGCTGGTTGCTGCCTTGACCCCAAAGTGACCATTGGCAGTAAACATATATATACATACTAATTCCAACGACGTATCATGGGGGAATGGCCCAGATTGAAGAATCTATAACCCAATAACTATGCTTTGCAAACAGTGGATGGTACAAATCTGAGGTTTCCAAAAATGTTTTTTGGAAATAAGTCAGAACAATGATGTAATTGCAAGACACCATAAGGGATCACATAGTGGAGTGGGTATTCAAAAGGGAGTTTGCTGGATTTTCTGGGTCCACCAGGAATGCTGCTAATGATGAGTTTGATGATGATGATGATGATGACGATGACGGTGATGATGATTAATATTATGATGTTGACAACGATTGTGTTGATGATAATTATGGCAATGATGATTTTGATGATGATGACGATGATGATCGTGAATGATATGGCAAACAAAAACATATATTTCTCATACCACACTCTGGATTCTGGATCTATTTTTTTGTGTGGTAAATGGTGTCAATGTTATTTTCAATTTCCTGACATATTTCTTTTTGGTGACCGCAAGAAAACATGTTGTTCTTATTATTGATCTTGTTCAATGGTATGATTCGCCATGATGAGCCAAATTCCTCGCTTTGGTCTTATCTCAAGAACCCACATGGGACAGACGTTGGACCCATTAGCGCCAACGTGAAAACTGAAAACAAATCACCGTGCCATGAACCCTGAAGCTAAGAACAAACTAAGGACAAATGACAGAACAAGTTAAGAACAAATGACATTGGATCAACACTAACACATAAACCATAAAAAGTATTCAGACAACAAAATGAAGTCGTAGGATGTCATAGGGGGTAAGATAGCAATCATCAATTTCATACATTTTATAATATTATAACATAACATTCAAATTTAGATTCCTTGGGTACTGGATGTAGCTATGGACAAATCGTATCTTTCCATCAGCGATGGGAAGCAACCGACTGATCTGGTTACTCGATCGTCTTCAGCGTCTTCTCTTCAAAGTACACGTACCAACAGTTCAAGAGAATGGAGCAACAGAAGGCTTTCTTCTCAAGTGCTGTGGTGCTTCATCAGAGATGGAACGTTTCTTTGTCACAGGTTGAGTTATTAAGTTCGCCGGAACTGATTTCGATTTGGTGATGGTTTGAAGTTTGGAGGTTAATTGGCTTGTCAGGATGGGCTGTCAAAAAGAACATGCCAACTTGTTTCAAATTTCAATTTTTCAACTTTCAACTTTCAACTGTCAATTTTCACTTCGCTAAGTTATTGTTCATGCGGGGAGAGGGAAACTATTGATCTGATTAGGCTGATCACTGAATTGCACGTCATTCAATGTGGAGATGGTGCTGATGAACCACACAACACATTGTTCACTGGATGCCTAAGCCAACCGCTGGAGTGCCAATCTTCCGTTCATGGGCGCAGGCAAATGTCACGACTGACCTTTCAGGATGCAACACATCTCAGAAGGAACTATGATTCTCAGTTTTATTAAATATTATTAAGTTATTTTTGTTGGACATCCTGGTTGGACACAACGACAGTTCGTTTTGGAGATTTGAAATTGAAATTATGTTGTATTCTTCGTCGAATGTGTTCAATTTTCAATCTGAATCAGGACACTATTCGGCTTCAGATTGGGGCAACTACCAAGTCTCTCACAGAACTGGAAACAATGTTTGGAGAGATTCCGTGGAATGATGTGCGCATATCCGCCAAGAAAACTCAACATTTAGAACGGGTTTCTCGTGCCATTGTTCGTGGATCTGATGATGATAAACAGATATGCAGAGCTGTTACTGTTCCAGGTTTTCATGATCATTCCACTTCAACTTCAAACAACAAACGTCCGAGTGAAGTTGAAAACATGCTGGGTTCTCTACTGGGAATGATTGATCCGAATCGCTATGCAGAAGGGAGAGAACTGGTACAATCTTTGAAAGATTGTTTGCGTTTGACGTGTGGGCGTGTACCTCGAAGAAAGGGCGGCTGGCAGTACGCGGATTCATTCATGTTAGACTCTGTTCTGTTTGCAGACAATTTGCGACCGCTGCATGATGGTGATCTCATGCAAGAAACTGTGAAACAGTTTCTTGGCACAATGTGACCAAATCAAAGTTTCATCAAATTTCACTCAACCAAGCTTGAAGTATGTCAATGTTTCCTTAATCCCTATTGTTTCACAAATCAATGTTGATTGAATTATGTTTTACAAAACGATTGTTGTGGTATTTTGTATTTTGGTTGTTTTTTTGGTCGTCAAGTTGACATTGCGTTTCCAGTTTCCAGAAGTCTTTGTGTTCAACTAAGGGCATTGGCATTGTCTTTGGCGCCTACGCTGTCTGAACATTTTCAAGATCAGGAAAGGGCTTCTGGTTCATGAACCTGGAACTGGAAAAGTAGGATGTTTTTTGTCAACCAGAAATCAGGATCGTTTTCATTGTTTCATTAGTTTCCTTTAAAATTGTTTTGGCGCACATACCTAATAATATGTTTCGAATTGAACTGAAATTTCTGTTCCTGTTCAAGTGACAGTTTGAATCTTGGACATTATTTGCACTAATATAAGAATGTTCTGACACATTTTGCAGGACTTGCTGATGCCACAGAAATCCACATTGTATACATTTCGCATACGGCTGGATTTTTGCACCATGCTGTTTCTTGGCAAACATTGGAACATGCGTAATGCGTATGCAAAGTTTGTATAGTGTTTATATTGTGAGCGACTTCAATGTTTAATAGTTTTGAATATTTTGCATAGACCTAGCTTATTGCTTATGAAGTTTCCACACTCTCAAGTTTACTCATTTGCTTTTGATTCGATATGTTTTGATGTTGATCTGTGTCCACGAAAACAAACACAAGGTGGTCACGAGAGCATTTGTATGATCAGCGCACATCCTGGTGCCTTCACATTCGGATTGACAGCAGCCCTCAATTCTCCAGAGACTATCTAGTTTCAGAGGTAGACCATGTGGATCTTAGCAAGGTTTTTTCAGCGCAGTGGCACAGCACTTTCCGAGACATTGTCATCAGTACAAGATTGATGCCCATACAAGTTCTTGGCCGTCGTGCAACAAACACCGCATTCAAGTATAGGGCTCTGCTCAGAATGTTGCATCTTGAAACTGGGGATATTGACCTTGCCAAAAGTAGAACCCGTTCGTTCTTGAATGACATGGGAGTTGAATCCAAACTTTCACTGGTTACAGAGCAAGATTGTGTCAATCCTGTCAACGGTTTGGACAGAAGGGCCTTTAGCGATACACTCCCACTTCATGATCTTGATCATGGGATGCATCATGTGATGCAAGAGTTAGTGGATTGTTGGCCAGAGTTGGGACAAGTGTTTGACCGACAACTCAATGCATTCAGCAAGTACTTCTCCAAGCGGGACAATGTTGAGCGTTTTTGCAAGTTTCGCATTTGGGAGAGCAACATGCCACAAGCAGCAAAGGCCACACTGGCAAAGGTCATGATGCACACATGCCCTGTATTTCTGGAGCACAGGTGGCAGTACCGGTTTGAAGTACTACAGTGGATATGTGAAAGGGAACAGCTCCTGAAACTGTTGGATCCTGCCACTGTTAGGGATGCGAGGAGTCGGGATGAAGGTCACGGTGAGCATGAATTTACAGACATGGATGTTGATGCGTTGCAACTTTTATATGCTGACCCAGTGTCATCTGGTACATTTTGGGCTTTGGCTTACACTATGTTGGTGCTTTGTCGGTGGGGACATGACGTGATTGGGTGGTTACATGGCTGTTGGTGTCACCAAGACAAAGAATCCAGGGACAAACACAAGAAGGACACCGGAAAACCATGCCCCTGGAATGGGCGTAGGCTCATAGAATTGTCTTGTGGGGCTGCTGCAGGGTTTATCAACAAGTTGCGGAGCTTGACGATTGCAAGGGACAAATACGCCAATGAAAAAGTTGAGTCTTTGAAACGAAACCTGTATGTTTCTTCAGCGGAACAAATTTGTCTGGGTTTTGTGACAGCCAAGAATATGCTGGAGGGCCGTTTCATACAACTGACATCATTCCTCCAAGAGGTTCCATGGAATCTGGTCAAGTTGCTTCGCTTTGTCATTTGTGGATCAGATCAGGTACAACAAGCGATGTATGATAGTAGGAGAGATGCTTTCACATTGATGTCAAATTACCAAGCTGGGAGACTCACGAACATTGGGGATGTTGGAAAAAAGTTCTTCGGACACACTGAGTTTTCTCAAGGTTTGATCCGATGGGGGCGATCTTTGGATGTTCATATGAACACAAACTTATTCCGGGAACTGGTGTCGTATTCCACATCGATGTTGGTCATGCAGCGTCTCGAAGCAAAGCATCACCTGGTGCATGTAACTTATTTTACAATTTGATACATTTTTTATGTTATAAACAAATGACTGCATGTTTGTTAAAGGTTATTGTTTTTTCTAACTGTTCGAGCAATGTTTATTGATTGTATTGTATGACTTTTCAACCAACCATTGTGTTAAGCTCTTGGCGGTTGTCTCAGGTCAAGGTTGCTGTTGCACGTGCAACGTCTGTTGCTTTGATGTCTGCCAATTTGCGGAGATCTCTGAACAATGATTTGCAACTGTCTTCATTTCGTCAGCATCTATCAAAATACCTTACTGAATTTTCAAAGCTTGTGCCGGAGTCTTGGTCGTCCATGAAGGAGTTGCAGTCTTACACCACTGGTCTCAATTTGGATATTATGTTTGCTGACAGATCAGAGGAACAAACAGCTATCCTATTGACAGATCCATCCACCAGGGGTGGGTGTGACCGAAGTGATGAGTCAAATCGGAGGTTCCTTGATCACCTGGCTCACTTGATGACCATTACCAAAAAGGGCAAGTACTATGCAATTCCATTGATGAAACCGCATCAGTCGACATCGTCACATACGGATTTTGTTTGCTTCCAGCTTTTGGGATTTCGTCCGGGTCACAAAAAGTATATGCAAAGATTGACAAACTGGTCTTTGGATGTATGGCATGGGGCATTGCTGTGTTCTACTTTGGGCATTTTTTCTGTTCCAAAGACAGTGGACAACATGGACACGGCTTTGGTACAATCTGATTTGGCATTGGCGTTCTCATCTTCCAATGTTCAACCATGGAGTGTGGAATCGATGTTTGATGAAGACAGGGTAGACCATTTGTATGAGTTTCACCAGGTTCACCACGAGGTTGCTTTTGACACCAGTACCATCGAAGACATGACTGCTGAAGAACAAGCTGAAACGGGTGAACATGACATCAATTTTGTGAACCTCAGATGCAGCAGCATCTTTATTTTTTGTATGTTGTGTTTTTGAAACATTATGATACGACGACCAGCCGGAAATGGGAAACATATTAAACTTCAAAAATTGATCTTTTGCGGCGATCAAATTTCCTTTTCAAACATTACTGTTTCTAGCTGTGCTCAGGAAAACACTTTGCGACCTTGGGCATGCTGGAGCGCAATCTGGTAGGCCCATAGCTGTTCGTGGGACAACAAAGTTGGCTGCAGATTGGCTGGTGGAGCATAAAGTGGCAGCTTACAACGCTTCTGGGCAATTGGTCTTACATTCGTCTTCATTGGTATTCAAGACTTGCTTGGGAAATCCATCATTAGTGCAAGAGCCCATCAACACTTCTGAGCAAAGTTTGTGGTCATTGAGACGTACTTTGAAACGACAGGGTTGGGAAGCTGTGGGTTCTGCTCGTGATGCGTCAGTGGAACACAAAAAGTTCAATTCCTGCAGTACCAGTTCAATGTACTTGGCTATTTTGCTTGACCGAACCTTGCCTAAAACATTGTTCTTGGAGGTCTAAATGCTTTGCACGTAAGTGTATGATATGAAACCAGCTATGCTTTACTAACTCAACCATTCCATGATGGTACCATATTGCAATATTGAAGGGCGACTTTTTTCGCCCAAAAAGGGTCCCAAAAATAAAGAAAAAAGTCGCCAGTAAAAATCCCAAACCAAAAGGAAAATTACTACCTGAAATAGTTTATCAGTTCATCAGTTGATCATAATATCACTTGTGTATTTGATCCTTGGTTCAAGGATATGAGAAAGCACTGGAGTACGAGAAGGACAACCAGTTCTACTACTCTGTACCGTGTTTGGCATACTATGCAGCCTTGGCAGCGGGAATGGATTTGGGGAATGTTCAACAAGTGCCTAAAACAATGAACAAGAAGGGGTACAATGCATTGTGCAAATTTTTCCAAGGCGCTTTTGGACAAACATATTTTTGTTGAATCAAATCTTGTATACGTGTTGGGCGGTTTACCAATCATGGAAACGATTTTCAATAAGAGTTTGGGACTAAGACATGATTGGCATTAGCAAAAAAATGTATGCACAGCCTGCACAGCACAATGGTGTCTTTTTTATGTTGGAATAAGATTGTCATGGTTTGTATATCATGTAGGTGAGGTTTAAGGTCTCACTTGACAGGCCATACAACAACTGATCCACGTGACGATGCAGCTATGTTTGAGAAACGAAAGAGGGCACGACCGCAACATGCCAAAAGCAAGCCGAAAGCAAAGACAAAACCCAACGCAATTCCTGCGCGTACTGGAGAAATTATTTCACGCCCTGAAGTTCTGGAAGTTTCGGATTCAGATTCAATTTCTGAGAAGCTTGTGTAGATGTTTTGCAGCTTTTTGGCAACACTTTGTGTTTGTAAGGAAAGCTGGATTCTTGAGATTGTAAATCTAGATATCGTTTCAACACATGTACGTGTTCATTCCCTAAGGAATGAGAAAGATGCAAGCGCAGAACATGCTCCTGAACAAATGGATATGCCTATGTCTTGGATATGCGAGGAGTCAGAGTCAGAGTGTGAAGGTCAAGTCTTGCCAGCTGTACCTACTGAGATCGACAATACGTTGTCCGATGAGACTCTTGTCGTTCAAAGAAAACATATTATCATATCAAAGACCAACTGAATAACCACCGGAATCTGGATGTAATGTTGTTTGATTTATGAGCGCATGTTAAAAAAGACAACTTGACTTGATATCATAATATGTGTTAGTCTGCCACCTGACACCACTGTCATAAATATTCAAACAACATTACTAGATAGCTACTTGAGACTTGGGCTACATATATTTTTTGTCGGGACATGTACATGCTTACAAACAGTTGCAAGGACCTTTCCACATGATGATGAACGTCACACTGAATCTGAGCCTGCGGTGGAAAACATCATCAATCCAAACGCAGCAGCACCAGCAGCACCAGCACCAGCAGCACACCCACCACCTGCGGCGCCTGTGATTGCTCCCCGTGTGAACTCTGAAGGTCATCAGAAAATATGTTCACTTCTACTACCCGTTCTCTTTACGGTTATGACGGATTCTTTTTGGTGTGCAAGGAGTCCGCGCGACCAAGTGCGAGAAGCGTGTGACAGTTTCGTAGCTTAAAACATATCATTTTGGAAGTTATAAATATCGAGAACATTCCTTTAGATGATATGATGACGTAATATGTTTTTTAATATGTTATTTTTTTTGCTATGACATTGTGTCATCAAAGGACTTGACAATGCATTGAAATTCTGGGGCAAGTGGATGACATACTCACGCAAAAGGACTGTTGAAGACGCGGTTCTTTGGTGTTTGCTTGAGTATATGTTTATGTTTTAACATATGTTCCTTTTATTTGTTGAATGTTACAAGCCAGCCTCAATTGATGTTTTTGGAACCTACCAAAAAAATAAGGTTCTGGATTTCTACTACGACGATTTGAAACTTCGTGTAGTCTAGCAGGGATTCTTGCTGAAGAGGATATCAGCCGCAAAAAAAAACATTGCCGTGTCCTACTAGCATGATGGGAGAACACATCAAATGTATTTCAGAATCTATGGTTTTAGTTTTTACATTTTCATATGATCATCATCAATCCGTTGATATTGTGTAAGTTGTGTATGTATGATCTTTAATGTTCCTGCTGCAAGTGAACTTTAGTAAAACACCGGTTGATGGTGGTAGTTGTTTGAAGCGACCTGACCACATGGCGCATGCTATTGGCATTTGATCAAGACATTTTAGCTTTGGTTGGTTCAGAAGTGAACTTTGTCATGTTGTTGTTGTCTCATCTATGCATGTTCAACTCCCGTGTGCGTGTGTCATCCACTTCTCAAGTGATGGTTTGATAGATATCTCTTCCACCAGAGTTTCTTTTGCAAGCCATGACTGATGATTCAGACGATGATGTCTCTTTCCATTTGATGTTGCGCCCTTTACCTGAACCTCTACCGAACGATGTGCCTCCCAACCGAAAAGACAGCTCTAGTAGCTCAAGATCCACCTCTTCATCAAGATCTACATCATCGTCTTCCAGTGAGCAGGTGCAGGCAACGGCGTCACAGGAACCACCAAGTAAGAGGCAACGAAAAGGAAATGGAAAGGGAAAGGGGCGTGCAAATCGTTCCGAGAAGACTAAGCAAACAAATGCTAAAGAGAACGATGAAGACAAAACTCAACGCGACATTGACTCAACCCAATTGTGTTCTACAGCTGCTCTTGGGTGGGCCAAACGTGTATGTTCTTTTGCCTATCAGAATGATGGGGAGTGTGCGTATGATCACGTAGATGTTTTTACTGAGTTCAGCGGGAGCACGTGCGCTGAAAGCGCTGTGGAATCAGTGATCAATCACATGAACCCGAAGCCTACGTTGAATTTTTGCTATTCTGCTGATATCAAGTCTGGATGTCGCAAAGTGGCTATGTCAACACGTTACGACCTCGGTTGTTTGAAACATACAAACAAACATTGTCATTACTATGCCAACTACGTGGTTTTTTTTTTTTTTTTTGAGCTCTAATGATGCAAATTGTCAATGCACTAAGATCCAACATCGTGCTGTTTTGGTGATATCCTTGATCTCCTACCACCAGAGACTTTCAAACAAGTTTTTGAGCTGAACACAGAGGAGGTGGGGAACAGGTTTTTGCTTCCAGTACTTGTTCAACATGCGTTTACCAAATATTTCATATTCAATAATATGATGTTTTGTTGGTAACAATAGACAAATACATTTATATACACAATGATTTGTATTACACCATAGTTCCATTCTACTGTCCCTGCCAGGTATTGATCTCCACCAAGGATGTTGTGGCAGCTGCAGGCAAAACCGCAAAACCAGATGCTGTTTTGTTCTCCAAAGACGGCAAGTTAAAGAAGGAGTTGGGTGATGCTCACAAGGGTTGGCGTTTGATTTCAGTAAAGTCTTGTTTGAAAGACACACCAGAAGAATCACTAGCTGAAGCCAAGCAATGTTTGACAAGCATGTACGATGATGCTGGCCATGAAGTGCGATCATCAACTTTTGTTTTTGGGCGACAGAATCTAGACACTGTGTGTGGGTGATGGGTTGGGCTGGTTGATTAATGAACAATAATGTATTGGGAAAAGGTAACATACATATTCAAAAATATTGTGATATATAAAAACGATTAGATACTACATCAAAATAATATATATATATAATATATACATAATAATAAACTAATAATTATATATATAGATGCAGTATATATAATATGTAAGTAAACTGTTTTCAAATAAATTCAATATATATATATTTATTATCCAACAAAGAAAGAAATATATATATATATATATATTGTATTATAATAAAATATACTATATACTACTTATATTTCAAATACTTATATTGATTTTATGTACTATACATTTTGACATATATGTATATATATATATCATTTTTATACATATTATACATGTTACATTATATTTAAATATAAATTATATATGTAAAGGATTTTCATGTTATATAAGGAATGATATATATATATATATGAAAAAATATTTTTATTCAATAATTTGTACTATAAATATAGACATTATTCACAAATATTATATATATATTATGAATATAATATTGTTTCATCTTATACATTTTGTACCCGTAAAATGTTTATTGGATATATATATATATATATATATTATTATTATTATTATTATTATATATATATTATTATAATATATATATATATTCATATATATATATATAAACAATATTATATATGTATGGAAAATAGTAAATAATCTATATATATATGTATATGTTTATATATATATATCCATAATATATATGTTTCAAAAATAAAACCGCATAATTTTAAACAATACAAACAACATATTGCACAAACATGTTATGTAGATATAAAAATTTCATGACATATGTTTTTTTCTTACTAGTTTCATAATTTTCAACACAACATAAATAAAATGATCAATTTAGTTAAACATTTTTTTTTCAAAACGTTTTAAGAATTTATCAGTGTTTCGTCAATAGTTCGTCAATAGTTCGTCAATGGTTCGTCAATGGAAACTATAGTTCGTCAATGGTTCGTCAATAGTTCGTCAATAGTTCGTCAATATGCTTTTAAAGTTCGTCAATGATTGACGAACTAGTTTTCATTGACGAACTATTGACGAACTATTGACGAACTATTGACGAACCATTGACAAACTATTGATAAACTATTAACAAACTATTGACGAGCTATATGCACAAACACATATACATATATACACACATACACACATACATACATACATACATTAATTACATGCATGCATGCATGCATACATACATACATACATACAAAGATACATACAATTTTTTGACACAAAAGAAATAGGTACAACTATAATGTAGTTGTACCTATTTATTTTGCGTTCAAACCATGCATACATACATACATACATACATTAATACATTCATTACATACATACATTAATACATTAATTACAAATACATACATACATACATAGATAAATAGATACATACATACATACATACATTACATACATTACATACATTACATACATACATACGTACATACATACATACATACATTAATTACATACATTAATTACATACATTAATTACATACATTAATTACATACATTAATTACATACATACATACATACATACATACATACACACATACATACATACATTACATTACATTACATTACATTACATTACATTACATATATATATATGTACATATATAATCATATATATATATGATTTGATTTTTCACATCCAAGAATATAATACATTGTTCATCCAAGTACATACCAATAGATTCCGGTATACTTCAATGTTCTCGGAGCACAGCCCAGGAAGACAATGGATGAGCTGATTCCTGTGGTTCTGGATTCATCACTGAAACTGAACACTGAATGCTAGCAACTTGAATGCATAAGTGTATACAAATACATAAACTTTGTCAAATTGATGTTGAACTATTTGCTTATATAGTGTGACACTGTTGTTATGGTTCAACCAAAACCTTTTGATTTTGTTCTGCATCTAAGTTGTTACACCCACAAGCAACATTGTCGACGTGGAGCGCCGCCGAAGAAGAATGCCAAACATCTCCACTTGGGTGTGTTGGGGAGCCCATGCATAGACCCTTTGCTGATATGTTTTGATCAAATTCTTTCTTGTGTAATGAAGTTTCGGTTTGCAATGTTCAACAATATATTGTAATGCTATCTGATATATATATATATACACATAGTTGTTTGATGGAGAATGTCAATGTTAATGTATAATTATATATATATCTGTATGATGACAATATACATATATATATATATATTCATACAACATTGGTGCATTGTATTTTTTCCAAATCCATCAGAAACCCAAGGACTGGACACTATGGGGTTCCCGATTGGGAGTTGAAGGGCGCTCTATACCAGTGTTTTTGGTTGCGTTTCTTGGTATGGACCTGTATGTGTGATGATTGTTCATTTCATTACGATTCTGAATCGTTAGCTCTATCTATGTGTGTTGTACCTAGGTGTAAATTGCTTTTGCAAGAGCCACCAGATCTTGCCTTACATGAAAATGTTCTTCAATTTCCACAAGAGAAGATGGCCGATCTCTTACGTGCCACCGTCTTGTTTGCGTATGCAACGAAACACACCATGTGCAGAACCAGCACTGCATTATTTTGTTTTGGAGGTACTATGTTTGAGATGCTCGGCATAGCGAAAGTGGATCCCACACAATGTGGATTTCCTATCTCAAGGAGCCGTCAGTACCTTCTGCTTGCGTTATCATCTTCGGGGATCAAGTTGCTCATCATTGATGTGCAGTGTTGTTGGGTTGTTGTATGTGCTGAACGATATGTTTGTATCAAGTAATCTCATTCCTTCTAATATCTAACATTACCAAATAAATGTTTCCAAATACATTCAAATAATAGTTCAAACTCAGACTCAAACTATGGTTTTTGTGGTGTGTTTAATATTAAAGGGAAAGAAATAATGTTAGTTTTGAATTGATGATGTTTAGTTAATCTGAGGTCAACCATCAGCCTTCAGCAGTTTTGTGACGCTACGTCTATCACAATGGACTCGATTGGAATGCACAACTTCCACAACATGCTCTCGACCGCTGAACACAAAGATGATCTAACAGGGGCCTACCGAACTCGTTTCCAGCTTAGATATGTTGTATGATGTGTTGACAAATATGTTGATTTCAGCGTTGCTTTAATGTTTCATGATTCACATTATCATGGTTGAGGCTTACAGGCCTACTTGACAAAGTTTCCGGAGGGTGCTGCATTCGATTTGAATCAGAACATTCAACGTGGCAAAAAAGCGTATGATGTAATGTTTACCTTGACAACAGGTTGTAGCCATGTCTGGTTGGTCAAACCAGCCAGATACTTGACAGGAACCGAAGAACTGTTGATGCACAGTATTCCCATTAGCAAGGAAGCAGCTGATATAATGAAAGCAACTCAGGTTGTTATGAAAGGCCAATCGCATTCCAGCCAATGCTTTATGGCAGGAAATTCCATGCATGGTGCCAATGTTGGCACATGTATCGCTTATGCGCTACTTTTCACACGTTCCACCTAGTGGATACCAATTCATGAGAATCGGATTGAACAATCTTTTCTTACAGCACTTACTCCCAGTGAATGTTCAATCTCTGCCTTAGGCAAACCAAAGGGGAAAAAAACGCGCTGTAGTCTTGCTGGATAAGCCATGTGTTGTGGATCAATCAACACTTGCTGCGGTGACATGTTTAGCATATGCAATTCTATTCAAACCGCGAGTTTTTTTTTCAGCCTTCAAGGAAAGTCTTTGGTAGGGCAGTAGGGCAAACTTGTTGTGTGATGTCTGATCCTCCTGGCGCTGACGGGAAGTGCCAGATCCGTGTTTTGTGCCTTTGTCTATAATTATATGTACCACGTATATACATTGACACGTTGCGAGACTGGTAGGACTGGTAGATTTGTTGAACCACATAGTTGACTTTCTGAGGTGCATGGATTGCAATGAAAGTCATGCGCCTGGTGAGGGTGTACACAAGTACGGGAAGTCTTGGAAGTGTGCAAAGTGTCACAGCGCACAACGGTGGTTACGGGAGAATGATCCGGATTGGTCTGGAAAGTCTGCACAGGAAAAGAAAGAGCTGGTCTTAGCCAATCGTGACCACGGTGGGCGTGGATGTGCACGACGCCTCCAAACTTGCCATAAGGCCTGTTATGTTCAATATCATATATGTTGTTCAATTTCAAGTGTTGACATGTGTTTTTTTGATCGGATTGATTGATATTGCATACAATGTTTGTGTTACAATTTCACCTTTGTTTTTCAGGTTGAGGTCGACCACTATGAGAACAGAGACGATGAAGTTCCGTATCTCACTAAGAACAGGCAGGGTATGTTAATGCTTGTTTTGCAATATACTTGCCCACGCAATACAATATATTTCTCTATGTATCCTTCCGCCTCAGGTTCATTCACAAGGGGATGAAATGGTACGGATGGACACCGGAACAGGCTGAGGACGAGTGGGACAAAGCAGTTCGAGATGTGAATGTGAAAAGAAGGAAGGACGAGTACGGTGAATTGACAATTGCCAAACTTAAAACTGCTGTTCACCATGTAGGTGTTCGTGTCGGAAACAAGAGATCAATTGGCGAGACGAAGAAATTCAACGCAGAAGACCAAGAGGCAATCACTGATGCCAAAGAATGTTCAAGCCTCAACTCAACATTAAATATTTTGTTGGAGATTATGAAAAAAACAAGTTCATGATGTCATGTGTCATGTGTTATATCATATCATATCATATACATTCTGATTTGGGACTTGCTTGTGTTTAGGTGTACTACGCTCTAGAATGAACGTCGAAGTCGGAATGTCTTTGCCATCAATAGGACTGAATCTGAACTTTCAGAATGTGATCTTTAGTCATATTGTGTTGAGCACATGTGCATGAATACACTAAGTATTTCATCATTACTCACATCACCGCCAGGAGACGACGATGCAGGCTTTGCACGACCGAAGGCGAAACCAAAGGCAAAGGGCGGACCCAAGAAAGCAACCAAAAAACCAAAAGCATTGGGTGATGGTGAAAATGAAAATTCCGAACCATCCCGAAAGAAAGCAAGAGTAGACAAAGAAGCAAAACAGAGACTTGATGCTTTGAAGCTACAGACAGACATGGTGCACATGTCACAGAAATGGACAAGCCGTATCAAGACGTTGAACATTGAAGTGACAGCTTCCATACAATCTTGTCAAGATTTCCCACACCTTGCACCGTTTCTGGATAAAATTATGTTATGTTGATTCTTCTTTACACATGTCGCTTTCATATGTTTTCATTTAGTGATTTATGGTTTATATGTGTTTTGAATGTTTCAATTTGAGATCTTGACTTAGGTTGCGAGACGAGGTCTTGAAAGCGTTTGAGAAGTATGCAGTGGCAGGACCAGCGGTTTGTGCTTCACCTTCATTGACCAATACGAGATTGGCAATGATTCAGGATTCAAGTGTTGAGCCTGCCCCAGAAGTCAAAGTGTCACGTTCAGCGGCACTGGTCGAACCCACCAAGCAAGGTTTGCAGCAATATGATAAAATGATGTTGGACTCGGAGTCAACATTGAACAGATTCATCAAGCAATTGGACAAAGAAACCCAAGAAGCGCAAGAGGTCAAAGAGAAAAACCGTATTCTCCAAGAACAACTCGAGAAACGTTTGGCAAAGAAAAAAGCGGCATCAGAATCAGCTATTGAAAAGGGTAAGAAGGTTCGGAGGTTGAGTTCAAAATTGAAATACGTTTGAGTCTTAAGGTTTCAAAACAACTTCCACTTAGGGGGTTCTGTTTCAAGTATTGTTGGGGAAGTAGTGTTCAAATATACACGATGCCGTTCCTATTCACCCCAAGGTGGGTCTACGGGCTGCAGCGTTGGAAGACTCAGAATCAGGTGCAGGTGCCAAAGGCACAGTTGTCCAGGCACATGATGCTACTACTGATGATGCTGGTAATGATGAAGGTGAATGTGAGTGGAAGGTGGGTGCGGAATTGGCATCACGGTTGGAGGATACGTTGCCATGTGAAAACACGGTGGACTTGAAGCATGGACTGGCATTCATTCAACCAACTGTCTTCGGTTTTCCTGATGCGGTTGACTTTACCAACTATGGATACTCCATCGACTTCTCGTGTGAGATCTACAAGAAAAACATACCGGATGAAGAAGAGGGAGACGGTGCAAATGAAATGGAAGGGAATCATGCTTACACATCGACCACAATGTTGAAAGACATAGTGGACCCCAAAACTGCTATCAATGAGAAGGAACGCGTCATTTTGGAAAGTGTGCTGTTTGGACACTTATCATGCTAAACTTAAGAATGTTTTGTTATTTTGATTTTGATATGTTTATGTCGAGTTGCCATTTCGGTCATACTTGGTATGTATACCTTATACCATAGGTTTCCTCAATTGGTTGTTGAAGATGCTTGTGAATGATCATTTGCTGTTCTCAGGACCTATGAAAGCTCGAGAGTGCCTTGGGATTGATTATCCTATTTCAGAGTACATCAAGATGCTGCAAGGGAGGTTGCAGTACACAGGTCCAGAATTCACATGGTGTGGACTCGGCAAGTTGTTTTGGGGGAAAATGGTGTGCATACTCAGTGGTGAACGTATCACGGCGGGGATTCCGATTTCTCACTTTGTGGGTGACATCGAAGGGGGTGCAAACTTTGGAGATATCAACACGAAGTTCACTCGTATGTCACGTGACGATGTCGTCAAAGCTGGTGGCTTTTGGGCATATCTCAGAGCAGGGCAGGGGATCGTCATACCACCAGCGTACATCATCATGGATATCAATCGGGGTGCCACGGATTACACGGCTGATGCAGAGGATGAGGAAACTGCAATAGCAGCAGTTGATACCATGGTTTCGAGGTTCAATTCAATCTGATATGTGTTGTTTAGTTTGTGGTGAGATGATAGGTTCTTTAGATAAATCAGTTCTGAAGTTCAAACTTGGACATACATGTCCCTTGTACAATAGTTTGTCAATCTGCCGTGCCCGCAAGGTATTCCCGACGCTGACCAAAGACCAGATTGACAACTTTGACACTTCCGTCTACGAAGTTGCTATCAAAGCATGCTCCGGTGTTTTTGAGAAATTCGGGAATGAGTTGGCATCAGGGAAAGAGCTCACCAACATTGTTCGTGCTGCGGTTCTTTCCAGTACGAAGCATGAAGACAAAACACCATCGAAAGAACATACTCAGCTTGTTGAGGGGACTACGGAGTATATCAACGGATCATGGACCAACGCACCAGAATCTCTTAGCATTGCACTGGAAATGGCTGACAAACTTTTCCAGCTCATTTGCCGGAAAGCCGTGGATGCTTAACTTGGTATATGTCAGTTATATTATAAGTTATGAGTTGGTTGTTTGCTTGTAGGTATGTTTTGAAACACATAAAAACTAAACATGTATCTTTTTAAAGGATCGTTAGCTTTGCACTCAGGATTCTGACATGGACACTGACGGTTCCCAGCAAGCAGCGCTTTATTCTCGTGTGGTTGATTTATTGACTGGCCCACTCACAAGCAAAGTGGTGACCATGGGTGAGATGTATGATGTGGGGAAGCAAAGACAGCCTCATTCAGAAGAATTCGATACTCTTTGGGATGACCTGATTGCGAATGCACACCACCGGATTTACTGTGTACCATGTCCTGACAACATATTATGTGTGTATGTGTTTAGTGTGTGCTTTCACTATGTTTCAGTTTTAGTTTCAGTTGTTCTTTTTGTTTGGCACTACTAGCTATCAGCAGGCTTCAGGTTCATGGGGTTGGACATCCAATGATATTGAAACTCCTACTGACACCTAAGACTTAAGACTCAAGACTTACAAACTTACAATAAGAATGAGAGATACAACGCAATTCTGCCGCACAAGCTAAGGCAATGGATGATGATGATTTGGTCGCCAAACTCTCAAAACTTTCAGAGCCTGAGATCGATATCTTGTGCAAGCACGTGAGTCTCATGGATGTGTTTCCCACTTTTCAGAAATGGATCCAAATGACACATGGTGAGCAAGATTTGGAGTTTGGTGATAGCAACGCTGACCGGGCTTGTCAGTTGCATGACTTCACACACTTCATGGACTCCATGCAGGGCGAAACATGGGATGCATTTCAAGTCTTGCTGAATATCAAATCTGGTGGACTGGTGTCGTCAGCTGCGTCGGGTGCTGACAAGTCAACTGTTGTTGATTTGGGGAAACCCAACCCTTCCCAGGCAGCAGAGCATGTTGACACGACAATGGAGAACATTTCCCCAGAGGCAAGTCTCCCAGACACTGTGCCAGCACAGTTCCCAGAGAAAAATGATGAAGCACCAGCACACGAGGCAAAGTCACCACCACCTGCAAAGACCATGGCATCTAGCGCAGCAAAGTCACCAACAATGCTTCCACCATCCGTCCCGAAGCAAAGCGAAGCATTGGCAAAGAACGCATCTCCCGTGCCCGCACTGCAGCCGCCAATTCCGAAACCAATTGAAGCAGTGGCAAAGAGCATATCGGGTGCAGCTCCACCCCCAAAAGCAACACCGCCTGGGGAGGAGGACGGGACTGGACTGGACTGGACAGACCGCAGACTGTTAATTTGTTTTTTTCCAGTTGGGTTGGTCGGGGTCAGTTTGTGCAACTTTGGGTTCGAAGTTCTTTTATGTTCAGTTCAGGTCTCCACAATGTTGAACTTTGGTACGTACCCTTACTGTATCATGGTCTATAAGGGTTGCAAGGGTTACAAAACTTAGTTGTTGGGGGTTCAATTGTTATTATGTATCCTCAACATGGATATTTGTTTGCATATGCAGGAGCCGAAGGGAGCCAAACCGACAGCCATGAAGTCTGCACAGACCTCTTCAAAGGCAATGACTTCCGTTTCAGTTGAGGCATCTAGTACAGAGAAGACAGACAAGGTTGATGTTGCAGGAGGCAAGGCTACCATGGAAACCATTGGGGGGGTTCCTGTAGCCAAGTCGCCTGTAGCCAAACCAACTACCAAAGCAAAGGCAGCGGCTGAACCCGACAATACAGCAAAACCTATCCCGGCAGCAAAGGCAAAGACAATGTCAGTGCCAAAGGCAAAGGCAAAGGCTGATGCTACACCCACACCCTCGGTGGCAGAAGAGACAACAAAAAAGAAAAGGCATTCCAAGCAAGACCAAGTCACCTAGTTTCAATTTAGCTGAGCTATTCGTTTTTTCACATACCCCTGAACCCACCAGTGGATTTGGTGTATGTTTATGATGTTTATTGTTAAACATGTTTTAAGTTTTAAGTGGTCAAATTTCGAACCACTCAAATTCAAGTTACTCAGGTGGACAACTTCTTCAACATCTCCCAGCGAAAGGCGAGCAAGGACAAGGAACCCAAGACTCCCAAGACAAGCACCAGCAAGGCAAACGCTAAGGGAAAGACGAAAAAGTCACCAAGATGCAAATAATATGACATATTTTTTCAACCCAAAAAGATAAGAAAGTGTGCAATTGTTTCAAAACAACTATGTTTGGGTGAAGTCGATGCTTGTTATGTTTATTTTTCTTTGATGTACTTTGAAACTTTGTACTCACACACCGTAATATAACACGATTTTTCTGTGATGAATATGAACTACAAAATACTATGTTGTAAGTAATCCATAATTGTAGTTATATATTGTGGCTATATCCTATCGCGGTTGGCTTTTGAGGGTGTGCAGTGTGTGGTCCTGCTGTTGCTATGTTTCAGGTCTACATGTGCTTATCGCGTATATATATATATATATATTTATGGCATATATAGTCATGATTATATGCAGATAAACGTTTGTGTGCCCCGTCTGCCTGTGTTGGTGCTGTTGGTACGCATTCAGTTCGCACGCGGGTGTGATATTTTTTCTTAAGCGTAGGCAACAACAAAATCGTTAGTTTTTTATGTTATGTAACATGTAGTAATATAAATTATACTATACAATACTTATATATACATATTTCCAAAGGATTGTTGCCACCAGTGACTCAGGTGATGATCTTCAACATTGCCAAGGGGATGTACATCACGGTGTGGCCGGGATTTCTGGGTGATTTATTGAGCGAATGAACTCAAATGTGAGTGGTGCGAAAATCAAATCATAAAACTCATAAAACTAAACTTAACCACACTGTATAAATACAAACATACATACATACATCCATCCATCCTTACATCCATCCATCCATCCATCCATTACATATATGTATATAATACATTATATGTTTCTTCATCCTTTCAGTTGTAATTCAAAACCAACTACTTTGCTGAAGAGAGAATGGCACCGGAAAACTCACAGCGCGACACGTCTCACTCTCATATGGAGTATGGTGCGAAAATCAGATCATAAACTCATAAGACTAAGCCAAGTTCTATATATATAATATTTCTTTGTCATTTCAGCTGTGAAACAAAACCAAGTAGTTTGCTGATTGCTGAAGAGAGAATGGCACCGGAAGACTCAAAGCGTGGCGTGTCTCACTCTCATATGGAATATGGCGCGAAAATCTAGTTCTAGTTCTAGTACTTCTTTGTCATTTTTAGCTGGTTTGCTAATTGCTGAAGAGAACTCAAAGCGTGGCGCGTCTCACAACTCTCAAGTGGACCAGAACCCAATGTGGCAGAAAAGAATGCTTAGCGTCTTATAAATTTGGTGGAATGTGCAGCTGCATGCACATAATATTAAATTTTTGGAGTTTCAATCTAGAAGCCTCCCAGTCGTAACGTACCCTTCCCCCATGATACCTCGTCGGAATTAGTATATATACATATATATTTTGTTGGGAATCAGTTATAAGAATGTACAAGTGGAAGTCCTGAACTCATCGAATTATTAGGAGCGTTACTCTAAAAAGTAGTGTATAAATATGTAGGTGTTAACCATTGAATCACCTTGCCGGTCTGTAGATAAGCTTTAAACTGTGTATCTACCACAATTGGTGTAGAATCATCGGTGAAACTGAAAGCGTGTGGTGCCACAAGAAAATAGTTTGAAACAGGTTTGAAACTAGTTTGAACCCCGGAAATTTTGCTCAATTCCGTCCATCCATCCGACCCACGTCTTCAAAATCCATTCAGGCAAGCCAGCGTGTGAGCCACATTCACTTATACGACATCAGTGGATCAACCAATGATTCTAATCACTTATCATGAACTGCTATCAATCCATCATTCTAAATATGCATCAACCAAATATGCGCTGCTTGCCCTGGAATGCCACGGGCCAAAGGAAGAGAAATAATCATGGTAGATTGGAATTCCATATGTTATTCTGTAGATTGGAATCCCATATGCTACCCATTTGGGGGGTAATGGCAAATGCAAGAAACGCGAAGCTATGGGATGCAATTACTACCCACTTGGGATCTTTGGTATCCATCCTCACCCAAACACCAGCTAGCGAGCGCACCTGCACTGGCACTATGCACCAAGTGTTGGTGGAGAGTTTGAAGGAATGCAGCGATCCAGGTACCTGCACGGCTCCTGGTTGCTTGCTTGACTCGAAAGCTATCATTGGCGGTATATGTAAAAAATGGTTCTCACGATCCCATTCTTCCCCAAATTTGTGTTGCCTGCCCTAGAATGCCAAGGGCCAAAGGAGACACCATCATGCATCCCCTTTCAAAATGTAGACGGAACAGACAGCATGCGGCATCAAGCAAAAGCGTCTGAAACCGGTCTGAAATCAGTCTGAAACCAATCAATCGATCACGCAGTGCACTTTCTTATGGGGGTTTCCAATTATCCAACTCGGATTCGGAAGCTCCATCTATGTTGTTTTTTGGGACTGAAACTGCATGGATGTCAGACACTCCAATTTGAAACGTGAAACGGCATGTTCAGTTGTGTAGGATTCAGTCTTGCTGCGAAGGTCAGAGAAGATTAGCACAGCCACCTGCACAGGATGACACGCCAAATCGAGACGGCATAGCCGCATTGTGGTTCAAAACAAGTTGCCAGGGCTGACCTGCGTGCAGGTTATGAGCCCAAGCTGTCGTTAGCCGCTGCTGAGGAGCCATGATGATGCGCAGGAGAGCCAGTGGAAGTCCTGAAGCTGACCGATCAGGCGAAGAAAGGCCAGAAGAGGAGATGCTTGGGCCAACTGGGAGACCTGTGAGTTATGGACCTCAAAACCCTCAAATGTTGGAACTTGAAGATGAAAAGAAAGATGTAGAGAATGAAGAACCCAAAAAAAGAGCTAGAGCCGCTGTTCACCGAAGAACAAGTGAGGCAGTTTGAAGAACTGCACAACAGAGCACCTCTGTTGTATGGAAGTCCACAGAGGACGCAGCTAGGAATAGAGGATGAAGCCAGGTCTTCAGGTTTAGCTTTGGAAGATGTGCAGTTGGAAAGACCGAAGTTTCTACCTGCAGAAAGACCTGCAGCGATGCCTGCTGGTACGCCCTCAGTGATTTATCAGCAGCAGATGATGCAGTACTTCTTCATGTTGCAGCAAGAGAACATGCAGCTGAAGATGGAACAGGAGTTGCTGAAAGAAAAGCTGAGGGAGAAGGAAGAAAGAAAGACCTCTGAGGTAGAGGTGCCAAATGGCGAAGGAGGAAGAAAGGCTAAGCCTGAAGTGGAAGGGTTTCAGACTCCTGAAAGCCAACAGCAAGGAAGCCGTGCAGCTGAAGACCGGGTTGTGAAGACAGAGAATGACTTGGAATCCGAGAGGAGAAGGCTGTACGAGTTGACACCGATGGAGCAATATGATGAATTGCAAAAGGTGATGGATGCTGCGGTGGGTTCAGTGAAGAAGCCACCTCCTGGACGAGACCTTCGAGGACCTT
The DNA here is from genome assembly GCA_947184155.2 of Cladocopium goreaui. Classification (NCBI taxonomy): domain Eukaryota; class Dinophyceae; order Suessiales; family Symbiodiniaceae; genus Cladocopium; species Cladocopium goreaui. Next base: position 388,500 of record CAMXCT020002269.1, on the reverse strand, counting down.
GGGAATCTCATCAACTTTCAGAAGGAGCACGACAGAAAGAAAGAGATGTTCCAAAGAAGGAAGCAGGTGAGAAAGGGACCGGAGGAGATGCCAGGAAGAACCAAGGAAATGCGTTGGAGCCAGCTGATGATGGAAGAATGCAAAGGCAGGTTGATGTCCTGTCTAAGATGATGTTGCACCTTCTGGAAAGTCAGCAAGGTAAAGATGATGGAGAAAAGATGGAAGCGGTCAAACCTGGAGTGAACAAGTTGCAGACCCTCCAGGAGCCGACCGAAACGGCCCCCATTGACTATGCCGACTGGTTGACCATGATAGAGCCGGTGATGACGGATCTGTCAGACAGTTCGCATGTTTGGTGGCGACTTGTGCTGGATGAATGCAGCGCATGGTACTCTGAGTATGTGAAGCTCCGACCACTTCAAAGAACAAGCTTTGAGATCGAGGCCTCTGAAGAACTGAAGAAGACGAAGTGGGTTCGAGTGGAACGCCGAGCTGTTTCCATGCTCATGGATGCCATACCCACTGGAGTGAGAGAAGAGCTTGTTGCTACCAAGTCACTTTCTCCAGTGAAGGTGATTGCCAAGTTGATGACCATCTACCAGCCTGGTGGACTACATGAACGAACTGTGATTCTGCGTCAGTTGGAGGATCCTGGCGAAGCAGGAAACGCAGTGACTGGAGTCCAAAGTCTTCGGAAGTGGTTGCGATGGTTGAGAAGAGCTCAGGATGTCGGGTTATGCTTACCCGATTCCACTATACTTTTGCGTGGTCTGACAAAGTTGATGAAGAAGCTGCTGAACAACAACCCAGAACTAGCTTTCAGAACCTCACTTGTCAGAAACACACTCCAATTGGATACAATTCCAAACCATCAAACTGTGAGGACGTACTCTGAACACCTACTGTCGGAACTGGAGCAACTGGTCCACTTGGAGAAAAGGTCAAAGGTGGCTAATGCAGAAAGAGCGACAGCTACAACCAGCCAGGTGAAGCAGTTGAACGCCGCAAGCAGTGGGAGCACAGAGGACAAGAATGTGAAAAAGAATGTGAAGGAATGCAAGTTCTTTCATCAGGAGGATGGTTGCAGACGTGGTGCAGCTTGCACTTGGGGACACAATGTAGAGCCAGGGGAGAAAAGGTGCTATGTGTGCGGATCCACCAAGCATTTTGCGAGGGAGTGTCCACGCAAGGACATTCAAAAAGACCCAAAGGTGCAGAAAGTGGAAAAGGAGGCTGAGGCCCCCAACAAAACCGCCAATAAGAGCCCTGCCCCTGCTGAGGCCCCAGCAGTGGCAACAAAGGAGGCTGAGACCACCAAAGAAGAAGTTGCTAGTGTTGGAGGAGACTCTCTGCGAAGCGTCATGGAAGAAGCTTCGAAGATGCTGAAGAGCATGGGAGTTGAAGAAAAGCCTACAAAGACCAGGGAAGAAATGACCAAAGGACGGATGCTGGAGCTACAGAAGGAGTTGCAACAGATTCAGGACGGATCGTGGAAGCCTAGAATCAATATGATGAAGACTGCCATGGTTGCCCGAGTCAAGTTCGGCAAGAAAGCGTTGCTGGATACTGGAGCCACTCACGCTCTGAGGTCCAAGAGGAGTGATGAGAACCTGGTTGAGGGCAAAGAGTACAAGAAAGTGAGAGTGAACCTTGCAGCTGGAGGTTCAAAGACAATGTGGATGACGGATGGAGGAACCCTGGTACATGAAGAACCAGGGATGGAACCGATACTACCAGTTGGTCGTCTAGTACGAGAACTGGGATGCAGCTTTGAGTGGAAAGATGATGAATGCTTTCTTTTCCACCCCATCAGGGGACAGATAGCAGTGGAGGTCGAAGAAGGATGTCCACAGATCACCCAGGCAGAAGCGGAAAAGATGGTGGATGAACTTGAAGGAATGATGTCGCTTCGAAGCATGAAAAAAGTGGCATATGATGATGCATGTTGGGGCGCAGAATGGATGGCTGAGTTGGTAGAGAAACATCCAGTACTGGCCTCAATACCCTCACTTGTCAAGGACAACCTAGTGGAAGTGCCGGCCGAAGACCTTTCGCTTTTGAAGGCCAACAGAAGAACCAGGAGACGATGGATTGAACAAGGGGTCACTGTACATTTGTACGCCGGGCCAGAAGAAGGCCTGACTCTGAAGAGAGCCTACTTGGAGAAGGGAGGTGATGGCACGAGGTTGATCGAAATAGACGTGAAGAGAGGAGCACATCATGACATGTTGAGAATTGGAGGGATGTACAGTACCCTCCTCAAGCTGGCAATGCTAGGAGCCATTGATGCAGTGGTTGGTGGCCCAAATTGCCGCACACGTTCAGTGCTGCGACACACACCAAGAGAAGGCTTCCCAGGACCATCGAGGACGGCGGGATACCCTTGGGGACTTCCAGATGCTCCCCCTGATGAACAAGGAAAGTTGTTGCAGGACGATGCATTGATGCTGAGGATGCTGACCCTGTACATGGTTGCACAGATAGCGAGAGATGCAATGGTGAAAGAAAGAAGCAAGAGGTGTTTGAAGGCCAAGGTTGGATTTCTGTTGGAGCAGCCAGCAGCACCGGAGTGGTGTCCAGAATGCGCTTCGTGGTGGAGAAATCGAACATGGTTGCTGTTCAAGCACTACTACCAGATGGAAGAAGTGACGTTTTACCAAGGAGATTTTGGAGGTGAAGCGAGAAAGCCAACAACATGCGGAACAAACCTTGGGTTTCAACCACCAGACCCACTAGTACATGGTGGGAGGAGCAGAGAACAAGGTCCAGAACTGGATTCCAGTAAGCTCTCGAGGTGGGCTCCTGGGATGATGCATGAAGTTGCAAGGCTTTTGATAGAAGAAGTAGAAGGAAAAGAAGTTCGACTGAAGAAGTTGTCGTGGACTGCCCACGTTGACAATGGACATGTGCCGTTTCGGCGCGATTGCGTGGTTTGCCAGAGGTCAGCAGCGAGACAAAGGCCGCATAGAAGACATGATGATCCAGAAGCGCATTGTTTAGCTGTTGACATTTGTGGCCCATTGAAGTGGGGTCAGGACGTGGATGGTGAAGAGAAGAAATACCTTTTGGTCGGCTCCTACACGTGGCCAGTGGAAGGTAAGGACTCTGATGAAAGCTTGGGGATGTTGGATGAGGAGACTGCTGAAGATGATGAAATGCTTCCGGTTTTGGAAGATGAAGAGGCAGAGCAAAGGGAGGCGTCAGCGTCTTCTTCCTCGCCACCCAAGAAGGAGGCTCAAGCAGAGGGTTTACCTTCAAGACCAGCATCGAAAAGGAAAGGGGAGGAAGAGAAGCCTCCTGAGGATGCAGAAAGTGCTGAGGAGAAGACTGAAGAAGGGAAGCTGGAAGAAAAGTTGAAGACAAAAGGAATGCTGAAGCTGATGACATGTGTGCCATTAGCCTCAAAGCATGCGCTGGATGTTTTGTCAGGAGTCCAAGAATTGGTGGTGAAGCTCAGAAGGTATGGCTACCCAGTCGTACGCCTGCACACGGACTATGAAACAACCTTTGTCAACAAGCACTTGAAGGGATGGTGCTTGAACCGAGGAATTGTGAGGACATCGTCCACCCCAGAAGAACACCAACAAAATGGAAGAGCAGAAGCTGCAATAGCTTCTATCAAGGGAAGGGTGCGACGTCTCTTGCACTCCTCTGGCATGGAGACGAAGTGGTGGCCGATTGCAGCACGACATGTGGTAGAGCTGGAGAGAAGAAGGTTTGAAAGGATTGAGGACAAACTGCCAAGGTTTGGACAGAAGATAGTGACAAGAAAGCGGAAATGGAAAAGAGGAGATGAGTTTGAAACGACAGCACAGGAAGTCACTTACCTGACTCCAATCCCAGAAGTTTCAAAAGGACATGCGGTTATGGAAGAAGATGGAAGTTTCAAGGTGGTGAGCTGCCTGATCCAGGACTGCAAAGAGCCGCAGGAAGAAGAAAAGAAGTTGGAGTTAGAAGAAGTGATTCAAGAAAGGGACCCTATGGAAGCGCGAAGAAGACTGAGGAAAAAGATGTCAGTCGCTTCTTTGAGGATTCCAGAAGAAGAATTTGCAGAAAGTATCAAGCTGTTCCAGGCAGTTTTGGAGCAGGATGAAGCGATGTACAATGAAGACGAAGAGGTCATTCCGGCAGTGATGAAAGGGATGATTGCCATCAGAAAGGAAATGGCGGCACTGCAAGAAGGCCGACTTGAAGAAGAAGTGCTACAGACCAGGGTAGTTTCCAACCAGGAAGTGTATCAAAACAAAGATGAGTGGGTTGGAGCTATCAGAAAGGAGATTAACAATTTGGTGCAGAAAGGAGCAGTCAAGAGGCTGACCAAAGAGGAAGCTGCGTACTACAAGAGAGAGCATGCAGACAAGTTGGAGGTGGTGCCAGGAAAAGCAGTACACACGATAAAAGCACCAGATGGTAAGAAGAAATGCCGCCTGGTGGTGTGTGGGAATCACCTTCAAGGAGGAGACAAAAAAAAAACCAAGGAGGAACATGCCAACTACTATGCAGGAGGGGCAGACACAATCTGCCTGCGACTTGCACTGTCCATGGCAGCACGCTATGGGTGGGACATTGCAGGTTTAGATGTGGTTGCAGCGTTTTTGAACGCGCAGCTGGGGGACGTGCATGAGAAACCACAACCAAGAGAAGACCCAACAAGAGACAGAGGCCGCATTGTGTTGATGCAACCACCGCGGGTTCTGGAAAGACTAGGTCTGATCGAAGTTGGAGAGCTTTGGCTAGTGGAACGTGCCCTCTATGGACTGAGAGAGTCGCCTCGCCTGTGGAGTGATCACAGGGATGGAACCCTACATGGCATGGAAATACAACAAGGAGGCAGGACGTTGAAGTTGCTGCCGAGTTTTGCAGAAGAAAACCTTTGGCTGATCAAGGATACCAGCCTTAGAGATGAAGGTGGAGTGCAAGGATTGGTTTTGATTTACGTGGACGACATGTTGGTCATGTCGAACCCGGAGATCACCAACATGGTGGTGGAAAAGATACAGAAGACATGGGAAGTGACCAAACCTCAATGGGTCACTGAAACAGAGCCAGTTCGGTTCTGCGGGATCGAGATCTACAAGAACAACGAAGGGGATTACTTTGCGGGACAGCAGTCCTTTGTGAAAGAAGTGCTGAAGCGCCACAACTGCAAGGAGTTTGCGGCATCCCCTTTGAAAGACAACTTCGAGCCGGAGGAGGAGCTAGATAGGACAAGAGAGGAGATCCAACTGGCCCAAAAACTGGCCGGAGAACTGCTGTGGTTGGCCGGAAAGACCCGACCCGACCTAGCTTACACTACCAGCCGTATCTGTTCAAATGCAACCAGGTCTCCAAAATGGTGTGCAGGAGCAGCTGCACACACCATGAAGTACCTCAACAGAACCTGGGGTATGGGACGGTACTTCAGGAAGAAGGGAGGGAATGTCCTGGAAGTGGCAACAGATGCCAGTTTTGCACCAGGTGGTGGTTTGTCGCATGGCTCAGTGGTAGCAAGCATGGGAGGTACGCCAGTGATGTGGAGGTCCTCAAAACAGCCTTTCCCCTGTTTGTCTACCGCAGAGACTGAGCTGGTAGAAGCCATCGAGGGAGTCATAGTTGGAGACTCTTTAGCATGCACAGTGGAGGAGTTGGAAGGAAGAGTGGATAAGCAGCTGGTATGTGACAACATGGCAGCCGTGGCTTTGTCCACCACGCGGACAGGAGCTTGGCGCACACGGCATTTGAAAGTACGTGCGACACACCTCAAATGGAGGGTGGAAGCTGGAGACTGGAAGATGCACCATCGACGGGGCACAGAGCTCGTCGCAGACATGGGTACAAAGCTTCTTGGTGCCAACAAAACGAAGGATCTGTCAAAGAAGATGAATCTGGAATGGCTACCAGATGTAGTAGCTTTCTCCAGAGCGAAGGAAGAAAGGATTGAGAAAGAGGAAGAAAAATTGGCAGAGGAACAGGACAGAGAACCAGCTGTGACGGTATCCAAGAAGGTCTTTGCAGGAGATATGGAAAAGGTGGTAAAGATCGCCACCCTCATGGCGGTACTTCAGAAGGTAGAAAGAGTATATGCCATGGACAAGAGTGAGACGGAAGAAGGATCAGAAGTTTTGGCGGCATTTGGCTTGTTGATGATGATCCTTGGAGTGGTTTTGTACAAGTTGGTAGAAAGAATGTGGAAGATCTTTCATGAGAAGAGAGATCACGAGGAATGCCAAGCTCGCGCCCTTACGCGCGACTCTCGCGCCCTTATGCGCGACTCTCGCGGCCTTATGCGCGACTCTCGCGGCCTTACGCGCGACTTTCGCGGCTTCATGCGCGATCGAGAACGTCACCAACTTCATGTACGCGAAGAAGAAGAAGAGATAAGTTGTGAAGAAGGAGAACAGACCACCGTGAAAGTGGCGACTCTGAGGATGAGAAAAGCTGAAAATAAAGGTTCCAATGAAAAAAGACAGGAAGGAGGAAGCTCCGCTACCAGAAGCGACAGTCACACAACCGAGAAAGGCACGGAGGAACGACATGACAAAAAGGGAGCACAGACAGTGCCTCCTATGCCCGCTCAAGGACGGAGCTGTGGGAACCCTGGAGGAGAGGGAGCCCAGTCTGCTCGTCCTGGACGACGCTGTGGGAACCCTGGAGGAGAGGGAGCCCAGTCTGCGGGTCCGAGCGGAGCAGTGCCCACTCCTGGATGGCGCTGTGGGAACCCTGGAGGAGAGGGAGCCCAGTCTGCGGGTCCGAGTGGTGCAAAGCCTAACCAAGGAGAGGGAGCTCGGTCTGCGCGTCCAGATAGTGCAGAGAAGCCGAACCTGGTGGGGCCAATCATCACACCAAATGGGAGGAGATTCCATAGAAGCAGTGGATGCCCGACGTTGGCACAGTCTTGGAAAGGAAGAAAGCCGCTTTGTGGTGAATGTGGCGACACCTACTTGGTGGCTGACGTGATGATGATGGATAAGAACCAGTTAGTCCATACGAAGAAGAAGTGCCCTAAGGTTGTGGGAGAGCTGATCGGATATGACGCATGCCAAAGGTGTGCTTAGCGGCTTGGGCCTAGAGAGCTCAAAATTTTCCAGAAAGCAGGATTGCATGAAATAAACATGTCAATCCTGGGAGGAGTGCATGGATGTCAGACACTCCAATTTGAAACGTGAAACGGCATGTTCAGTTGTGTAGGATTCAGTCTTGCTGCGAAGGTCAGAGAAGATTAGCACAGCCACCTGCACAGGATGACACGCCAAATCGAGACGGCATAGCCGCTTTGTGGTTCAAAACAAGTTGCCAGGGCTGACCTGCGTGCAGAAACAGGTCTGAAACTCATTGGAACCACCAGTCCCGCCAGCGATTCGGACCCGTGCTGCTACGTAAGTGTCATGAGTGTTGATACCTAGGCGACATTACTGACTCAGTGCTAATCTCACTAGTACTGATTAATACTCAGATAACCAAAATTCGCGTGTGTCCAAGATGAGCCGTAGATGAGCCGTATACTGGCCGTATACAGCAGAAATGCTGCGTTCTAGTCGGTTCTAAGGCTTCACCAAGATGAGCCGTATACTTGCCGTATAGAGCAGAAAAGGTAGTTGAAATCTACCTGAACTCAGCATGTCTGCTGTATACGGCTAGTATACGGCTCATCTTGGTCAAGCCCTAGAACTGACTTGAACTCAGCATTTCTGCTGTATACGGCCAGTATACGGCTCATCTACAGGGCTTGACCAAAATGAGCCGTATAATAGCCGTATACAGCAGATATGCTGAGTTCAAAAGAGTTCCAGAGCTTGACCAAGATGAGCAGTATACCAAATTCGATTCTACACTCATGATGTAGTTGAAATCTACCTGAAACCAATTACATCCGTACCTGGAGCCGCGTTTGCGGATCCCGGTACGGACGCAATTGATTTCCGATGAATATTCTCTTTGTTCTTTGTCAAAGGGATCTATCTCAATGGTTGCCAAACGGATGGATGCTCTCCATGCTTTGCTTTCTAAGGTTTCAAGGTGATTTCAAACTGTCATACAATTAAAAACTAATTGAAACCAGCTTGCCCATGTGAAACCAGTTTGAAAGCAGTCTGAAACCTTAGAAAGCAGCACTTGCAGAGCATCCGTTTGGGACCTTCTCTGCTGTATACGGCTAGTATACGGCTAGTATACGGCTCATCTCGGTGCAGCCTTAGAACCGACTAGAACTCAGACTTTCTGCTGTATACGACCAGTATACGGCCCATCTACGGCTCATCTTGGACACGCGCGAATTTTGGCTAGCTAAGTATTCATCCGTATTAGTGGGATTAGCAATGAGTCAGTAATGTCACCTAAGCTAGTTATCAACACTCATGACACTTACGTAGCAGCACACGGGTCCGAATCGCTGGCGGGACTGGTTCCAATGAGTTTCAGACCTGTTTCAGACCCAAATAACAACCTAGATGAAGCTTCCGAATCCGATTTAAAGGAAATCTACCTGAAACCAATTACGTCCGTACCTGGAGCTGCTGTATACGGCCAGTATACGGCTCATCTACAGGGCTTGACCAAAATGAGCCGTATAATAGCCGTATGCAGCAGATATGCTGCGTTCAAACGAGTTCCAGAGCTTGACCAAGATGAGCAGTATACCAAATTCGATTCTACACTCATGATGTAGTTAAAATCTACCTGAAACCAATTACATCAGTTCCAATTTAACCGAATTACAAACGGCTACATAGCAACCCTGCATAGATACATATATTACGGCTACATAGGAGCTCTAGCTTCCTAGGGTTTCCAAGTGGTTTCAAAGCAGTTTCAATGTTTTTTCATTTTGGTTTGAATTTAACAATGCTGGTAGATGCAGGTTTGAATTAAAAACGCCTACATACCAAAGCTACATAGATACATACATACACACCTGCATACCTACATGAGTGCAGCCGTAATTCGGTAGTATTGCAATCGTAATTGGATCTGCCGAATTACGATTCCAATTTAACCGAATTAAAAACGCCTACATACCAAAGCTACATAGATACATATACACACCTACAAGTGCAGCCAAAAATCGGCAGTATTGGCATCGTAATTGAATATGCCGAATTGCGATTCCAACTTAACCGAATTGCAAACGGCTACATAGCAACCCTGCATAGATACCTATATTACTACAAACATACATACATACATAAAGCACCTACATACCTACATATGAGCCAGAGCTTCAGAGCTCTAGCTTCCTAGGGTTTCCAAGTGGTTTCAAAGCAGTTTCAATGTTTTTTTTCCTTTTTGGTTCGAATTAAAAAATGCTGGTAGATGCAGGTTTGAGTTAAAAACGCCTACATACCAAAGCTACATAGATACATACATACACACCTACATACCTACATGAGTGCAGCCGCAATTCGGTAGTATTGGAATCGTAATTGGATCTGCCGAATTACGATCACCGGCTAGAAACAAATCAATGGATTCTGCTTGTCGGGGCCGGGTTCGGTCCGGATTCGCTGCAAGAGATCTGTTCGAACTTACTTTCTACCTACTTTCTGCTTGAGATCGCCTACATTGCTGCCCGTTTTCTGCTCAAGAATCTAGGACAAGAGAGATCAGAGGAGGGGTGCTTAACCACGCTCAGTGTGTGGAGGTCACATGGCTGCTATTAGAGGTGTTCACCGGCTAGAAACAAATCAATGGATTCTGCTTATCGGGGCCGGATTCGGTCCGGATTCGCTGCAAAAGATCTGTTCGAACTTACTTTCTACCTACTTTCTGCTTGACATCGCCTACATTGCTGCCCGTTTTCTGCTCAAGAATCTAGGACAAGAGAGATCAGAGGAGGGGTGCTTAACCATGCTCACTGTGTGGAGGTCACATGGCTGCTATTAGAGGTGTTCACCGGCTAGAAACAAATCAATGGATTCTGCTTGTCGGGGCCGGATTCAGTCCGGATTCGCTGCAAGAGATCCGTTCGAACTTACTTTCTACCTACTTTCTGCTTGACATCGCCTACATTGCTGCCCGTTTTCTGCTCAAGAATCTAGGACAAGAGAGATCAGAGGAGGGGTGCTTTACTACGCTCACTGTGTGGAGGTCACATGGCTGCTATTAGAGGTGTTCACCGGCTAGAAACAAATCAATGGATTCTGCTTGTCGGGGCCGGATTCGGTCCGGATTCGCTGCAAGCGATCTGTTCGAACTTACTTTCTACCTACTTTCTGCTTGACATCGCCTACATTGCTGCCCGTTTTCTGCTCAAGAATCTAGGACAAGAGAGATCAGAGGAGGGGTGCTTAACCCCACGCTCACTGTGTGGAGGTCACATGGCTGCTATTAGAGGTGTTCACCGGCTAGAAACAAATCAATGGATTCTGCTTGTCGGGGCCGGATTCGGCCCGGATTCGCTGCAAGAGATCTGTTCGAACTTACTTTCTACCTACTTTCTGCTTGAGATCGCCTACATTGCTGCCCGTTTTCTGCTTAAGAATCTAGGACAAGAGAGATCAGAGGAGGGGTGCTTAACCACGCTCACTGTGTGGAGGTCACATGGCTGCTATTAGAGGTGTTCACCGGCTAAAAACAAATCAATGGATTCTGCTTGTCGGGGCCGGATTCGGTCCGGATTCGCTGCAAGAGATCTGTTCGAACTTACTTTCTACCTACTTTCTGCTTGAGATCGCCTACATTGCTGCCCGTTTTCTGCTCAAGAATCTAGGACAAGAGAGATCAGAGGAGGGGTGCTTAACCACGCTCAGTGTGTGGAGGTCACATGGCTGCTATTAGAGGTGTTCACCGGCTAGAAACAAATCAATGGATTCTGCTTGTCGGGGCCGGATTCGGTCCGGATTCGCTGCAAGCCTCTCAGAATTCTCATGGATGAGGTCCAAGCTGCCCTGGAAATCCAAGGGGCAAGTTCCTTTTTCACCAAGTTGGTTTTCAAAAAAAGCCTTTCACCCAATCGTGCTGCAAACAAATAGACTGACTTAACACAATGGACCATTTTACGAATGTGTCTCTAACTTCTAGATATGTTATACGTGGGCTCATCTCTCACACTGAACTTATCTATATATATAACTGAAAATCTAAGATACGAATATCTATTATGTATATATGTGTATTGTTTCTGGCAACGGCTCCTATATATATACAACACCTGTATACCGGAAAACAAACTTGCATTCCAAACATGTCCCTTCTGAGTGTTTGAAACTGGTATGAAACTCCTCTGAAACCTCATCCGAGGCTTCGATTGTGCCCACTGGGGAGAGGAAAGCCAATCATACAAAAGACTGTTTGTTAGAAATGAACTCACTTTTCCATCACCGTCCATTGTATTCGGGGGGTATTGGGATGTGCATTCGATATTATTGGCATCATAATTAGATTTGTAGAATTACGGCTCCATGTCGCATTCCACATGCCTACGTACGAAGCCTTGAACCCTATGCATCCATATGCAAAAACACATAGATCCATACATGCATCCTATCATACATATGTACCTAAGTACCTACATGCCTACATAGCATAATCTAACCCTTCTGGAGGTCTGAAACTGTGAATTTTGCCCTGGATATCCGAGGTGCATCATAGAAGCTTTGAATTCCACACAAGCTGGACCGCAAATGTTCCCACGCCTGTCAAAGATCCAACGTTCCTAGGGATCGCCGCGGCCCGCCGCCCGAAAAGGCTGCGAGAAGCTGCTTTTGTTTCAGAAATGTAAACACGTATATTTCTATATGAATAAAATGTAAAATTTTATATTTATATATGAATATATATATATATTATTTATGTATATTTAAATATATAATATATATTCATATATAAATTAATATCTACATATATTTATTAATATATGTATGTATGTCTCCTTATGTATGTATTTGTATGTATATATATAAATAAATAAATAAATAAAAATAAATAAATAAATGTATATTGAAAAAGAACCGTAAGCTATCGAATCGAACCACGAATGGAAACGCAAGCTATCGAATCTAACTTGAATGACGAATCCAAATCGGAAATTGAATCGCAAGCTAACGAATTGATATTAATCAAGAATCGCTTACTAACGCCCATACTCCCCGCAGGACTCGAATCGTTCCGAATCGAATCGTTAATCGAATCGCACTAGGCGGAATCGAAGGCCAATTCTCAGGGAATCAATTCCTTCTGTAAAAAATCGAATCGAAATCGCCAAAAACGAACCGGGACCACCCTGTTATATATATATATGGGTAAATTATAATATGTCACTAACCTGAATTAAGCCCATTTGGGGATGATTTCCCTTACTAACCATGATTCCCAGGGTGAGGTCCTAGTGAGGTCGTTATAATTTACCCATATATATATATAATCCCTATATATCCCTATGAGATATCTGCGTGTTTGCTGGTGACATGTTTACATCAAAAATCCCATCGACTCAAGCAGAGACTTCCCAGTGATGAAAACATCGGATCGGAGCGAAAATCGGATCCTCAGCATCCAGCGCTTTCAATTCTTCCTCCAAGCTCTGCAGCTCCAAATCCTGGATCCGTTTCGGTCCGTTTCGGTCCGAAACTCGGACCCGGGATGGTTTTTGGGGATGGTATGATGCCCGATTTTTTTGGGAAGTCATTCCATCAGAAAAACCGTGGGGAATACGATATGGGCTGAGTCACTCTAAATGAAGATTCCTTGGGAATATCATGGGAATATGATTTTGGAACATATAATGGGACCCCAGGAATATAAAAATACAATTGGGAAGACCGGGAAGATATGATGGGAATAAGTACCCTCTGGTTAACATAGCCATGGAAAGATCCACCATTTTAAAGCGAACGGTAAACCATCTATTTCTATGGACCATCGAAAAACCATGGCTATGTTAGTCATAACCAGAGGGTATACCATCCTTAAGGGCCATATTTTTACTCGACTTGGCATTGTGCTACACTCAATGCGTAGAAGGGGCGTAGGTTTGGGGTATGTGTTGAAAAAACCACATGATAAAAGGGGTAGAAAGGGTTTGTCATAGTCTAATTATTGGGGTTACACTAGTTTTTACTGAACGGAAACGGTTGCCTGTACATTGAGATGATCCACTGGCCCCGGTTTGCCGCTTGCGAATGGATATGATCACTAAAAAAAGCAAGAGCCCCAAAACATATTTAAAAAAAATCATATTAAAAAAAAACACAAATTACCATCTGGTTATTTAACATAGCCATGGAAAATCACAATTTTGGATAGGTAAACCATCTATAAATGGGCCATCTATACCATGGCTATGTTAGTCATAACCAGAGGGTATATCATATATCCTCATATGATCTTCTCAATATCAATCCCATCATATCCAATCTATCGTTGATCCTGGTACAATGATTAAACAATGACGGATATCTGGCTGCCCCCACCTTGCTGGGTGGTTGACCTCAGCGCAGGGTAAAACCGAAGGTTTTACCAATGCTGTGGGTAAAACAATGTCATTTTTACCACAAAAATGACAATGGGAACCATAGCACCGTCATAAAAATGCTGATTTTCTCGGAGAATGGTTACCATAGTTTTACCAATAATTACTTGAAACAAGATGTTGAAAGATGTTGAAAGATGCTGAAATCCGAGCGGGGAGGCTGAGACTCAGCGCGATGAATCGTGGCTCACTCCACTTTTTTAAAAATGCACTTGCACACACAAAATGAATCAATAATGTCCTTTTGGTAAAAATAGAGGGGCCGGTTTGATATACTAATATACATTAACATACCATCTATCATCATTTACCTCTTGTTTTTCAGGGGTTTCTTCAACCCTCTCTTTTTTCATCAACCAACCAATGGGAATTTGGGACATCTTGGCGCCCCCGACTCACCATGTCTGGAGCCGAAACCTCGGAGATTGGATTCACCATCCAAAAATCATGGTGCACATGATGATTTAACCATCCTGAAAGTGGGGATTAAGAAAGGGATTAAGAGAAAACAACAATATCTCCATGAAATTCTATACCCTCAAACACCTTAAATACACATGATGTATGCACTGTATCCAGACGGTGGCCTATCAATTGAGCCTGTACTCAATTTTTTAAGGGTCAAAGAAAAAGCCATTGTCATCCGGTATATTAAACCCATTTAAACCCATTTAAACCATCTTATCCGTCTTGTAAACCTATAAAAAAACCATTGTCATGCGTTAAATGGTGGGGGTGTGGTCATCCCATTCGGAATCCAACCATGGCCCAGGTCGAGAAATCCCCCCCCATATATATAATATATAATGGGTATATTATCATGGCAAATAGGAAGAAAAACCAACCATTTTTCATAAATATTATAAATATATATATATATATCATATATATATATATATATCAAATATATATATATATATATCAAATATATATATATCAAATATATATATATATGAGCGATTGTGAAAACCCTAGGTTCACGGAAAAGACATCCACAAATTTGGGAAGGTCCCATCGCTTACCACACGTTTGTACAATAATGATATATGGTAAATTTGGGGGGTATCGCTTGCAGGAAGCTGCTGCATTTATCTATATATATGTGATGAACCATGAATAATATGTGATATTTGGGTATCGCTAATGTGGATATTAGAAAAAATATGATGACATAACCTTGAAAAGGGGTATCGCTAATTTGGGAAGGTCCCATCGCTTACCTCGTGTTTTTAACAATTTCCATCAATTTCCATAAACCAATGTCCGTCGAATACATATTTAGTATTGCCGGGGTTTTTACGGTTGCTCATATATATATATATATATATACATATCAAATATTCTTGAAGCGTATGGTATTAGTTATCATCCCAACAAAAAAATGCCATGGTCATCTTAAAAATAGCGCTGATCGGCAGACCCCTCAGGTCCCAGCAGTTCCAGCAGTGTCGGGCCTGCGATGAACGGAGAGTCGTTGTTACGTAGCTTACCCCCTCAATCTGAGCAAAAACTGGCCTGTTCGTTTTTTTGCCTAAGAAAAATCAATGACAAATAAAACGATAGTTCTATAGCTATATAGGCTATAGGTTCTCTATCTGGATATAGCTTTAGATGATGTACTGATTCAACATATTTCAAAAAGATGTTTTTCCCATCTTTTCCATAGCAAACTGCTAGATTACCAAAGGGTAAGACAGAACATGTCCAACGTTGGAGTGAGCAATCGGCCCTCCCTGGATACCTGGATACCCATCATGCCATGGTCGAATTTCAAGGCACATTTCTATGCCAAAAGATTCCATTATCTAGATGATACCCTCTGGTAATTTAACCTAGCTATTGAAAATGGCTATTTATAGTGGATTTTCCCATTGAAAATGGTGATTTTCCATTGTTATGTTAGTTTACCAGAGTGTAAATCGTTTCATCTCAAAAATCTTACTCAAGGTCATAACAAAACCAACTCTTTTTTTAAACCAGTATTGATGAATTGATGATGGGTTTCTGCTGAAATTGCTAGCTTCACCACCGTTTTACCAACAAACCAACTCGGCCTCTTTGGACTTGAACTGCTGATGCTGGGCAAGCCTACCGGGTAGGATCTAAGCATCAAACACGCAATGGGATCTAAGGCGGATAAAATGGGAATGTATGACCAACACATATCAATTATAGGGGGAGAGAATGGGGATATGGGGATTAACTGGGATATCAAGGGAATATCACCAACAATATCCAATTCGGGATATTTTGGGGTTTACCCAACCTGTCATTTTCACCTTAGGCTTGTTTTAAGAAGGAGATTCCGCAGTCGATGATAATCCCCAGTCGATGTAAAGGATAGTAAAAACAACACCGAAAAGATCATCAACCAATCAGGGTTTGTCACGCAGCCATTGCTCAAATGTTCCAAAAATTATGAGGCAATCAATCGATTGATTTTAGCACAACTTAGATTAAATTAATGATTAAATGATATATATATGATATGCGAAAATATTGTTGGGAAGAAAAAAATCCCACAAAAAAATCAAGCTGGGGACAACCACCCGATTGTGGCGACTGATCCACTCCGAGGAGTACTGTTGCCTTGACGGAGTTTTAAAGTGGTGATCCGGGAAATGGTACGCCACTACCACACATTCGTGGGATCCTGAAGATTGTTGAACCCTGGGAGGATACCTCAAAAAACCCTATGCTTCAGAAAATCAGGTTCCAAGATGAATTCCGGCCATATCTAAATGGGACATGATTCTTAGCGAATATCTTATGTTCCTACTCTAGGTGCCCATGAATGGGACATCCATCCATCTTTGGTTGGTGGTTTCAACCCCTCTGAAAAATATTAATCAGTTGGGATGATTATTCCCAATATCTTGAAAAATAAAAAATGTCCCAAACCACCAACCAGATCTGAAAATCGCCCATGTTTGGCACCGCTCGGACTCCAAACCTTCGCAGGGCCGTTCCTCCCAGCCCTTGAAGCAGCGCTGCAGTTTCCGCAGCGACGCCTCACGGCGGAGCGCGGAGCGCGGAGCTCGGATGTTTGGGGATGCCATGGGTACGAAAACCATGGGAAAAATGGAGGGTTTAACCAACAATGACAAGGGTAAAGTAAACCCATGACATGGTTTTTTTTGGTGGATAGAATTGAATTTGTTTGACATGGCCGTGTCTGAAAATGATGTATGGCCCCGTATACCATCCAAAATTGCTGGTTCTGAACCCGTGGACTCTAGTGCCCGGGAACCAAACACGCCGATAGAAGCTGGGAGTTTAGATGAGATCTACCCTCTGGATCCCTCTGGTAATTTATAGTGGATTTACCCAGCTAGATAGCATGGTGGATCTTTCCAGTTCGTTATGTAAACGTCTACCAGAGGGTACTAGGATATAATTAGGATTAATATGCTACTATTGGATATATGGGGATAAACATCCATATACCCTCTGGTAATTTAACATAGCTATTGAACATGGTCATTGAAATAGTTGATTTTCCCATTAAAAATGGTGATTTTCCAGTTCGCTATGCTAGTTTACCAGAGGGTATAACCAATCGCATTTTTCGATGGGTCTGCCGAAAGGATGCGAAAGAGCACGGGATTCGATGTTTTGGGAGGGGGAATCCACATGTTATACATCTTGTTGACGAAAAATGGTGGGAAAAAATAGGTCATCCCAGAATCATGACGGGGACTTTTTGCATCATGGGCATTGGAAAAGCCCTATGAAACCTCAGGTATCACCCCCAAGGAAGTTCATCTTCAGCCGGATATAATATCCATGCCAGGGCGGCCAGGAGAATCCCGGCAAAACCACAGGGATTTTCTGCTAGAATCCAAACCTTTGCCAGGAAATCAACTCTTTTTCATGGTAAAACATGTCCATAGCTGGATTTTGTTCAACATTGTTCAACATTCACATAAAAAAGCAGAAGCAAATCTCAATTCTTCTTTGGATATTGCTTCTCAGTACCCTCTGGTAAACTGTCACATAACTATGGAAAATCACTATTTTTTTATGGGAAAATCCACTATAAATTGCCATTTTCAATAGTTATGTTAAATTACCAGAGGGTATTCCTTAAAGAGCAAGTCACCAACCATTCACCAGTCCTTTCACCAGTCGGATTTCCCCAACCCCTCCAGGTGACGCTTGGTGATTGGTGGTGAGTCAAAACCCTGGGACACTTTTGGTACCTTAAATAGCTGGTTAATGGCTGGGAAAATTCTCCCAAAGATGATAACAATCGGTTTTGACACATACAAAAATATTGATAAAGCCGTCATCATCATTTTGCGGTTGACCCTGAGTAAAGGACCATTGCTATGATGAATACACCATTATCAATCCATGTGATCATCGTCATGGTTATTTGGGGGTAATAACCTCTCATAATTATCCATATGATCATAATTATATCCAAATAACCCAATACTAATTATCCATATGATCATAATTATTGCTAACCTTTCATAATTCATAATCAGCTCTTGCTATTCTTGAATTTCTTAAGGACACCCCGGACACCCCTTGCGCAGAGTCCATCGAACCCATGCCCTCACTTGGGCGAGGAAAATCGCATTGGTTTACCCAGGAAACTAAGATAAGGAAACCCCAAAATGTGTCCAACAGATTCCCTACAGATTCCCTACAGATTCCCCATTTCTAGTGGATCTTTCAATGGATTTCCGAGCCTCCAAGGCATCTTGCTCCTCCAGCAGGCTCTCGAATTCTTGTCCTTGCCGTGCCTAGCGACATGAAGGGGAAGGTTGCACAGCTGTGGAACATTGGTAGTAGGAAATTGCACACATGTGCATACAGTACATATCAATAAACATATATATATATAATATGTATATATATATACATGGGTGTATATATATATTATATTATCATCATTACTATCACTGTTTTCATAACGTTGGAACACCAGTGACTGGTGGTTTTAAACCCCTGGTGATTTTCGTCTTGAGCCAATCCTGTACAACCAGGCATCTGGCGAGACCGGCGACATAGAAAATGGTCATAGAAGTAGTTGATTTTCCCCTTAAAAATTGTGATTTTCCATAGTTTTGTGACAGTTTACCAGAGGGTATATCATATGTCACTATATGCAAATTGTAAATACTCAAGATTTTGGATAAGTTCATTGGTAAGTTACTTGCATGTCCACCTGTTTTTGATGGCTTAAGGAGTCCCCAAAAGATCGGGAAAACAACAAGGCTGGAGGTGTTGGCCAAGAAAAAACCATTCATCATAACTGGTTAGTGGTTTCAACCCCTCTCAAAAATATTAGTCAGTTGGGATGATTATTCCCAATATATGGACAAATAAAAAATGGTCCAAACCACCAACCAGTGTTCCATGTTAACATGCACATTCTGGGCTCTACCCGACTTCTATTCACAAAGCCATATATCCCAAATCATACTGCCATTCTCCTTACTTATGAAAATTCCCTTAAAATGTGTGCAACATGAAGCAATTGGGTGAAATTAAGCGCTACTCTAAAATCCCCTGGTCATGGATTTCCTCCAATATCACCCATCCAAAATCAGCGGTCCAACATGGTAACAAAATCTGGTCATCCCCCTCAAAGATAGAACAGTCTTTCCAGGATGGTAATAAAAATGACAGTTTTATTAATCTGGTATGTACCATCCTGGAAAGACTATTTATATATAAAAATAACCAGATGGTATACATACCAGATATAATACCATCTGGTTATGACTAACATAGCCATGGAAAATCCACCAATTTTTATAGCTAGGTAAACCATCTATTTCTATGGGCCATCTATACCATGGCTATGCCCAACGTCCTTTCCTATCTCTTTGTTGCCATGTTTGACCACCAATCTCCTGAACCCGGGCCGGGTGAGACCAGAAACCCTGAGACCCGCGCCCTGTAGGTAGAGATGTGCAAGCCCACGGCCTGCCGGAGATCAAAAAAGCATTGGAAATAATATGGAGATATAAACCATTGTTCTTCATATTATCCCATAATATATATATATATTGATGTTATATTATTGGACATTTTTCTTGGTATTGGTATATGGTATAGTTGTTTATTATATATGATGGTTGTTTTTTTTGAATATTGGATATTGGCTTTGTGGATACTGTTGACTTTCTTGAGTGGTGCTGGATGCAAAATACTCAGGAAGTTTGTTATTGTTGGGCATATAACTTTACGGACTATCGCTGCACTCAAACATGTTATTGAAATATAACCATGGTGTGGAACTATCTAACTATCGGGGAGATTTTTGGAAACACATATATTATATGACTATATATACACAGTATCTACTGATAGATGGTACTACCGGTGGATAGAGATAGCTTTCGAAGACATACTAACCATCGACAGAACTAAAGATTGCCACTATGTGTGACTTCATCGGGTCGCTACATTGGCTCAACAAGAAGCTTTCAGGTTTATGCTTCGAGGTATATATATACACATTCGTTACATGTAATTTTATATACATGTTAGTATGTGCATTGTATTTATGGGTTCTCAATTAAAAAAAAATGGTGCGTTAAACCGTTAAACCCCGACATAAATCCGCGTTTCCTCCTGATTAGACAATGTGTACTTCAAACACCGCATGGGTGCAGAAAAAGATCCTCATTGATTCAGTTAGTTGCCATGTCCATCCAATAGCCCATTCGACTGAAAATGTTCAATAGTTGGCTGGTAAGACTATTGGCCAACTATATATATACATACGTACATGTATATATATAGTATTACCATCAATCATATCCACATATGTTCCAATTGGTTGGTGATTCGACATAATCGCTCAAAGTTAAAATGGTAAACATTACCACCCATATGGTAAATATATGTAAAATTCATCATAGTACATTTCTGATAATCTCCCCGTGATAATTTTAATGTTTGCAATATGAACTCCCATTTCAGGATGCTGAAACCATTTTAGAGCCGCACCTTTTTCATGGTCAACGACCCATTATTAACAGATATTCCAATCACCTTCTTGGTTCTACCCCTATTTCTATTGGTAAACAAAAACAGATTTCCTCCCATGGAAAGTGACCATTGACGCGGGTAACAACGATATTTTTCTGATGGCACACCCAAAATTTATCGTGCCGCACCTTCCGGCGAAGGAAGGGGGGATTGTTCTCGTCCTCAGCCGGAGGGTCAGGCTTGGCAGCAAAAAAATCATGGGATTTAGCTATAAAAATGGGCATAATAATTCATGGGATTTGAATGATGAATTTACTGGGATTCATTAGATTTTAGTGGGATATTTATTGGAATATTATATTATGGGATTATATATATATATGATATATGTATACCGATACCCAACTATTGTGGGTATCCAATTTGGGGTGTGACTGAAAATGGAGGATTTACATCGATTTACCACGTTAAACATGGGGGTAGAAACTCATGATATCGAGATACTTCATTGATATTTTTGAAAGGGATAGATCCGCAAGAAAATGAACATACCCCAATGCATGTGCATTTGATGGTGGGAAATGATTGATGATTGGGGTGTCCAAACGCTGTTTTTTTTTGGGGGTGGGATTTCGCCAACAATATGATCTCCAAAATAGGCAACAAACTTGAACACGGTCTTAATGGGAAAACTGATGATCAACACACGGATTTGTTGGGTGTATATTCATTGGATTGGTTTAAGGCAAACATGACAGGAACACCATATATTTGATGCTTAAAAAATGGTTTCCTGTAGATGTTCCCTTAAGATACCCTCTGGTAAACTAACATAGCTATTGAAAGCCATTTATAGTGGATTTACCCATTAGAAATGGTGATTTTCCATAGTTATGTGACAGTTTACCAGAGGGTATATTCCAGCCCCTGAGCTTCGGTTCGCTCAAAACGGCACCTGCTTTACTTCAGAGTCGTAATGCTTTGATCTTTGAAGCATTTTCACCTGCGTTTTGGGTGACTTGGTCCCGTTGGAGCTGGATCAACAAAACATGTTCCCACCTACTGCGGTAATGACTCAGATGATCGGTCATCAGTTTCACTATTGTTCATGGCCATCATTTTGCCTATTGAAATTCGATAGTAATCCTCCAACATATAGATGAGCATAGATTATGCTTCACCCCTGATGTTCAGCAGGATGTCACAATTTTCTATTTGTTTGGGGGGGGTTGCTATAGTTGACCCACCGGTAATCAAACATGGCTTGCTGAAAAATCGCAATGGGCATCCCGCCTGGTAGCGCAGGTCACCAAGATCTGTCCAGAGCTTTTCACTCCACCTCTGGTGCCATCATTTCTCTACCGGTAGGGAATATGAAACCAAATGCTCCATGGTGCTGGAATATTTAGCAACATTTACCCCATAAATGACCCAGTTTTGTAGGTAAATATACCAGCACCATGGTTCGCATATGGGTATGAAACCCAAATTGCTGTGCAAGACATAGTAAGACCATCTACTTGTCAGACAGAGAATGGATTGGTGTCAAGGAGAATTTACGAGAAAAACCATGGGTTTTTGCATGCTTACCCTCTGGTGATTTGTTACATAGCGACATAGAACATGGCCATAGAAATAGTTGATTTACCCATTAAACATGGTGATTTTCTATAGTTATGTGACAGTTTACCAGAGGGCATACTCACAAATAATAAGGGTTTCCTGTAAATGCTCGCCTAGACCAACTCTAAGACAAATCCGAAATGCTTGCAAGGAAAAAGGAACATGGGAAGCTGGGTAGCTCCTCGTTTGCATCGTGTGGTCCCACTTTGAAGGGTCGCAAAAACCATCCAAAATCACCCAAAATGCACTTTGAAGATCGGTCCCAAAAACATCCCAAGTATGACCAAAACGTGATTCAAATTTGCCATTTTTCATAGGCATGAGGAGAATGGACCTGGCCTCGACAAGTCCTTAGAGTCCTGGAGCCATGTTGATGACCAGGACCTGCGAAATGGAGTGAGTGGTTGTGACGAAGATTATCAGAATAATATACTTCATAATGGTTAATAATATGGATATGACTAAGGTTACTAGAATATCATGTTTAATATAATGGATTCTGGGTAATATTTGGGCTATTTTTGGCTAATATAACGGTTAACGTTATGGTTATTGCTACATTGTAATGGTGGTTAAAAAGAGAAACACATGCTATGGAGACATGCTATGGCGCCAAAGGTGAGAAAAGTTGATTTACCAACGAAAGTTCGGGAATAAACACCTGACAAGGGCATGTTTCATGGATATAATTAATTAATGGATATAATACCAACCATATGAAATATGGGTGTGCCTGAAAATAGGGTATACCCCCAAAGTTTCATCTTAGCCGGGAAACTCGTGATCAACAAATACTGTAGAACACAATGGTACATAATATGTCATAATATCTTCCGATATCACATGTCCATTGCATACCATCTTGTGATTAGTTCACCCTAGCCAAGCAGCTACGTCGCAAACGTAATCTCCCGATTCAAGAATTCCTATAGGAAGACCTTTTTGGGAAACCATGGTTTTAGTTAATATGCACCATCCATTCCATATATGGACCATGGACATGATATCCCATGATATCCCTCCCCTCGCACCCAGTTGATGCATCAATGACTTTATCCGGACTCTTCGGCAAACCTGGTGGGCATCTGCATCAACTCTTCTTCAAGCACCTTCACCTGCGTAACTGTGCAGCATGTCCACAGAAATTCTGGTTCTAGATCCATTTACATTTACCCTCTGGTAATTTAACATAGCTATTGAAAATGGTGCTAGAAATAGTGGATTTACCCATTGAAAACGGTGGATCTTTCCATAGTTATGTGACAGTTTACCAGAGGGTATGATCATTCAGACATATCTTCGTAATTGCTGATTCATACCATTACCCTCTGGTAAACTGTCACATAACGAACTGGAAAATCACCATGTTTAATGGGAAAATCCACTATTTCTATGGCCATTTTCAATAGCTATTTTGACATAACCAGAGGGTATAAATTCTCTGTGCCCTCGTCAATCAGAACCATTGGATGATCGTTCCGGGATTCCGCCTCACTGTCTAAGGACACCAGAACTTCCTTCCAGTCTTCCTGCGGCGATAAGCCGGGGTTTTGTGATGGGAGATCGTTGGCGAAAATTGGAGACCTGGGACATATATATATTATATACATATATATATATAATTATAGTCAACAATAACCAGCCATATGAGATGGCTTTGATCAAGAATGATGCTGCCTTTACCGCACTTTAGTGCTTCGAAAACGCGGGAAACATGCTTTTTCCCAATCATGAGATGGAATGTGGAAGCCTATTTTCAGACAGAACTCACATATTGGTTGGTTGAGAACGGGATTGTTCATGGATCATTGTTCATGGATCGTGATATTCCCCAATGAACTTTGGCTAGTATAATCCCCGAACTCATCATCAATCAACAGGGTCAACATGCTACGACTCCCATCAATCCGAACGGCAAAATGATCAGGAAAAACCCAGCTTGTCCAAACCATCCTCGAAAAAAACCGTCCCCTTTTTGGATTACCCTATGGTAAATAAACATAGACCCTGAAAATGACAATTTTTTAGTGGAAACTAATCTTCCAACCTCCATCTGCCAGGGTCTATGTTAATTTACTGGAGGGTAATTGATATACCAAATCATCCGATTTACTGGATTGAATTGGATCAATTATGGGATAAATCATCCATCCGAAAATCACATAAAATGTATCAAATTGTCCTATCCAACGATCGAATCCACGACATTAAACTAGACAATAGTCATGAATAGTCTCTTACAAATTCACCAGGATCTGAGTATGACATGAAAAATTGCAATAGTCATGTTCATAGCCTTTTTCCTTAAAACCACCAGCTATATCCGTTTATATAACACATTTTTCACAATTTGTTTGATCTACGGCGGATAAACCACCAGCAGATACCAGCAGTTTTTCCTTGTCCATTTGGACCATCTCCGGGACTTCGCTGTCGCTCTCGGGTGGAGCCTCTTTTGGGCCTGGGCACTGCCATCACTTCGGTGTCAGATAAAAGGTCAGATTGCGACTAGAAGCATCTCAAAGCCAAGAAGCCGTGACACTTCTGATACGAAACACTTCTGCTGTTAAAAACATCCTGAGTTAGAAAATATAGATGACTTTGATTTAGAAAAGATATAGATAGACATCTTGTGGTTTTTCCTTTGATCTGTGACTAGAGTCGCACATTTTGGCTGATTCAGAAAAACCACAAGCGAGGCCGGGGCCCGGCCGGTCCCTCTATGAAGCCACAATATATCGATCCATCCAAAAGAAAAACTCGGTCTCCCACTTGGCAGCTCCTTGGCCAAAACGGGGAGGATTTAGCCAAAACGGGGGGCCTATGACTGGGTCCAAAAGTTGCCATATAATTCTTGGAAATTCTGAGATACTCTGGGGATAATGATTGGAAAGATGATTGGGAGAAGCTATGTGGCTGCTAAACTCTAGTTGATGACTAGTTCTGGGGTTATACTTTCTTTTGTTTGTGGATTATCACGATTCATGAACTAGGAAACCTACACTATGGATCACCATGGTGTTCAAAATGTGAAACGTCGCCTTTGTACTGGTTGGTAAAGAACGGATCTCCCACCAGAATTGACTTTCATAATCCCCAACATATTGGATAGTATAAGCCATCATGAATCATCATGAATCATCAACAGGCAACAGGGCTTTTGAACATTCTGGGTAAATTATAATATTTCACTAACCTGAATTAAGCCCATTTGGGGATGATTTCCCTTACTAACCATGATTCCCAGTGAGGTCGTAGTGAGGTCGTTATAATTTACCCAGAACATTGCTCAAGCCTGGCTTTTTCACCAACAAAAAACCAAGTCCCTGTGGAGATGTCACGAGCTACTGTAATCAGTGATGCCAGGTTGGAATGGGGCCTATTGGCTGGTAAAAAAGGGGCTCCCATGATTCTAGTAATCGCCATATGGAGGTTTCCTAAAATGGGGGTACCCCTAAATCATCCATTCTATTTTCGGATTTTCCATTATAAACCATCCAGCTATTGGAGTACTTGCATTTTAGGAAATCCCAAACTAGTAACTAGGTAGTATAACCCCTCTAGTACTCTATCGATTGGTATTTTGGACGCTGTCATTTGGACGCTGTCACTGGAAAGGGCGCTCTGTTCTCACAGGTTTCCGGACGCTGTCTGTGTGCTGCTGCGCAGCCTGCGAGGGCATTCACCGTCAAAATTGGATCCTGTCCTGTACTTGGTGGTGCAGTTGAGATTTTTTGATCAAAAGCCTGGTTTTTTGCTGGATGGCTCCCCAACTCGTTTTTGGTAATAACAGCTTTTGACCAATCCCTATATGTCTTAATAAAAAATATCATTATGGCGGTCTACTACAATGAGGAATCCTCAAAATCAGAACATTTCAATACCAGTCGTCATGGATATCCATGACGACTGGATGAGGACTGGGGTATCCATTTTAGGAAACCTCCATATGGACTGATATGGACTGATATGGAATGATATATATATATATTATGTACATATAGCAATTATATCTGGTTGGTGGTTTGAACCCCTCTGAAAAATATTAGTCAGTTAGGATGATTATTCCCAATATATGGAAAAATAAAAAATGTTCCAAACCACCAACCAGATATACTATGTATCATATGTTTTGACCAATCCCCACGTTTTCCCATTTCTGAACAAAGCCATCAGGGTTTAGGACGCCCGAACAACGCCTGCATTCGCGCCACCAGGGGCGACATGGGAACCCGTGGGGCGCTGCGCGTGCTCACTCCAACCTGGCCAAGAAGGTGACGCCCAGCAATTTCAGTTGGCAAACCTGCGAAAACCATGGGGGTTCTATGGGATATGAATGGGGATTTACCCGCAACGTAGCTAACTGGAACACCAAGATAAATCATCAATAAATGGGCAATTTTCCGTAGCTATGGAGCAAACATGGAACATGCGTTTTTTCAATGGGATATAGCGGCGATTTTCTTTGTTGTCTAAATCCCTTAGGTGCATCCCATTGGCGAACAAACGGCTACCCTGCAGCAGAACATCAGTTGCCAGAGTTGATTGCGGCCTAAGGGTATATCCTTCCTGTTTTGTAATTACCCTCTGGTTATTTAACATAGCCATGGTATAGATGGCCCATTTATAGATGGTTTACCTGGGTTTACCTATTAAACATGGTGATTTTCCATGGCTATGTTAAATAACCAGATGGTACATGTTTCTTTTTGAAACCATGTCTTTCAAATATTACTGGTTGTTTCATCAACAAAAAATCCGGATTGAGAATCCCCTACCAGGCAGTAAAATGCCAAAAATGGAGGTTTCCTGAAACGGGGATACCCCCTTAATAATCATCCAATGCATTTTCGGATTTGCCATGAAATAAACCATCCAGCTATTGGGTACCCTCTGGTAAACTGTCACATAGCATGGAAAGATCCACCATTTTTAATGGGTAAATCCACTATTTCTAGCACCATTTTCAATAGCAAACTGTTAGTTTACCAGATGGTACCCCCATGACTATGGACACCCCATGGCTTGTTGATCTGTGAATCAACCAACCGGATTTTTTCGCTCGGCATCGACTCAGTGCGGTGTTTAACTTCGCTTGGTTCAACAAGAAACTTCCCATCGTTGCCAAATGGCAACACACAATACCCGGCCTGGTAATTTGTTACATAGCTATTGAAAATGGCAGATAGTTGATTTACCTATGAAAAAGATGGTGGATCTTTCCATAGTTATGGGACAGTTTACCAGAGGGTATGCCTATTGTTGCCTGTTCATTTCTCATGTTCCTAAACCAACCAATCCTTCTGGTTCATTCTGGGTAACCTTGATTCTCAGTGAATTAAATATCCTGGTCCTTTGGGTCCTTTGGGTCCTTTGGGTCCGTCATTCCGAGAAAATCACACCAGTAGTACATCACACTTACTACTGGATCATCCAACTTGATCAACTCAAATTCATGAACCATGGTTCCAAGCCACCAACCGGTGGCGATTATAATGGTACATCATAATAATCTCATAAACCCATAATCATGGCTATTTCATCATCCAAATATTCCATCACCATCCATCACCTTTTTGGACCCTCAGGACCCCGCGGCGCGGAACACGCCCTGGGACGCGCCCTGGGACGCGGCGGTTTTGTGCCGCGCCCGCACCGCTTGCATCGCCTCGAAGCGTGCCGCCGCCAACTCCTCCTCCAGGGACCGTGGGACGCGGACGCGGTCCTCGTGGGACGCTGCCGCGAAGAGATTCTTGGGGAGGTCAGAGCGGTCCTGGCAGTGATAGCTGATGGTTGATGATAGTGATAGTTACAGTAATTTTGATGATAGTTGATGATAGTTGATAATGCTCAGGAATATATATATATACATATTTGCCTGGTTTAAAATCATCTGTGAGTAGCATGACATCTCTGTAGATTTGCTCAGCATAAATCCCCCTCACCAAAGCCGGGGACCATCACATCACCATCACATCACCAGTTCGGTTCAGCAAAAAAAAACAAGTGTTGACCCCAATATATAGATATATTTATATCCCAATGTACATGGTATATCCATATCTATACATATATACATACATATATACATATATGTAGATATTAATATATACTGTATATATGTGTTCCAATATGTCCCAATTCGTCCAGTTCCAATTTTTCGTCCAAGGCTCCAGGGATTTCGCGCAATTCGCCGAGATCTTTCGCTCCAAACCGCTCCAAGACGCAGGAGCTGGAGCCGCTGCAGCGAACCTGACATCACCGAGGCGATGTGGCGAACATAACATGTGTGTAACAACAGATATCCAATAACTGTAGTATATAAAAAAACAATGTGTATACATATATATATACATATAAATATATATACATAATCTCCAATAATCACTGGATTGGCTTCTTCGGGAAAATCTTAACCGGAAACTATGGGTTTTACCATCAAATATCGTGTTTCCCTGTAAATTTTCCCTTAAACCAATCCAATGAAATAACTGTAGTATATTTAGTATATTTAAAAAAATGTATAATTACATATATATATATTTGATTGTATCTTTTTTCTTTTTTCTCACTTTCACTGCGCAAAAGGTTGTCACCTTGCCGCCGTGCATCGTTCCGCCGTGCGAACGTCAAATTTAATTAAATACAAAAGACTAGCCTTGAAAGTCAGGTAACCATGGAGCTTCTGTGCGGATGACTGCACTTGCAGTCAAGGCCTCTTGCAACCATAGCTCGACTTCAGGCTCTACTGGTGCGCCAATGGACAGCTTGCGTTGTCGCAGAGCAGAAACAAATGAATCTACAACTGCTCCGGCAAGCGCCGCCGAAAATGCAGGTGGGTACTCTTTAAGTACTGCTGTTCGGAAAACACCTGTCTTGGAATCTCTGCCAACGGCGACTTGTTGAGGTTTGACTGCTTCGGGCAATTGTCGTCTGTACACAGACTGCGCAAAGGAAGGGCAATTAATCGCCAAAATGCCCGTAGGCTTTGACGCAGAGGCACCCCATCTCCATTGACAGACTCTGTGTAGTCGAACATTGGGCAATTGTAAGAGCAATTCAACCCATGGAGACGTCCAGATACTGACTTTGGCTTCGTCTTCCGGTTTCCACGGGTGTTCACTGAGGTATACTCCTCCAAATCGGAGAGTCCAAGCTGCAACCATGATGCCTTGCATGAAAAAGGCGGCCCCTTGTTCAGCTTGTTTCAGCTCACGGGCTGTGAGGCCGTCCAGACCAAAGAATCTGATTGCGCTCCTCAGAGGGCGCGGCCAGTTCTTGGGCCGTTCTCCAGGCACAGATTCAGGTTGGTGGTGGCGGGCCGCTGAAAAGGTCTCGCAAGGAGACCCGCAAATGGTTGCTGAAACTCGGCCGGCCTGATACAAGGCCAAAAGGAATTTCCAAGTTTGATGGCCCTCTTGCAGGTTACCGTAGAAAACAGAAACCGCGGTGTCCATGGACAAAACTTGGACTCGAAATCCGCGATCATGTGCAAACTCTTCCAATTTGGCATGGATGTCCGTGGCACGTCTGCGGCCACTGAACAGGTGGACAATCAAAAAAGTTGGCAATTGCGTGCATTCATCAATACTCCGTGGAATACTGGTGCAGTCTGGGATCACATCAAATTTGAGAGCCCTCAATTTCGCCAACCAATCTGACTGTTGTGCAAAAAGGGAAGGAATGTGCAATGCCGTCTGGTTGCGTTCCTTGGCATTAGCCGTGCCAAATCGTGGCAGTCTGTGAGGAAATACCGTGCCATGTTCTTGCTCCAAACGTCCGATTTTCTGCTTCAAAAAAGCTGCTGCTGCAAGCGCTTGCATCCTCGGAAACTCATAAATGAAATCTGCAAACGCACTATCAACCAGGAGTTCCGCTTCACCGTCCTCAAAGCGAGCAATGACTTCTTCCAAACACTTCTCCCCCCAACCGATGTACACACTTTCCAGCCATTCAGGGAAGGCGGGATCAGCAGTTGCAGCGGCGTCAAGCCACTCATCTGGTAGTTGGGTGATGATGGAGGAGTCAAAGCCTGAATCCTGGAACCTTCTAAACCAACCTTCCGTAATCATTGTCAGATGTTGCCAGTAGGTCGCCTGTTGGGTCTCGGCGTCCTCTGGCCTAGCAATGTTATGGATCGCAGCTTCTGTCGCTGCAAGTTGATGTCTGGTCAGCATCAGGTCATTGGTGCGGGAATCTTTCGGTTGCATCCGGGGTCCTAATGCTTGTAAGGCCTCAGTACGGTGCAGTCCATGAGGTTGAGCAGAGGGTGCAGGCGCAATGTCTTCCAGAACTCTAAAGCCTCTTTTTTGAAGGTCCTGGAAACATTTGTTGATCTTAGTTCTTCTTGGGATATAGGACAAGTGTTGATACAATCTTTGTCGACTCCAAAAGAATTTTAAGCACGAAGGGCATGTTGGGCTGTCGATAAGGTGCTTTTCCATCGCACCCATGTGATGCTGTTTGCGCTTATGGGCTGCAAGCCCTTGGGCTGTAGTGAAGCAGCGTCCGCAAAAGCATGTGTGTGCATCTCCTTGCTGATCCAAATCCTGAGGCAAATCCCCAAGGAATGTCGCATCGCTTTGCAGAGTTTTCATAATCTGCCGGTGCATTCGATGCATCTTGTGCATCATCTGCTCCTGTCGTATAAACCGTCTGTGAGCCCTCTTGACCCGCTTCTGCCATTCTGGTGACCCGCTCTGCCAAAAATCAAAAAGTCTCGTAAGATCAGAAAGATCAATTGGCGGACTGACTTCCTGCTCCAACGTCTGCATCCATTTCAAATCAGCAATAAGGCCTTCCATCCAAGAGACAGGACCTAAAGCATGTTCCCGATGAATGAGATGTTGGAGATCGGCGGGGCCATGTTGCCAGAGTCGCTGCGCATAGAGGAGACGGTCGACAGCAAGTTTCACTCTCGGATCAGGCTGTCGTGCCCTTCTGAAAACTTCGGAGGCAGTAGTGGTTATAATTTCATCTTTGGAAAGGCGCAATACCCGTTGCAACATGCGCAGCAGCACAGCCTTGAGCTTAGCCATCTGCCTCTGCGTAGGAGTCAACCAGGCTCCTAATCCAAAGAAGAGTTTTGTCCCCACAAGAGAATTGAACAACTGCACCCGTGTGTGTTCAGGCAAATGCCTATTTCCAAGGATCGGCTTGGAAAGCTGATTGAATGCAGCTTGCGCCTGCCCAATGCGGCTACGAATTTCAAGATCCATCTTGTGGTTGGCAGCAAAAATAGTACCTAAATGTTTGTATGAAGGCACATAGTGTAAAAACACAGTCTGACCATCCACTTGCATGGTGTCCCCCGGTCGGGGTCCCAGTTGGTATCTTTGTCGCAGCTGTGGTGAGCCTGTTCCACGAAAGGAAACAACAGCGCTTGTCTTACCCTTGTCCAAATTAAGCAAGAACCCATAGCTTTGGAAGAGTTGCATTACGAAGCTCAAGATCGCTCGTAATGCTGCAGGCATCTCTTCCGCTCTTCGTGTTGCCCAAGGGATTGCTAAATCGTCGGCCCAAGCGACAAGGCTTCCGGGAACATCAAACTCTTGTAAAATTTCATTGAAGTCCTTTTGCACGTCAATCCAAGCTTGGAGGTGATGCAAAATATCTGACATAAGTACATGAAAAATGCAGTCTGCCAGCGGGCTTCCGGGGCGAGTTCCCCGTTTCGTGGTTGCGATGGCTGGCTTGGAGCCTACTGTCATCCAAGTATTGGTGTGCACATCTTTGATGAGTTGGATGAGAAAAGCAGGTGCACCAAGTCGCTCCAGCAAGCAGGGCAAGTGCAATCGGCTGCACATTTCGGCCACTGGTAGGCCTTCCATATCCATCGCTGCAAGGACCTCTTCAAGGTCGGCATCAACATTGATACCAGAAGTCCATTCACGTACAAGCCGATGAAAGGCAGTAGTGAGGTCCAAGAAGAGAATACCTGAGGTGATATTTTGGCTATCCATAATGCGCCCAAAAAGCTGCAAGGATTGGGATCCATACATCACCTGTTGGTGGGCAAATCCTCCTAGCTGCCCTGGTGGGCGCTGGCGATGAAGAAGGTGCATGATTTGCGTGCGCAATAAGGCATGAACTCTCTTGGTGAATGTTGGTAGAAGCATAATGCCACGGTAATTCTGTGCCGCAAAAGGGCTCCCCTTTTTGTGAATCACTGCAAGCTGTCCTCCTTTGCCAGCAATCGGTTCATGTTGCCATAAAAACATTTTGAGAAGAAGAGGAAAGAACACATCAGCAAGATCGCATGGATACTGGCGAAACAATTGCGAAGGAAGGACATCAAAGCCTGTTGCTTTCCCTGCTGGTGTTTGGCGCAGTACATCTTCAAGCTGCCCAAGTGTGGGCAGATCACTCATGTCGAAATCATGCTGCTGGATTGGTGTTGCAAGCTGCCTAGCATGACACTCCTCAAGCAATTGCCTTCGGGTGGCATTTTGCCCTACCTCCAACTGACAGAAATGTGGCATCCATTGATCATCAAGCGCATCGATCTTCAGTGGATCATATCCGACTCTCCGCTGCCTGAACTTGGGCAGATTACGCCTGAGGGTCTGCCAAAGCTGGCGGGTGTGTCTGGGACCAAGCCATTGCAAGCTCTCTTGTGCCAAAGAAGCATAGAAGTGAGCATCATCCCGGCGGAGGGCTTGCGTGACCTGTCGACCATAGCATCGAAACTGGTGAAGAGCGGTAGCCACATCAATGTCAAGTTGCTTCAGAATGAGATCAAATTCTGCAGTGCTATCTTTCTGGCTACACGAGTTCCCATTGGGTAAACATGCAATTCGCCATGAAGAGAAAAGAGTCTGCATAAAGGTCTTACGCTGAAGTTGCTGGCATCTGGCAAGATTGCTTCTCCATTTGCGTTTAGTGCAAACAAGCATCCATGTCTCTTCTGACATCGTCTTTTTGTGTGGATGTCTCACAGGGCTATGATGCTCGCTCCTAGTGCATGCTGCCAAGTCAGTCTGGAGGTTATGGAAATGGGTGTGAACGTCAAGGCAAAACCAATCGTCTGTATTTTGCTTGAGTTTCACCTCATCCAAAGCCATCATGCAGAAGTTGGCTGGGCATTTGCGCAATTTCTGTTGAGTCAAATTTGACAGTGCAGCTGCATGCCATTCAAGGGTGACTCTCGCCGGTCGGTGGTCATCCTTCTGGAGCGTGACATCAATGTGCGTGTCAATCCAGGACTGGCAGTGAAGCAGCGGCCAATACTGACTAACCCCAATCACGTCATTTCTGGTCCATTCGCCATTGGGGTGCTTCCATGTTCCTGAAGTGCCAACATGGCACGAGGCAAACGAGGCAGGAAGGAAAATATTGTGCATGGCAACAAAATGGCAAAAAGCTTCACTCTTGGCGGTGGCAATTTCAGCATCATGGTCACCAATGTATTGATTGGGGCAATCCCCAAACCTGCAATTGGCATCGGCCAGCAGCAGTTTCGGCCAGTCCGCGTACTTGCAAGGAATGGCCTGGTCCAAAGCGGTCCAGAAAGTATCTATGGTGTCTTGATCAGCTCCACTGTGCGGTGCATGAGCGGAGACAACGATGCATTTGAAAAAATACGAGTGCACTTTGATGATGAGAAAGCGAGGATCAGAAGCTACCACCGCAAAAGCGTTCTCATCCAACCAGCCTCGTTGGTGTGGAGACCCATCCTTCGTAAATGCAATGGGCATCTGTTTTGCAAATCCAATGAGCATACCAAAATGCCCCCGACTATTAGCAGGGGAATGCCAAAGATGGTACTCAGAGTTTTGGAGTCGCAATGGTGTTCGCAATCTCGTTTCCTGAAGTGCAAAAATCGTAACGCCTGCTTTCTCAAATTGCCGCACCAAGGATTGCAATCTGGCTGGCCCAAGGGAGTGGTGAAGGTCGACACTAGCAGGGCCTGGTGCAAGCGTCAACACATTGCATGTCAAAAGATTCAGCTTAACAACAGCCGTGTCTTCTGTAAGTCCTTCATCCGCACATTGCTTAGGTCCTACAGTGGCTGTCGTAGGTGCTGTCTGTGGTTTGTCAGGAAACATCAAAACATCTTCGGACCAATGTTGATTGAAGGCAGGGTGTTGAAAAATCCAGCCCCAAGAAATCGCTTGCACAAATTGTTGATTAGTTAACATCACAAGTGGAGTACTCCAATCCTGTAAAGGGCATCCTTGCGCTGCACATAGTGCAATTGTGTCAACTAGTTCATTGCCGGGATCACCACTGTGACCTGAGACAAAGGTGTGTTCACATGTGGTCTTCCAGCGTGTCTGAATGATGCGGAGGAGGCTGCGCACCGCATGGCAAGCCACTTTGTCTTTTTGGGCCTGCCAAAGTCCTTCCGCTTGTTTGCCGACCGTCAGTGAATCATACACAAATGTGACACTTGGCTGGCTGCCAAAAATGTCCACAGCAATTTTCACCAGATCATAGGCCAGCTTTGTAGCAAGCAATGCTGCTCGGATCTCCGCCGTATAAGATCCAAATTCAGGAGCTTCAATGTGGGCGGATACTGCTCCAGCAAAGGACCATTGACCGTTCAGACAGACGAACGCTGCTGCTGCAGCCCCTGCCGATCCTTTTGGCTGTAGGTAGGATCCATCATAGTAAATACAAATATGGTCCAAAGGGTGGTCAAATGCATACCATGATGATCGGATCCAGGGTAAGCACTGAGGCAGCCAGCGCGCTTGTTCTCTCAGTGCCTCTTCCACATCAAACGTAGGCAGAGTAAAATGAGTATCAAGACGATCAAGTGCTCGGCTAGCTTCTGCAAAATGAACTTTCAGATATCCATTGTCAGTTTGATGCTGTCCACACCCAGGCTTGGGTTGTTGGGATGGCATCTGCAGAAAGACCGCCTCGTCAGCTGGCATGGCTACATTGGCCTGGTGTTGGACACCATCTTCAACCACAAGCACAAATCCAAACCCATTCCAGCCTAGGATGGCGTTGCCAGGGAGCAATCTTTCCTGTTCAAACCAAAGTGCGCAAACAAGTGGTCGTTGCCTCGATGTGCAAGTGGCTTCATAACCAGCAGCTTGAACAACATGCTCAAATGTAACCCGTTCAGGCGTGGTGATGGCAACTCTGGCTGGTTGGTACCCTATATTCAAATCAATAATTGAAACAAGGGAAGTCGCCCAAGCCTCATTGGGTGCTTGAACGATCAGTACATGTGCTGCAGTACCATGCTCAAGCTGTGGAGGCGTTGGCATGACCACGACAATCTCATGTGGCAGTTCCGCTTGCAAGTACTCACTCCAGGCAGATTTAATGCGCTGTTCCCAGTCAGAGAAGTCTTCGTACAATGTCACAGGGCGTGGAAAACGGCAAGTTGGTAAGTGAAAACGGTGGTCAACAAACCAAACTTGGATCTGCGCTGAAGCTGCTTCAGACTCCCAGGCAAAAGCTGTCTGGCCAAACTCCGTGTGCAAGGTTTGGATATACTCCGGAAACAACCAAATGTTGGGTCGGTCGGGTTGAAAAACTTGCGCAAATGGATTGAGGAAGCAATCTTGCGCCGACTGTGCCGGCGCACTGGCAGATGGCTGCTGCACTGGTCTATTCCTATTTTGCATAAGGGATAAATCCTCAAAATGCAGCTGCTCTGTCGGGTCACGTGATGTGGATGAGTCCTGTGGTGGTTCCATTCGAATGCAAAGGCTATTGCCTGAGTGGAGGTACACCTCAGCGGTTGGTTCCAACATCTGTCCATCACGGAACAACCGACACCTTCGGTTTGCACAGAAAAATGAAAGTTCCATGGTTTGCACAGCAACATTCAGTCCAACCTCCGCTGGTGTGGAGAAAGCGCCCTGAATGAAGCCATCTCCAGAATGTCCCTCCATTAGTGCCGTCAACACCACTGCTACATGCCTCTCAAAGCTGCCTTGTTCTAAGAGAATATGGCATGTGCTTGGATGTGTCTGAAATTGAGGCGGTCGCGGCTGGACTATCCAGATGCTGAAGGGCCGTCGTGGGTCCATATGGTCAATCCAAGCATTGCGTAGGTCATCAATCCAGGTAACAGGATTACCGCTCAAACGAATGTCTCTGGGTCTTCTGCATGCCGTCCTGTGGTTATGATGAACATACCATGTCGTGACTTGAATAGTCAGTTCATTATCCCATGTATCTCTGACTCCATGCGTCTGAAACAGGTGCCAGAGAGGGGAAATCCATGTTTCCCTACCATCATGCCTTGGGCGTCTTCGCCTTGGTAGGTCCGGTCCAGGAAAGGTCATGGGAAGTTCAGGCTCATCATCATTGTGTCCAGGTTTGCATGTTGAGACTCCATGTCTACGCGGTGCAGTATCCAACTTCTGTTGTTCTCCCTGCTGGTTGCTATTGGTCTGAAGAAATGAAATATCGTCATCAGTCCCATTCCAATCGGGCTGTGCATGTGCATCCATGACTGCAGCCATGGCTGGTGCCCAGAGTGGCAGCTGTCCAAGGGCAACAGGAGAGGGATCAGTAAATGAGATCGGTGGTACATGCACAACCACACAAAAACCTGAGTCGAAATCTTCAAGATCTTCTTGACGTAGCAACCTTCCTTTGAATGTCACATCACATCTACGCAGTGCACAAAGGTCTTGGAGCCTGACACTACGCACAATGTTGGCGTGAGAAGTGAGTCTGCCTATGGATACAGCAACATGCCTCAGTGCAGCATGGGTCCTGTCCTGTCGGATGACCGAGATCAGACCGGCAGCATGCGTATCAATGACACGATTCTGTTCCAAAAGGAGGTGTGCAAGAGTGGTCTCAGTTGCAGTGTGTGGTGGCAGTGGCAAGATCATCCTAATGTCAAGACCAATGCCAGGGGTGATCTTATCATGCCAAACGTCAACAATCTGTGCTGGCCAATCTTCAATATTGGTGCCAACCAACCTAACAGATCTGCTTTCTTCACATCGAGGACTGCGCAAATGATCAACAAACCATGTCGTGATATATGCAACAAACCCCTCCTCAGTGCATTCAACAAACCCATCAGTATTGAAAGCATGTGCAAGCAAACTTCGCCATCCAGAGGGCTGGGCATTCCGGGTAGCAAAGCTAAGAGCTCTTTGCGCTGGCAAATGCAAATCAAAGGCTTGGGTCTTGGCATCCCATCCAGTGTGGTGACTAAATGGCAGTTTAAGAGCTGATGGCAAAGCAACATCTTTCAAAAGCAAAGCATGAGTCTGATGCAATGCTAAGGCCCTTCCTGCCCGTGGTTGTGCAGTGCAGTCCGCCGAAGCCGCAGCTTCGTCTTCATCGACCGATATTGCAAAATTCAAAGCAACTTCAGTGGAAACTGTGGCATCAAGTGGCGGTGTAGCAACTACACGGAGATATGCTCCATGTTGCACATTTCGGAGTCTGACATCTTGTTCCGGCCACACTTCAAGGTTGAAATACACAATACATCTGTCACCCTGCAGGAAACAATAATTGGACAGCTTCGCAAGTCGTAGAACGAATGCTCTGGTGAATTGTGGGACAACTCTGTGAACCCTCCTAGTAACTTCGGGGGCACGAAGAAATCCCGCCGGGGGGATCTGAAAATGAACTTCCACATCAAGGATAATCAATTGCTCAGTGGATCCAGGCAACAAGTCATCCACCTGCTGCAGAATGATGGACTCCTCAGCTTCATGTTGTCCTACAAGAGCACATTGAACATGATTAATGCCAATCAGGTTACGCAAATGTTCCCCAAGAAAATGCGCAACTTCATGCAAAATGACATTATAAGTGCCCCAGCGTACAAAACAGTGGACCAAGGGACGTCCCAGTCTGTATATTTGGAGTCCTTGCCAATTTTCAAACTGTGTCAAAGACCCTGGTATCGATGTGTCAGTGAGGTGTCCCGACTCATCTTCAAAATCATGACTGTCCCTTGCATGTCCCGCATGGCTGGAGGCAGCAGCTTCACTGTGTCCATCATTCTGTACTTGTTGAGCTAACCGGCTATTCTGTGCGGAGCCGGCAGCTTGCTGGCGGGCACGTGGAGTAATGTGTCCAACAAGGCCATGTCCGTCCAACATGTGATGTGAGGGCACAAGGGAATAAGGGATCCCATTCCAACCAAAAAAGAATTGGCACATGGCAGAGTTGCAGAGATGCGTAATGTCAGCTACATTCGCCAAGCCAACCCCGCTCAATTCTTCAGGAAGGGACAGTGCTAGAGCATATGGCCTGCGGTGGCCTTGGGCATCCTGCTGAAAAACAGTAAGCAACCCTGCACGTCTTTCCTCATCGTCCTCGGCCCCTTCTTGAGAGACAATCACATCAGCAATGATCTGTCTTGGTATATAGCTTCTGTCAGGATCAGGAGTGACTGTGTGGAAGTGAACATTATCATGATCTACAATCATATCACGCCATGCCCTTGCAATTTCTCGTTGCCATCCTTGCCATTCATGGTTAAGTTCGACAAATCTGGGGACCGTCCATCGTGGAAAATGGGTGTGATGCAGGTACCAAGTGCGAATCAAAAATCCATGTTCGGCAAGGAAATTCTCAGGCAACGCAAGCACATGTGGCAGATGAAAAATATTGGTGACAAACGTAGGTGGAGGAAACCTTCTGTGTCCATCAGGCACACCTGGCAAGGCAGTGCTAGCTTGAGCTACACGCTCCGGAATAGCATCGTGCTCATCCGTGAGTCGACATTGCCGTGGCCTGGTGCTGCTGGAGATCAACACGGCCCCATGGGCGGACAGCGGGTCATCATCAGCAACACCCTTTGCGATGGGTCTCAATTTCCAAGGTTTGGCTTTCCACCTTGAAAGCAAGTCAGTTGTCATCTGAGTATGGTTCATGTGAAATTCCTGACAATCCCCAATATACGAATCAATACGATCATGGAAACCAATCTGCTTTTTCCCTCGGCAGGCTGATCCAGGTCCCTGAGAAATGCATGAGATCAGGTCGTTGTCAGGTCGTGATGGCAAAACATTGGAGTAGACAAATGGGCAAACATAAGGAGCAGGATCATATGTCACAAGCTCATGCAAGACCAAATCAAAATTCTCTCGAATGATTTCCCATGTCATCTGTTGCGCTCGTAAAACTGCTGCAAATGGGTAGAGAAACGTAGGTTCATACCAAATGGAGTGTTGCCATGGAAGTAGTCGAAACTCATCTTCCGCAGCGAGAGAGAAGTTGCCTGTGCAGAGCTCTTCATCCAAAGAAACTGCAGCACTCACGGCGGCAACCACCGGCGGTCTGGCGTCGTGCATTCCATTACTCTGAACTGGTAATACACCGCCTTTGCTCACGATTTCATAGCCGAGCCTCCAAATGGTTCCATAGAACGTGGCCTTTTGTTGGAAGGTTCCCCTTCCTCCTCCTCTGATGGTACTTCCTGCACTTCTTTCAATGAACTCAACTCGAGCCCAAGGGAAGTTGCGCAGCTTTGCAGGACTGCTTGCATGTCCTTCTTCAGTTTCTCCTCTTCTTTGTCTCCATCTGCATTTGTGTCCTCCTCCACAGCAGAGGGGATAGGTTGCCCAGCAATGCCAGTGCTGGCAGCTTTGGCGTTCAACTCCTGAATGGTATTGCGCGCAACATCGATATCGTTCTTGGCTTTGATTGAAACATCTTGAAATGAAGATTGCTGCTTGCGAAATTCTTGGAGTTGAGATTTCCAAGTTTGGATGGCTTCTCCAACATGCTTGGCCCATTGAGCTTTGTGGTGCTGCCTGGCTTCGTTGTTCTCGCGCAGGACCTTCTGTGCTCGACTGAGGGCCTTCGTCGCTGCATGCAATCCTTTTGCAACATCTTTGGCCGTCTCTCTTTCGGCTTTCTCGATCAGAGCTTTCACATATTCCGGTCTTGCCTTTTCGTCCGGATAAGCCTCCTTCAAGGCAGCCGCCATAGCAATCACATCCTGTGTCGTATGGCTGGACGACGCAGCTGTTGCTGACGCATTGGAGGTCGCAAACAGAGATGTACCCGAGGTTTCCGTCGTGGGCCAAGGTGGAATTGAGGGCGCAAGTGGTGCAAAGGGCGATGAGCCGACCAACTCGGCACCGCCTTTCCCTTTGCCATCTTTCCCTTTGCTCTCCTTCCCTTTTCCCTTTCCTTGTCTTGCACGTGGGCTCTGTGTGCGCTGTCTTGGGGTCGAAGGAGCTGCCCGCCAACTCCATGATGAACCTTCCCATTCTGGCGCACTCTGCTCCCATGCATCCCAGCTGTCCCAGGTATCTGTTCTGTAAGCCGTCTCTTTGCCTCTTGGTTCTGTGTTGTGGCGTATTCCTGTGCTCCAATGTGCACGGCACTTGGTGCACGTGGTGTGTATCTTCTTGTTGAGTCTTGCACAATAACTGCACTTCCAAGGGTAAGTCTCCTCGAGGGCATCCATCTCTTTCACAATCCTGCGTAAAAAGGCGGGATCTTTCGAGTGGTGCGCACTGAGAATGTTTCTGACACCTTTCAAGGCTTTGCAGCTCAATGTGATGACTCCTTTCCGATGTAAATACCAATTTCTTCTTGCAGACGCCCTTTTCCGCCTGTCCTGCCTCCTCAACGTGCACTTGGATGGCGGAATCTTTCACCAAATCAAAGATAACAACGAAGATGAGTAGGATCAGCAAGACAGAGCACATAAATCAGAAATCGCACTCAAACAGCTAAGTTGACACACGTCAAGAAGCCTGTTGCAAAAACTGAAAATGCCGCAGAAGAAAATCACAAATACAAATCGTCCAGCCCTGGAGGCCAATCAAACGGCAGCTACAGGGAGGAAAAAACTTATCCAAAATTGTTGAAAAGAGTCGCAATTGCAGGGCGGTTCCAGTTCACAAAAGCCACTCAATTGTCAATGCAAAATTGTAACCAATACCCGGTGTGCAAAGGGCACCGCAGACCCTAACCCAACCGGTGTAATCAAAGGCCACCGCAGAACCTGTAACCTTGATGAACGGGAGCAGACAATGCCAAAAATCAGGCAATCCAGCAGGCCGATCAGAAAGGCGAGTCGCAATGGCACAAGGACAAGCCCGCGGGTGAGTGAACAGACCCGCTTAGGTCGCTCAGAAACAGGGGGCGATCTGAGCCGAGACCTTTTGATTGTATCATGTGTAAATAAAAATTTGGCTAGTCCTACAACATCTATATATGACAACAAAATCGTTTTGCTGCAAATTTGATTGTGAAAAACAAGCGTAGATTTGTTTTTCGCAGAAACCAATCGATCAATTGATTTTTTTGTCAATCTAGGATAATCAGTGAGGAGCCTTTGAGTAATTTATTGCTTTTGGGTGCGAAGTGGGTGCTGATACGGGTGCGAATGTGTTTTGGAGTTGTTTCTTCTATCTCATACATATGTTGCTTCCTTTGTATGTAGCCGTGCGGAAGTTGCAGGGAACAAGAAACACCAAAACCAATCATTTGTTTGGGGGGAGTTTCAAGTTCCACAAAAACCTTCAAGACGTGTGCTTTGACAAATCTTTGCACCTGAAGCTTTATGTATGTTTTGTCACAACCCCCATTGTACCCCTTTGATAGTACCCAAAAATTTCCTGGTGCAACTCCCCATCGAACAATCATCAAATACACATGATTGCTGGTTGGATAGCCACTATTCATGGTTAAATCTCAAGTTTTGCTGGTTTTTTTCACCCAAAAAATTGCCGGTGTTCAATACGAATTCTTCATGGTTTGTTGGTGTTTTACGGCGGTTTCCTGAAATGGGGTAGCCTCGAATCATCAAAATTCGACCATGACTAGGCATTGAAACCTATGGTTCAACGTATGGTTCTGGGAATCCCCCATTTAAGAAACCAAATCTTCCCATGAATCACTCCTTTCCAAAGCTGCCAGGCCACTTTTTGCTTGGACTCTCCACCCATGGTGTGTCCCGAGCTGTGAAGCCTCTCAGGTGGTGTTCCAAATAGGCCTGGGATGGGAAGATCATAGGGTATGTCGTCACATGGTGGAAAAAAGTGGCGATTTTGTAGGAATTCTGTAGAATTCCTTGGAATTTTGATGTACATGTATCATCAACCAAACTAGGATGTAACGGAGAAATATTGATGTCTATATATATATATACATATAACCAACAGTATGCCAGCATATGCTAACGCTTTGGATATACATGGCCGGCTGGAAAATTCCGGACCAAATGGAGGTTTTGTTCGCTGGGAACATCAGCTAACTACGTGATTTTCCAGCAAACCATCTTTGATTACCAAAGGGGATCCATTCATATTCCCATTCATATTCCCATTCATATTCCCATTCATATTCCCATTCATATCTATTCCCGTTCATATTCCCATTCCCATTTATATTCCCATAAGTTTGCCATGAATAATTATAGGGTATTTCTGGGTTCCCTATGTGCATTTTTTCATGATAGTGGTTATCTCACAAAAAGTTGGACGTTATCGCTGGGAAGTTGGACGGCTGGAAAAACATTGGATCTATGTACACAGCTATGTATATCATATTATTGTATAATAATATACCATAGTGTACAATAGTATATAAAAAATAATAGACTAATTCAAAATACAATATGGTAATTTTTAGAAACATGATACTATAATACAATACATATAACTATACATGCGTTACATTGGTTGTTACTTTCTTACCCACTGAAGCGATGCTGAAGCGATGCTGCCAAGCTTCCTGCCATGCCAATTCAGGAGTGGCAAACCTGGTCAGCTCTTTGAATCTGCCAACCATGAAAAAATTGGATTTCATGGAGATACAACCGATAATATGTGTATATCATGATATGTATATATATATGGTATATATATATGATGTGTATATATATATATGTATTGGAATGTTGTTAATGCAAATATCACCCTTCCCCCCATTCATGTTAAACACCACCCCAGTCACCATGCTGGTTAGGGGGATGAAACAAAAAAACGACGGCCATTCACTTCGGGGATGAAGGGCTTAAACTGGACAGGTCAGCAGCCCAAAACCCATAGGATCCATGGTGCTGGTATATATGCTAACATTGGGGGTATATTGATGGGATCCATGTTACCATATACAGCATACATGGATCCTATGGGAAATG
The DNA here is from genome assembly GCA_947184155.2 of Cladocopium goreaui. Lineage (NCBI taxonomy): Eukaryota > Dinophyceae > Suessiales > Symbiodiniaceae > Cladocopium > Cladocopium goreaui. The sequence continues at coordinate 345,430 of CAMXCT020002269.1, read as the reverse complement.
AGGTCCGATTTTTTGAAGGTAACTCTTCGTTGGTGAGACGATATCGCAAAATACCATCTGGTTATGACTAACATAGCGAACTGGAAAATCACTATTTTTAATGGGAAAATCAACTATAAATGGGCCATCTATACCATGGCTATGTTAAATAACCAGAGGGTAGATCCACGAGGAAGAGCTTTAGTGCTACTTTTCCATTCCATGGAAAATTGCGGAGGCCAACGACAAGCTATCACCATATTTCAACTGACTCCAACGGCACGGGTGGAAAAAACAATTCTGTTTGGGATGGGAAAAAAAAAAGTCTGCTGGAGACCTTGAGAATATGATATAATGTTGGTAAAACAAGGCTATAAACCATCCCCCAGTCATCACCATTCTGATAGGTCGTATCAGAAAATTTTCAAATGGCTGGTTTATGATATTACTTTAGCCCCAGTTAAACTAAGGTTTTTTACATGGTGTATCAGTGGATCCAAGTGAAGCGACGATGATGGGATCATGATCCCAAGCTGAGACATGCACTGAAGTCACATGTCGAGTCACATTCGAAAACTCATAGCCGGCCTGGTAAACATACAAAGTTAGCTATTGAAAATGGCCATCGAAATAGTGGATTTTTCCCATTAAAAATGGTGGATCTTTCCAGTTCGCTATGTGACAGTTTACCAGAGGGTAGAATTTTCGAATTAAAGCAATCTCATGGAAAATATCCAAAACATCCATGAATTTCCCATCAAATATTCCATAAAATCCCCGAATTTCTGACTAAATCTGGATAAATGATACGATTTTACTAACCTGAAATTCAGCCTCTATTGGGGAGGATTATCCCACATATAAACCATGATTCGAGGGTTCGGTCACGACGTGAGGTCACTATAATTAGTCCAGCTCTAAAGTCCCATAAAATCTCCATTAACTCCCATAAGAAATCGCCAAATGTGTGACTAAATCTTGGCTAATGATACTATTATCAATCTATCCCTTAGTATACATTATCAATCTATGAAACGATTATCCTTAATGATACTATCAATCTATTCTCCCATATACCAGAGGGTATAGATGTTTATTAGGGATTATAAAACTGGCATCAACATTCAAAAATCTATATCAGTCTATATCAGTCTATCCATATCTATCCCTTACTAACCATCCCCCAGTCATCACCATAAATAGGTGGGATTCCAACCATTCCCAGTCATGGGTGGTTTATGACATTGTTTTACTCACATTAATGTTGCCAAATTATCAATCTATCCCTGACATAGCTATTGAAAATGACCATTTAGTTCGTTGATTTACCATGATCTACCTATCAAAAATGGGGATTTTCCAGTTTGCTACATTAGTTTACCAGAGGGTATCCCTTACTACGTGGTTAATGATATTATCAATCTATGAATCTCTTATCCTTAATGATGCTATTCCATATCTATCCCTTCCTCACCAGCGAAATCCGCCATTTTTCCCACGTTTTTTGCCGCTGAAAAACTTCTGCTTCAGCTCCGGATCCAGGTACGAGACCTGTCCCTTCCGCGTCGTGGAGGGGACGGAGATCACGCCCGAAGGCGTGGGCCAACCCAAGTGAGCACCGAAATAATCCACCTGGATCGGTTGGAAAACCATGGAAAAATGGGGGATTTTATGGGATTTCCATAGGGATTTTATGGAATTTCCATGGGGATTCTATGGGATTTAGTGGGATTTAATGAGATTTATGGGATTTAATGGAGATTTATGGTATTTATTATGGGATTTTAATGGATTTCCATGGAGATTTACCAAAGAAACATGGGAATATTCATGGAATATACAATTTTACATACCAGATGGCATACCAGATGGGACGTTTTTCAAGGGTGAACCATTGGGTATAATAGGAAGAATGGGTTACTATCACATGTTATTAGTCATAAAATTGGGGGTATAATATGGTATATAATTGTGGTGTAACATTGTATAATATTGTATATGGTTTATAGATATAGGAGCTGATGGGATGCCAAGGTCAAAAACGGCTTGGGCGAGGTTGAAGGATTGTAATATGAGGTAATTGATGAGTATGGATCATTCAACGGATAGTTAGTGGCTTAATGGGTAGCATTACATACTACGAGTATGGCTTATGAATCAACCGGGATTTCCGGTGTCAATGGGGATTCCCGTTTTGTAGTCAAGATTCTGGTATGACAATTGAAAGCTATTGATCATCATCATGGTGAGTGACGATTATAATGGCGAGCGCTGGTCAACGGGGATTTCCGTAATCAAAAAAATTAATGGATCAGAATATGGCATGTAATCAATGGCAATTTCAGGAACCTAAATCCGAGGTACCTACCATATGTAAGGCCTATATAAGGCCTATGTAAGGGAATATCCCCACAAAATATGGTCTTATATGGTACAGTACCTCCATTTTAGGATCCTGAAATTCCCATTGATGTAATGGATTTGTTTACTCGATTACCAAATAACGATCGTTCACACAGGTCATAATTCCTAAGGATCCTATAACTAGATAATGCGGATTCCGTAATCAAATGCAAGTGGAGAAATCCAAAAATACTGTTTTGATCATGGTGGTTCTCAGTTCATCAACTATGACAATCCCCAATATATAAATGGTAATGCAACCCTGGAAATAATCAATCAAACGCCAAGCTCACGATTGGGTTTCAGCTTTCCAACTTTACATTTCCAACAACTGACAATTGCGGATGTATCATAGCGGTTTCCACATCCCACACTGCTGAAATCCAAATAAATGGATACCCTCTGGTAAACTAACATAACTATGGAAAATCACCATTTTTAATGGGAAAATCAACTATATATGGCCAGTTTCAATAGCTATGTTAGTTTACCAGAGGGTAACGCACATCGTTTTTGCTGCTACTAACACTGCGATTGCTCGAAATCCTCAGAAGAAATGGCTCGAAATCCGTGACGCGATCTGGTTGGTGGTTGAGCCCTACCCCTCTGAAAAATGATGGAGTTCGTCACTTGGGATTATGAAATTCCCAATATATGGAAAAATATCCATGGTTGATTGTTGTTTTTACATTGTTAATATCAATGGAATATCCATTGATTCCCAATATTAGGCACTTGGGATTATTATTCCCAATAAAACATGTTCCAAACCACTAACCAGTCATGGTTGATTTACAGGACATGTTACAGAAGACGTTTGTCTTGCAGATTTTCCCAACACACTAAGGGCACTGTGGTAACTAAGCCCGATCCATAAAGACCAACCGTTAAGCCTCGTGACCCCCTCAAGATTGTAAATATGAAAACAGGTATCGTTTTTTTTGCTGGCTTCACCATATTTAGCTATGGAGAATCACAATTTTTAATAGGTAAATCATTCAAACACATCTATAAATGGGCCATGTTCATCCATTTTCCATGGCTATGTTAAATAACCAGAGGGTGTATATATATATATACACGTATATATATACACACACACCCCAATAGGAAGTAGATGACATTTCCCGATTTTCAAGGTATCCAAGGTTTCTATCCGGTATCCGGGGTTTCCTAAAATGGGGGTACCCCAAGATCATCCAAAACCCCCATTAGAATATGAACCCCCATTAGAATATGAAAATCAATGGATTTGGGTTTCCCCTTTTTTAAGAACCCCCATATTACTTTATAGTATCACACAGGGTTCATCGTGACGACATAGTCGTCATATGTCATCATGGTGTTGCCTCGGGTGCATCGTAACTCAACACCTTCTCTTTTCCTGGGCAAAGATCTGTGGGTCACAACTTAGCTACAGGGACAGTTTCCAAATAGGTTTGCCTAGAATTGGGGTATACCCGAAGTTATGGCAATTCTAACAGGGGAACTGATGTTCGAAACGATTTGACTTGGAGTTACCCAATGTTACCGGGTTACAGTACCCAATACTAAATTTAGAATATAAAACAATAATAGCTTCGGTAATCATTCTAGGTTACCCATTTTGTTACAGTACTATATGAACTGAGAACGAATATTAGCTCTGCTACTATAAAGTTTACTTCTTGTCGATCCCTACATGGCAAGCTAATATCAAGTTACAAGTCCATTTGATCTGGGGATTTATTTATTTGGGATATTGATAAATGGGATATTGATAAATGGGAATATCCCAATTAATATCCCAAAATTGATAATTGGGATCCCATTAAAATTGGAATACGCTAATGGTCTTTTAATGAAAAATTTGGATTCCATACCCAGCTGGGTATCATCAAACACGGGCTGGCAAATCCCCCCATACTGTACATGGGCATGGCTGAATGAGATAACCTTCAAACTACCCGGCCTGGTAAACATACGAAAAACTATGGACAATCACCATTTCGAATGGGAAAATCAACAAACTAAATGGCCATGTTCAATAGCTGTTTGTATGTTTACCAGAGGGAAAATGGGGGATTTTCTATTGCTGTGCTTTTTTTTACCCGAGAGTATAGTAAACCAACCTGAAATTTGGCTGGGGATAGTTACCCCGTTACCCCAATCCCATCATTCCAGTGCCGCATGCAGTTGCAGTGAGGTCGTTACAATTCATAAAATCATACTTTCACCCACATATCCCATGATAATGAAATAATATAACACTATAACATAAAACCATCACAGTTTACAACAAGATTCAACATGTTTAAAATGATGCTCGCATAATGGGTATACATATATATATATATATGTACATGTGCCATGGTCAAAATCTGGTATATGGCTTATGGTAATCCCAGCATAAGAAATTCCCTACCATCGGCCGGATGACCATCTCCCTTTTCGGGGACACCGCACCACGAATCGAATTGTTATGGTTCTACCATGCTGAAAAACCATGCTTACTCTCCGGTAATTTGTTACATAGCTATTGAAAACTGCCCATTTGTTCAGTGATTTACCAATTAACAATGGTGATTTTCCATAGTTATGTATGTTTACCAGAGGGTAAATCACCATTAATCACCATTAAATCTCATTAAAACCCATTCAATCACCATTAATGACCACAAAAAAATACCACTCTGCCGCGCCGGACGAGTGTCGTTCGTTCTGGTCGTCCAAAAAACGGATGGTCAGAAGGCGTTGCAGTTCGTCCTGGCCATCCCTGTGGGAATCCGACGAAAATTTACCCTCTGGTTATTTAACATAGCCATGGAAAATCCCAACCATCAATGGAGGTTTATAGCTGGGAAAATCCACTATAAATGAGCCATTTTCCATGGCTATGTTGCAAATTACCAGAGGGTATCATCGATAAAAATTAGGGTCAATCCTTCGGGATTGATGACCATCAGGATACATCAAGGGCCCCCAGTCGAGCAATAGCGTGAACCGTTGGTTAAAAAAAGTGGCTGAAAAAACCATGGTTTATGGTAGATATTTCACGAACTAGTGTTCATGGGGATTATTTCATGGTAAACCAACATTCACATCACTGGTTTTCCCCATCCTGATCCAATACATCAATTAGAACATTGCACATTAGTTTAAGTACAATTTGCATATTTGATATCATTTGATATCCAATCTAATTGAGGCTTTTAAAAAGGCCCAGTCTGGCTGGGTGAATCTATGGAATTGTTCTGGTTCATCAATCATATATCAAGTCCATGGACCGTGATGATAGTGATGATAGTTAATTTTCCGTTGATGGTACCCTCTGGTAAACTAACATAGCGAACTGGAAAATCACCATTTTTAATGGGAAAATCCACTATTAATGGCCATGTTCAATAGCTACGTTAAATTACCAGAGGGTAAATAATTAAATAATGGATTAATGACCATGGATTAATTGACAATGAGTCATGGAAAACATCTCCCGTTCATGGAAAAAAATCACGAGTGATTCATCCATGATTGTACCATATATATATATTTATATTCCTTGATATTCCACTATTTTGTCTGACAGTTGTTTTGGATTCGAGCTCTAAGACTAAGAAAGAGCTTCCATACGGGAGATCTAAAAGAGATGAAGCCACAGCGAGCCGACTCGCTGTAGAATTCCCATGGTGATTTCTAACTTGGAGCCGAGGGTCCGTCCCTTCACTTTGGAAAGACCAAAGAAAACACGATTTGAGCTGTCGATTTTGGACATCACCGAAGAAGCTTATATAATCTTGGGAAATAATATTGGGAAAGCATATTGAAAGCAACTGGAAAAACTCCACTTCAAGATGATGAGGGAACATACCTCTGGAGCATCACTCTTGTCAAATGGCAATGGCATATGGTGGCCCCAAGGGCTCTACCCATGGCCAGCCACGGTTTCCATGGCAAACATCCACCATTTGTAGATCTTTTTCTATGTTTACCATTTACCGGCTACCCTCTGGTGAACTGTCCCATAGCGAACTGTAAAACACCATCTTTTTCATAGGTAGATCAACTATTTCTATGGGCCAATTTCCATAGTTATGGGACAGTTTACCAGAGGCTACATCTAATCTGACATGTTTCTTCATTCCACAGCAACATCCCCATCTTGAAACTTGGAACCCCGCTGAATCCTATGGTTTATCATCACGGGAACCTTATTGTTGAATGGCCATCAACCAGAAACTTCAACAACCAGAAACTACGCAAACGGCACCCGAAGTCATAGCTGGTATAGCTGGTATAGTTTCACTCTTCCCCCATCAAAATCCCATCCAAATCTGCCCCACTACGCATTCCCAAACGATCCATCCCTCTCCAGCATTCCCAGCGATTCATCCGTCCTGCTTCACCACCAAGCCTACGAACCACTTGCCCGCAGCTTTGGAATAGATCTCCACGACTGCCGGGATGTCATTGGGATCCAAGTTGCCTAGCGATGTTTCTTGGAGATGTTAGAGTTAAATGGAGAAATGTCATTGGGCTATCTATATTTCAATGTACATATACTATATATATATATACATTTATAACATTCATGTGTATATGTATGTATGTATGTATGTATGTATGTATGTACGTACGTACGTATGTATGTATGTATGTATGTATGTACGTACGTACGTACGTATGTATGTATGTATGTATGTATGTATGTATGTATGTATAATAATAATAATAGTAATAATAATAATAATAATAGTGATCCTGAATATACTGACATACCTAATCGTATTTATGTAATAACTGATAACATAATTATACACACACATTCCCTATCATTCGGATTGTCCTTGAGGTGCTGAAATCACTCGCCAAGCCGCATGGCATGAGGCTTTCCTGAAAATGGGGTACACCAATAGCTGGATGGCTTATAGAAAATCCGAAAAAAAATGGATGAGATCTGGAGGTACCCCCATTTTAGGAAACCTTCATCTATCTCCATGTAGATACATAATGGGCCTGTAACTCCATGTAATCGAAATGAACATGAACTGATGACCATCACCCTATTGACAGTCAAATTGCCCAAGTTTTAACCATGGCACGGACGTAGATTGCCTATATTAAGGGTCTGAACATGGGGTAGCCCATTCTATTTTTGATCCACTGGCTAGCATCATGGAGTCCTGACATTTCTGGTGGGTCAATCCTCCATTTTCAGTCAGAACCATGTCTGCCTCCATCCTGTTGAAATGGCAGCTCCATAGCGGCTGCCAGGCAGCGTGTGGGAGAAGTTTTAAGGGATTGTTTTTGAAGCCTATCCATATGGTGATTTACCCTCTAGTAAACTGTCCCATAACTCTGGAAAATCACCATTTTTTATGGGTAAATCACTGAAAAAATGTGCCATTTTCAATAGCTATGTTACAAATTACCAGAGGTTATATAGCTGGATGCTTGACTATGGTTTCTCTTTTGGTGTTGGGCTCCAACGCTGGAAAAATTGTTGAAAAGGTGGCTGTTCTCATGTTCCCTTCATTCCGCAGGGCTGTTTTTACTGCACTTTGGCAGTTTGACTTCAGCTGCCACACGAAATCCTGATGACCGGAGCAAAGATTGGAGCGCACCATGGTCAATAAACTTTATTCATGACTCTCCATCTATCCCTTCCCCAGCATCTTTCTGCATGACGGAATTGACATCCCCAACACTCAAGTTCTGGATAGTTCGGCAAAAAACTGGAGGCCCCAAGTGGGAAATTGAACTCATTGAGTCGGCCTGGGGCTCCACATTCTCCACATCTGATTCCGATCAAATGACATAGGCCATAGGCCAAAATTGTCGTATTTTTGAGGCAAAACTCTACACCATTGATGTTCAATGCACTGGACGTGCCCCCGCAGTGGAACGGTGGAACGGTGCCTCCACTTCCATCTGGCCGCTTTAGCGATGCATCTTGAGCCCGGCTGCGAGATCCGCTGGCAATGAAACGTGGCTAGCTGGAACATCCCCAAGGCACGCAATTTCAATGCGGAGCTTCTTATTTTTGATGCGAAAATCATCAATAACAATCTCAGCATTTTATGGGGGAATTCACCCATGTCTGGTTGATTTTCCCATTGAAAAATGGTGAATTTTCCACCTACGGCGGATTCACCACGGAACATCACCACGGGTGAATTTATGACAGAGCTGGATTCCCCGTTGCCCAACAAAAATCCCCATGGTTTGCGGTTCCAAAGATCTGGATTTGTCAAGTTTTATGAAACTCATCAAAGTTTTTTATCATGTTTTATTCCTGATAAAATCATGGATCTTGGCATGTCCAATATAAAAACAGGGAAGGAGGAGTCTGAAAATTGAATTGGCTAATTCATGTTTTCGGTGAATCATCATGAATTCCCCATTGAAATTTAGCCATTTGTTTGGATGAAGTTTTCCCATGTTCAGACAGACCCATAAAATGATCTTAAGTTGACAAAAAAAACACATTTTATCCTGAATAGAAATCATGGGTTTATACCTAATATATATCCTAATTAATGGTGTTAAAAGAGGGCCCCAAAACTTCTCTTCCACCTTTTTGCTGAATGATGTTGAAAGGTCCACGAATCCATTGAACACCTCAAAGATCACGATTTCCACTTAGAAAAATCAGCGTAGGGTTAGAAATGTACTTAATGTCAACCCCGGATTCATAAACCATGGTTTATTAGGGGGGTACTCCTCCAATGGTCATAATCCAATACTTAAACGGTAATCCCCCACAATTGAACAGCCTAAGGGTTTATTAATCCAGGGTTGACATTGAGTGGGAGTTCAAAAACTCCACTCAAACGAGCACCGGCCACGCATGAAGTCTTCGCCAGTCAAAATGGAGTCACGGTTTCCCTTCTCACACATACATCTATGATTTGTAGATGATTTGTGTACAAAAAACAGTGGCAATTAGAACTGTGATTAACCTTAGTTTACTCCGAATGTTTTTTTTAAATGTCTGAAAAGTACACTCAGCTGCCATTGAACAAAAAGACCTTGGAACATGACCTCAGGACCTCATCATATGTCCTTGGAGAACCTGAGTTGGGGAGAAACGTCTGACCTAGACTCCCATGGCATCTTTGAGAATACCTAAAAACTGTCGCTTTTTCCAGGTAGCTGCCTTTTCGGTCCATCATCACCATCACATTTCGGTATTTCATCGGTCCCCCAAAAATTGAGGTCTACATTGAAGTCCCATGACTTGAGGATCTATGATCAACATCTTTTCAACCTCCAAACACCATTTTTCCAAGCGCCCGCAAGCGCCACGGCCCGGCCCCGCGCCACGTCGGTCGTCACCCGAAATTTTCCTCGTTGCTGTCGTTATGTCGATCATCCCTCCAAATCCGCCATTTCTTGACCATCAGGACCATAGTCTGGGCGAGTTGGAATCACAAGCATCCTGAGGTCCCCTGAGGTCCATGGTAAGGTCATTGTGAACTATCCATTTTTTGAGGCCATTTCTGATGATAACTCAAATGGACATGAATGGGTCCCACTTCTACTTTTTAGTTTTGTTTCATCGTTGTAGCACTGTTTAGCGAGTTCTCTTGTCCCATCTTTTTTGGACATAGGTCCCCTGATAGCCCAAGACTTGCGCGGGCCCGCGCGGGCCCGAGGGTTTTCAGGTCAGCATTTTATCGTCTATATCTTCTTGCATTCTGTCTGGCATCTGTGTCTAGCAAATCTTTTCCGGTATTTATTCTGGCAATCCAACAAATATTTTCAAATATATTCTGGCATAAACTGACATAGTCGGACCCGCGCGTTCTCTCTGGCATATCTTTTGGCGTGCTATCTGGCATATGTGTCTATCTGGCATAACTTCTGACAATTCAAGGCTGCCATGCTATGGCATCTCTTTTGGAATTCTTTCTGGCATACGTGGCTATTGTGTCTTCTCACTTTCAGTGTGGCATTCTATCTCACCCAGGCGCTTGTGATCCAGGTCCGGCGGGCACCACTCTGATCCGGGTTTTGCGGTTGAGGTCAGGCGCGGCGAGGAGGACAAGAAGGAGGAGAGGAGTGGCTGACATAGAATCTCACAACCCGGAACATGCAGGTGAAGGGACAACACTAACAAAGTGAAAGAAGCACATGGAAGCACGATACAGGCAGCACAGTCCCTGTCCGCTATGGTGTTTTATTCAATCAAAGGGCATGGTCACGCGGTATGAAGTTCCAAAGATTCAAAAAATGAGTGAACTTAAATCATCTTAACCTCTCCGTGTGGACTGAACCCTTGCCTGTTGCTCCCTCCAAAACTCCAAGTTTCTGTACAATCACAGAAAAGCGATTCATGAGCGCCGTCATGCAAAGTAGAGGTCAGTTCGGGCTCTACAAAATCCCATGGGTCAAATCAGACCTTGCATTCACAAAATCCCAGCCTACGCCTACAACGCCATTTTTTCAGTGCACTTTTGGGTGGGATCCTCACAAATTGATGACCCCAGGATGCTGGCACCGCAAGGTTTGTCCAATTGAACCCATTTGAAAAAACTAATATTTCATAATACTTCTCCAGAGGCTATTTTATAATACTCACTGGTCTCGTTTTAGGTATGGGCGCCTCTAAGAGGCCGTGCTTTTTTGAGGTTTTTGGGGTGGGGTGGGGTGGCAGGTAGTTGCAATAACGTTCATGTCTCTTGTGTGCAAGGTGATGCGGCGTGGATGCTGCGCTGATGTTACGTTGATCATACGTTGATTCTACGTTGAGGAGATGTTGATGCTACTGTTGGGGTGGGGTGGGGTGGGGTGGGGTGAGGTGGGGTGGGGGGGTGCAATATCATTCATGTCTCTTGCGTGCAAGTTGATGCGACGTGGATGCTACGTTGATGTTACGTTGATCATACTTTGATGCTACGTTGAGGAGACGTTGATGCTACTGTTGCGGTTGGGTGGGGTGGGGGGGTGCAATAACGTTCATGTATCTCTTGCGTGCAAGGTGATGCGACGTGGATGATACGCTGATGATACATTGATCATGCGCTGTTGATACGTTGATGCTAGGTTGATGGTACGTGGATGATACGTTGACGTTAGGTTGATCATGCGTTGATGATACGTTGATCATGCGCTGTTGATACGTTGACGTTACGTTGATCATGCGTTGATGATACGTTGATCATGCGCTGTGGATACGTTGATGTTACGTTGATCATGCGTTGATGATACGTTGATGATGCTTGGCCGCAAAAGCGGCTGAAACAAAGACGTCGGCAACGCAGAAGAAAACGCGTAACGCTGTCTTTTCCAAGCTGATGGCTTTCGTCCCACAAAAACCATTAAAATCACACCGTGACTCTTATTTTTCCATACCCTTCCATGACTTTTGATACACCCGCAAAATATAGATATCTGTGAAAAACCGCTCTCGTTGTGGCAAAACCTTGGAACATAATTGAATAGAAACATATCCATGTGCTGAAACACACGGCCTCTTAGAGGCGCCCTTACCTTTTAGGGTCTAGATCCGTGGGGTTTACATCAGCTACCTTTTTCAGCTAAAGTAGGATGTCTCAAAGCAGCCTCAACTGAGACATCTTGAACACTGTCTAAGGTCAACAATGCCATATCGTGCTTCCAACAATTGCTCAGAATTGCTCGACATGACCCCAACTTGCCCGACAAAAATGCTCAAAATTGTTTGAAATTTGCTCGAAAAGACCCAAGCTGGTCCACAAAAACGGCTCCAAAATGCTCAAAATTCTTCAAATTTGCTCAGAATGTCTCAAAATGTGCGAATGTTTTCATTACTTTGCATTGCTGTTGCCGGTCTCTAGTGTTGCACGGGCTGAAGGTCACGGTGGACTATAGCCCAAGACTAGCGCGGGCTCGCCGCGGGCCCGGGCACACGGTGGACCATAGCCCTTTTTTGGGCATGGCTTTCCCGGGTTCCCCGTCTGCGAAGTCTTTTCCATACATTTCGAGGAGGGTTCAGCGACCAAATCTCCATAAATCGAAATATCTTTCATTAAAATCGTGAAAAAGACATCCAGAATTTGTTGCTAAGTATCCTGTTAGCATCCAAATTCTCATTGCCCCTTCCACATGAAAAATTATTGATTCATCCCAATTGTCTGTGATGTTTTCAACCCCAGGGGATGGGTTCCCAGCGTGTTTCACTTGGTTCCCCCAACGCTCGCTGTGCTTCGACTTCTGCGTGCCATACTGAGCTTCTTCCTCGCAAGCCATGAGATCCCGGGGACAGGAGACGGAGTCCAAGTGCAGTGTACATAGTAACATATACCAGTTTCTATATATATATGTATATATATATATGTATATATATATATACAGTATGTGTATATATATATGTATATATATATACAGTATAAACAGCCTGAAAAGATAGAAGACGTATGAAGAAGTATGAAGTGAATAAAAACACAAGTTTACTCGGATCATCTCAGATCTTTTTTGAGGGTCGATACGGTCGATATAGAACATATCGATGGGTCCCTCTCCTCGTGCATCAGGTGTTGGGGAAGCAACGGCTGGCCCTCTTCATGTTCAGAGAGCCTTGGGTCCTGTCGATCATTTACCGGCTGGAGCACCGGGGCCTTGCTGTTTTGGAGCCCGAAAATGAATCGATCACAAGACATTCCAGTTGTAAACAAGGCTAGTTTGTGGGGGGAAGGGATGGAGATGGAGTTTAACCACCACCAAAAAAAGAAGCCCAAACCAGCTTTTCCAGATTGTTATAGATGTTCCCCCCATCATTTTCAGATTTTGTCCACTTTTCTACAGGATTGGACCCCCCAGTTGTGTAAGTTGCTTTATAACCCCAAAAAATAGTTATTTGCGTATCATACACAACATGGTTATTATAGTTATGTTCACCAACTTAGCTAATGAACTGGGGCCCCATCCTGTATGACCTAAATTTCTATCTATCGCACAAATAAATTGGTGTGTGCACTTAGCTAACGGTTACTGGGGTCCCTGTAGCCATTTGGGTGTTCTAAAAGGTTGGGTCATCGGGATCTTCGACAAAGCGAGGTGTCACCGCTTGCTGATGGGTGTCTCCGAAAGATGGACGGATGGACCCCCGTGAATCCCATTGGGAAAATAAATTATATATATATATGTATGTTATCATAATTTGATCTACCCAAATTGCCATTTGCAGGGGTCTACACCACTAAAAAATCCATTGGTGAATCAGCATAAATTCCCACTTTTTGGAGCCCCGTTTACCACTCGATGATTAACACTTGGGGATGGGTCAAAACCCTATCCCCCTAAAAATGGTATGTATAGGTATTGATCCATAGCCACTTCTTGCTTCACCCTCTCAACTTGATTCTGTTCGTTGCCTTCACGTGAAACTGAACCCAACGTCGATCCACCCCAGCGCCAAAGTCGATTGGATATGCAGGATTGCATTCTAACCTGGCCACCATAACTGGGGGGTTTTCTACCATGGGTTTTCCCCAATAGCTGGATGGTTTATGGAAGATCACCCCATTGACACCACCAAATGGGATAAGATTTCTGTACTGAAGATGATCAAATTTTGGTTTCAGGAAGTCCTTGTCAATGTTTGCCCATTTTAAGGATACCTGATGGGGATCGAATCATCTCATGTAGTGGTGGTATGTGTTGGTTATACATCTAATCCATATATATATATAGACTTATAATGTCCATTAATATAACTTCAGTCATCAAATGTGGCTAGCTGCGAATTCCCCGAACTGAATGGAGGTTTATAGCTGGGGAAATCATCGAACTAAATGGTGGATTTTCCAGCAAGCTATGTTTGACAAGGAGAGGGTATACATCCCATTCTACTCCCGTTCATATCCACTAAATCACCATATCCAGTGCCGAAATCACTATTGTTCATGGCTAATCCACCATTTTTTCATGGTTAAAGAACTAATCATATACATATGTATACATATATATATATATGATTACCAGCCGGTCTAACAACGACCTGACTGACAGGTATTGCACGAACGCCACAGGCAAGTCCTAAAAGGCCGAGCAAAAAAAATATTTGTGGGTATATGGGTATGATCATGTTATATGTATATTTGCATGTCTTATGGCTACGCCTATATCAGCCTAGCCCTTTCTCCATCACCGGCGACTCGGCATCTCTGTGTTCGTCTATCTCAGGTGGAGGCTGCTGCCAGTAGACCCAGGTGAAATAGGTACCTCATAACCAGCGGAAAAATCCAGTGATAGCGTCTGGGGATCCAGGTTTCAAAGGTGCTGGATACCCTCTGGTAAATTAACATAGACCCTGGCAGTCATCGGGTTTGGAAGACTAGTTTCCACTGTAAATTGGTCATTTTCAGGGTCCAACTGTTAATTTACCAGATGATATATGGTTTCAATGGGGAAAATGTGGAGATAATCCACCAACGTTATTGTTTTTTAAAGGATCGGATAGGTCATGAGATCCAAATTCAGTGCCATGTGTCGATGGTTAATATAAAGGGCATCCAAAGGAATCATTGGTTAATATAAATCCAAAATTGAATATGGATTGATGACTACAGGATGGGTCCCCCCAGTTATAAGTTAGTTTATAACTCCATCTAAATATGGTTACAAGTATCATACACTATGGTTATCATAGTTATAAACCAACTTCGCTAACTATGGGGCCCCATCCTGTATGACCTAAATTTCTATCTATCGCACAAATAAATTGGCATGCATATATATATATATGGCACAAAGAGGGGGGTGTTAAACCAATCAACATGGGTAATTACCACCGGCAAAAATGAGGCACGACAAGACAGCATGGTAATGTTTACCAAAATTCCCAAATGTAAATGGATACAATCCTCCTGATGTTACATATCCCCTTATATGGGAACCCAAAAATTGAAGAGATCCTCAACCAAGGTTTCTAGGGATATGCTTAATATCAAGGGAAAGGCATTTAACATCTGTTTCACTGCATATGTTGTACTGTGACTCTGTGACGGTAGCGCGGAAAACCTTGACAAACGGGAATCCTGTTGAATCTTAAACTATCACGTGGTTGGGAAACTCAACTGGTAGCTCCAACTGTCCATGTTTTATTGGGAATATTATATATATATTATATTATATATATATATTATATTATATATATATATTTGAGTATAACAATAGCTCCATTCACCCCTCCACCGTGTCAACTTGTCCAGCTCTTGGATCGAAGAACTTTGGGGGCCAACTTTAGGTCCAGGAATCTCAGATGAGTTGGTCGTATATGTCATATATGTCAGATGGTCAAAAGTTCACAGCCAAAACATGGGTCATTAAATGTCCCCATTGAACATCACCCAACCATTAGGTATATGGTCTACTAGATGGCTACTATTTTTGGTGATGTCCAATATTCCCAAAATGGGACAGTTACCAACCCCTGCAAAATCCAGTGAAATGTAGAGAAATTGATTGGGATGTTTGAAACCCTGGCGACCCAAGTCCCAAGATGTCTAACCCAATGACCCCATTCTTTGGTCCCGATGAAAACTGCCAAGGCACAGTAGGTCCAGAACCTCAGGAAAATCCCAATTTTCGATGGTTTTGTGGCCGGCCACACAATGAAGCATGAAAACTGTGATCCAAAGCCCAAGCTCCCTGGTTCCTGGGAACTCTCCAGCAAATGCTGTAATCATTTTGAATCAATTCATGAAGCCAATTGGACATCGTCCTTTAGCAGATCAACTCCCAACATTTGCTATTGAAATCTCCACAAATAGGCGGCTTGTCTGCACATAGGCTACTTACATAGGCCTGACTTTGGGTACTCCAAGCTTTCATCATTTATAGTCATGTTTCCAATTGAAATTGCCAACACTGGTGGTATACCCCATGGTGGCACCCAAATCCGAGGGCCTCAAATCTATGCTACTTCCCAATGATTCCCCCATCTTGCGGCCAAACATATCCCGCTCGTGGTGAATTCATTGTTTCAGTCCCCATAAAATTGGTGGCTTTAAATGGTCCCGCTTTTGTTGGCATGTCAATCTTAATTTTTCTGGCCAGAATCCCGGATTCTGGCAAGAGTTCAGCCCCATTTTTTCCGGCTCAGGTGTCCGATGGAAACAACTCAATTGATCTAAATGTCCCATTTTTTGTTAGTCTGAAAAAATGTGGTAACGCCATATTCCCAAATCCACGGGTTCATGATCATGTTCCCATGATCATTTGAAGTGAATTTCTTCATGTTAGATATTATGATGTTACCACTGCTAGCCATGAAAAATGGCCATGAAACATTGATCTGGGTAAATTATAATAATTCACTAACCTCAATCTTGCGGCCATTTGGGGATGATTTCCCTTACTAACCATGATTCCCAGGGTTCGGTCACAGTGAGGTCGTGATGAAATTTACCCAGATTTTGATCATCGATCATCTTCCCATTCAAAATGGCCATAGGTTGGGTCCCCCTCCAAGTTCTGCAAACTCCACTGCTTCACCACGGCACAGAAGCACCACAGCGGCACCCAGTGCGTAGGCGAGTCGTGCCCAGGGGCAGACACCAGCCTGCAGAGGACCCCTTGGGTTCCCTGAAAAATCTCCGATGGGGGATGAACATATATTGAGATGGTGGGTTACCCTCTGGTAATGGGATTTTATAGTGATTCAATGGGATATTAATGGGATATTAATGGGATTTAGCCTCTGGTTATGTCAAAATAGCTATGAAGAATGGCCATAGAAATAGTAGATTTTCCCATTAAAAATGGTGATTTGCCATAGTTATGGGACAGTTTACCAGAGGGTATCTAATGGCATTCATTGGATTAAAACAACATTTTTTCTGATTCAAACATATTTGCAAATCATGTGGCATAACAACAAACCGTACCTATCTATACCTATCTATACCTATCTATACCTATCTATACCTATCTATACCTATCTATACCTATCTATACCTATCTATACCTATCTATACCTAATTCAAACACGAAAAAACATGGAGACATATCAAGCCGCGCACCCCTGACGTATACATTCCATGTTGATTGATTGTTCAATGCGGGTTGCCCCTCTTGTTTATCAACCAACCAGTTTGACAAGTTTGACAAGCACATCTATGCCTCCAACTACACGCATTTCTTCTTGTTCACGCTTCATGGCTGGAAGAGCATTGCAAATCTGAGATCTCCAGCAAACATGACAAGCTTCATGGCTGGCTATGAACCATTTCCCCAAGTAAGATCCTATTAACCTTGGCCCCAAATATAGCCCTGGTTATCAGTTGGTTATACCATGGTTCTCCATTGATATACCATTGATCCATGGTTGGTTATATAGTTGGTTATATACCATGGTATAGTTGGTACCATTGATATACTTTGGTTATCCATTGATCCTAGCTGGTAGCTCATACCGTCGGCCCTAGCCTCGGCTAATTTCGTCAGCTGCAGATTCTCCTGCGCAGAAAGCGCTGTAGATGTGGAATCACTTCGCAATTTCTGTGAACAGCTACAGATTTCATGTCTGGATGATGATGATGATGATGATGATGTCTTGTGATGTTCTCAACCCCCAAAGAATAGAACAACGCTCCTGCGAAAGAATGATCAATTAAGCTTTCCTATCTTTGGGGAGCCAATGACAACATGGTCCGCGACATTTGATCAACGCCAATGACAAAAATCTGGCAAACACCATCAGCTTTGACCATCTACTTAATCATCATCCCAGGGTTCAGTCTCACAAAAAAAAAAAACAGGGCGCTGGCAAAAAGATCTCGGGTAATGCTCACCTTGGAGAAAATAGATGAAAATAGGCAATGCAGTCCTTGTGGGGGTGGGGATTTTCCAGTCTTTTTTCCTCACTGGTTTTTTCAATGGATTGGTTTAAGGGAAAATCTACAGGAAACCATAGATTTTCCCATTAAATATAGGGGTTTTCCTGTAAATTTTCCCTTAAACCAATGCATTGATTTTTGGTGGGGAAAATATCTGCAGGAAATCTGGGCTCGTCCTGCACACTCCGCTCGGCGGAGGTTAACCAGCTATCACCTCAGTGGTCTCTGTTTCGCGATGAAACAAAAGTGTGCTATCGGAAAGTGGGATATAGCAAGGAAAAAATGATATCATATTAATTAATTTATGATTGGTATACATTACATATCATTCATATATATATATATTTATGTGTGTATAATACATATTTATATAAAATCATATGTACATGACACTTATGATACCTTATGATCATTAACAGTAACGTATTCTTAACCAGATTCATCCCCTATAAAAATCCACAAAAATGGTGCAACCGCGTGCCCGCGAGTCCGCGTCCAAGGGACATTTCCGAAGGGTGAAGAAGTCGGCCAGGGAACTGGTGCCCAAGGCGATGATTTTCAGGAACAAGAAGTAGACCAACCACTGCAGCCAACCCCTCGAGACGCTCGGACGCTCGGACTTTTGTTTTGGGCTTTTGGGTCAAATTCCCACCCCTTGTAGAAAAAAAAAAGAAATGAAATACTGAACATGATGGGAATGATCGTTCTTGGAATATGTTGGGATTGGGTACTCCATTTTCAAGCCGAAGTGTCTTTTCAGTTTTGAATCCCTGTACGATTGCTTTTTGACTGAGATACGCAAGAAATTGAAAACACATCATTGATAGGTTGGGTTGCCCAAAAAAGCGAGATCTGACAACATTTCTGGAATATGACACTTAACCATCATTCTGGATAGCCTATTTTCAAACCTTGGGATCAAAGTGGCTACAAGTTATGGATGTGAAAGTTTGGGATGATTTCATTCAAACTCGCCTCTGCTCATTGGCTGGTAATTATGCTCCACAATTGCCAGCTCCGCATATTTGATGTTTGATGTTTTGTTTGAATTTCAGCAAATTTCATACACTTCAAATCACCATACAGAACGTCAACCAAACATTCAATTTTAGCCAATGTGTAGTATTGTCATATGTATTCACCATCTAGGTATACTGTTCTTACCTAATTTCAACTCATACCACAGATCATTTCCACTAATATCATTAATCAACCCAAATGGATAGAACATCAGATCATTTCCAATGATTAATGGATGTTTATCCATACCCCAGATCATTTCCAATGATTAATGGAACATACCCCTGATTAATCAACCAATGGGTCGAACAACCCAAATGGATAGAACATCAGATCATTTCCAATGATTAATGGATGTTTATCCATACCCCAGATCATTTCCAATGATTAATGGAACATACCCCTGATTAATCAACCAATGGGTCGAACAACCCAAATGGATAGAACATCAGATCATTTCCAATGATTAATGGATGTTTATCCATACCCCAGATCATTTCCAATGATTAATGGAACATACCCCTGATTAATCAACCAATGGGTCGAACAACCCAAATGGATAGAACATCATATCATTTCCAATGATTAATGGATGTTTATCCATACCCCAGATCATTTCCAATGATTAATGGAACATACCGTAACATACCCCTGATTAATCAACCAATGGGTCGAACAACCCAAATGGATAGAACATCAGATCATTTCCAATGATTAATGGATGTTTATCCATACCCCAGATCATTTCCAATGATTAATGGAACATACCCCTGATTAATCAACCAATGGGTCGAACAACCCAAATGGATAGAACATCATATCATTTCCAATGATTAATGGATGTTTATCCATACCCCAGATCATTTCCAATGATTAATGGAACATACCGTAACATACCCCTGATTAATCAACCAATGGGTCGAACAACCCAAATGGATAGAACATCAGATCATTTCCAATGATTAATGGATGTTTATCCATACCCCAGATCATTTCCAATGATTAATGGTAACATACCCCTGATTAATCAACCAATGGGTCGAACAACCCAAATGGATAGAACATCAGATCATTTCCAATGATTAATGGATGTTTATCCATACCCCAGATCATTTCCAATGATTAATGGAACATACCCCTGATTAATCAACCAATGGGTCGAACAACCCAAATGAATAGAACATCAGATCATTTCCAATGATTAATATATGTTTATCCATACCCCAGATCATTTCCAATGATTAATGGAACATACCGTAACATACCCCTGATTAATCAACCAATGGGTCGAACAACCCTTAAATGGATAGAACATCCTGCCTATTTTCATGGCAAAATGAGAATCTCAGGCTGGGGGATCGCTGAGCAGCGAACGGTTTGTCGTCGTAAATACCCAGGAGTCCAGTGAAGCCTGGCCGATCGAAACACATCTGGGGAATCTGGGTTGCTTTCTTCAGATTCTTAAGGTGGAACTGGTAAACGATGGGGAAAACTCTGGGGAAAAGTCTCCGGATTTTTGGGAATTCTTTGGACAAGCCATCTATCCATCTGGGAATTTTAAGCGGAAAGCACTTGCTGATTGGCTGAAGGGATCCGCAATGATTTTCCGAAAAAAACACCGCCGACTCAATGAGAATCAACAAGAACACTCAGCAAATCCAGGAACATGCCTGGTTGGTGGTTTCAACCCATCTAAAAAAAAGAAGCAGATTGGATCATCATCCCTTAAATATTGGGGAAAATAAAAGCCATGTTCCAAAGCACCAGCCAGCTGGTGTGCTCTTTTGATACTAACCATGCAGAAATGTGAGACATTTCTGTGACATTTCAGACACAGCGAACATACAAAGAACTCGGCCAGGAATTGATTTTTTGTTTCTCCAAAGATGTGGTGTTTTTCTCCCAGCAAACTTTCAGTTTCAATGGGGAACCCTAAGTTTAGCTAACATGGAACCTGAAACGGTGCCGAAAGGTCATTTTTGGAGTCAAGATCCACATTGGCTCAACAAAAAAAATAACTGTAGGCTCAACCGTTAGGCCAAAGGAATCGGGCCCCAAAACATATACCGAGGATTGGCTTACAAAATATTACAAACGATTGTAAATATATAATTTGGCGAAGAAAAACCCAAAGGGAAACCCTGGAGAGATTCTGGGGAAAGGCTCTGAAGCTCTGCGGGCCACAAGCTGCACCGGCGAAACGCAGCTTGACTGCAACCACCGTCACGCAACAGCACGAGAAGCAGCATCGAGATGCAGAATGAGATCGAACACATGTGAATAAATTCTATTCAAGTCTAGGATATCATTGAGCAACATGACGCCGCTGTATGATATTTCTGGAACACGCTTGTCTTGCAAAATCCCCCAGTCTCCACCACCAAAATTGTTCAAATTCTGTGGCAAATGACTACGCAGTGGTACCAGTAAGTTATCCAGCACCAGAGCAAACATTCAAGTGGCTCCCAGTGGTTACAAGCAACAGAACACTTATAAGGAGAGCACACAGTGAGTGAGAAAGATCATGCAAAGAAGAGCCAGGCAGAAGGGTAAGAACACGTGAAAAGCAAAGAAAGCAACAATAATTAGGGTCAGAAAACCTGAAAAGCAAGAAAGGTGGGAAGCCGAGAAGCAGCCAAGCCTTAGACACAGAAATAAGAAAAAACAAGATGAAACCCACGAACCCGAATGCTCACACGTATGTTAATGGTACAGATGTCAAAACACATGGTTATGCAGTCACGCACAATACCTTTCTGCAATAGTTTATTTGAACAATCTTATACATGTTTCCCTTGCTACCAGTCTGCAGTGTGGAGTGGAAAGTGTAGAGTGTGGAGTGTGGAGTGTGAAGTAAGGAGTGTGGAGTGTAAAGTGTGGAGTGGGGAGTGTAGAGTGTGTAAAGTGTAGAATGCGGAGTGTAAAGTTTAGAGTGTGGAGTATGGAGTGTAAAGTGTAGAGTGTGGAGTGTGGAGTGTAAAGTGTGGAGTGAGGAGAGTAAAGTGGAAAGCATGGAGTGTAAAGTGTAAAGTGTGGAGTGTACAGTGTATAGTGTAGAGTGTAAAGTGTAGAGTGTGGAGTGAGGAGTGTAAAGTGTGGAGTGTGGAGCGAGGAGTGTAAAGTGTGGAGTGTGGAGTGTAAAGTGCGGAGTGAGGAGTGTAAAGTGTGGAGTGTGGAGTGTAAAGTGTGGAGTGTGGAGTGTGGAGTGGAAAGTGTGAAGTGTGGAGTGTAAAGTGTGGAGTGTGGAGTGAGGAGTGTAAAGTGTGGAGTGTGGAGCGAGGAGTGTAAAGTGTGGAGTTTGGAGTGTAAAGTGTGGAGTGTGGAGTGAGGAGTGTAAAGTGTGGAGTGTGGAGTGTAAAGTGTGGAGTGTAAAGTGTGGAGTGTGGAGTGTGGAGTGTAAAGTGTGGAGTGTAAAGTGTGGAGTGTGGAGCGTAAAGTGTAGAGTGTGGAGTCTGGAGTGGAAAGTGTAGAGTGTGGTGTGTAGAGTGTGGAGTGTGGAGTGTCAAGTGAGGAGTGTGAAGTGTGGAGTGTGGAGTGAGGAGTGTAAAGTATAAAGTGTGGAGTGTGGAGTGTACAGTAAGGTGTGGAGTGTGGAGTGCGGAGTGTGGAGTGGAAAGTGTAGAGTGTGGAGTGTGGAGTGTAAAGTGGGGAGTGTGGAGTGTAGAGTGTGGAGTGTAAAGTGTGGAGTGAGGAGTGTAAAGTGTGGAGTGCGAATTGTGGAGTGGAAAGTGTAGAGTGTGGTGTGTAGAGTGGATTTTGGAGTGTAAAATGTAAAGTGTGGAGTGTAGAGTGTAAAGTGTAGAGTGTGGAGTGTGGAGTGTAGAGTGTAAAGTGTAGAGTGTAAAGTGTAGAGTGTGGAGGGTAGAGTGTAAAGTGACGATTGTAAAGTGTGGAGTGAGGAGTGTAAAGCGTGGAGTGTGGAGTGTAAAGTGTGGAGTGTGGAGTGTAAAGTGTAGAGTGTGAAGTGTGGAGTGTAAAGTAAGGAGTGTGGAGTGTAAAGTGTGGAGTGTGGAGTGAAGAGTGCAAAGTGTGGGTGTGGAGTGTAAAGTGTGGAGTGTGGGTGAGGAGTGTAAAGTGTAAAGTGTGGAGAGTAAAGTGTGAGTGTGGAGTGTAAAGTCTCAGGTAGGGTGTGAGGAGTGTAAAGTGCAAAGTGTGGAGTGTAAAGTGTACAGTGTGGAGTCTAAAGTGTAAATTGTGAAGTGCGGAGTGTAAAGTGTAGAGTGTGGAGTGCGGAGCTTCCCCCATAGACACGGCGACGCCACAGGAAAACCAGCGACTCGAGATAAGACATGTGGATGCAGAATAACCAGCATTTCGTACGAGACTTCCTCCAATTTTGACAGTTGGCAACATGACAAAAGGACAAGTTTTGCAGCTTCCCCCATAGACACGGCGAGGCCACGGGAAAACCAGAGACGCGAGACGAGACAGGTGGGAGCACCAAAACGAGCATTTCGTGCGAGACTTCCTCCAATTTTCACACTTTGTAGCTTCAAAATCGACGTTTTCCTACGAGTTTTCCTTAGAACCTGAAAATTTGTAACCTCAAAATCGATGTTTCGTGCGAGGCTTCCGTCAATTTTCAGCACATCGCACCAAATGCCACGACTGCCACGGAATTTGCACCTTGTCGCCACTTGACGCAGCCCTGCCAATGCGATTTGCAAAAAACACGCAACACGACACGTCTAAAGTGCTGCGCCTGCCACGAAAAATGACGATGGACACGTCCAAAGTGCTGCGCCTGCCACAAAAACTGCAACACATCTTCTGAAAACGTCAGAAAAGTATTGCGCCTGCCACGCAAAACGACTTTCGACACGTTGCAGAACACGTCTGAATGTCACGAAGTGCCACGCCTGCCACGCGAAACGAAGCAACGACACGTCTGAAGCCTCCAAAAAGGACCACCTCTGCAAAACTTCCCATAGGCACGGCCATACGGGGATAGCGCGGACGGTTGCGGACAGTTGCGGACGGTTGCGGACGGTTGCGGACGGTTGCGACCACAAACGCAACGTCGAGCGAACACACCCTCAACCCCCAGACCCTGCTACGCATTCGGGAACAAGCAGAGCGAAGCAAGAAGCACAAGACAAAAGGGACACACAAGAGACTTGAACAGAAAACCAGGAAGAACAAATAAAACATAGAAAAGCAGCAAGAAGCAAAAAAATAGAGTATCTACCTGATCCCACCAAAAAAAGGAAATTCCACAACCAAACGGTCAATATACAGTGCGCGTATAGCAAGCCACATCTTTCGCATGATCTTCAGCACATGGAAAAGCACAGGCAGAAAAAGCAAAGAGTAAATAAAGCAAGAAGAAAACGAAGCAAACAAGCCAAGAAAACAGGAAAGCATAAAAGTAAAGAAACAAGAAAACAAAAAAATAACATGGAAAGAAAAAGCAGAAAAAACGGCAAACAAAATTAGAAGAAAGAAGAACACAGGCAAGGGAAAAAAAAACAGCCGAAAAGCAAAGCAGCAGTAGAGAGGGAGAAATCCAGAAAAAAAACATATTCTAAGAACACATCCCTCAATAAATCAATGGCCATATACCCCACAATTCATATGGTCGAAAAGATGGTACTACCGTACCTCCATGAAAAAATGGATCCTGGAGATCTCCCATTTTTCATGGCTTTTCCCATGGCTTTTCCCATGTATATAAATAGCCATGGATTTGTTGGTGGATTTCCCATGGATTTCCCAGTTACCCGGCCTGGTAAACATACGAAAAACTATGGAAAATCACCATGCTATTCATGGGAAAACTGGGAAAACTCACTATTTCTATGGCCATTTTCTATGTCGCTATGTAACAGTCATTACCAGAGGGTAACCGTGAAACTCAACCATGCCAGGCTGGACCCAAGACTACACCCAGAATACCCAGAATGGATGGCACGTGGTACAAGCTCTCGCTATAGCCTCGGTGGCGTTGCGATCAGTTTTGACCCATCTACCCGGCCTGGTAATGTGTTACATAGCTATGGTATAGATGGCCCATAGAAATAGTTGATTTACCGGACTTAAAAATGGTGGATCTTTCCATGGTGATGTGACAGTTTACCAGAGGGTATCAATAATCCAATAGAAATCAGCGGTTTCCGTGGATAGTCCATGAATCAGCCAACTTTGGCTTCTGGACAGCTCTGAGCTCCATGGAATCTACCCGAACACAGGGCATGAACAATGGCAGTCCATTGAGAAAATACCTATGGTTTGATTGATTCAAGTCTGATCTTCACCAAGAATAAGAGACTAAATTACATTCTTCCAGTGATCCCCGGCAGAAAATCTTTCTGACATGCATGTTCACAACCATTTCGTCATTTTTTCCGACATCGTGACATTTTATGGCTGCCCTGCGAGCCGCGGGATGCCTGGTTAAAACCCAGCGAAAAAAACGACACCTGGGTGGGAAAAAAAACATCAGCAATGGATTTCTTTGCTACATATATCATATATTTATAATATCATATACATTATACATCTATACATATACATATATAATATATATATATTCAGTATTATTCGGTATGTGTTTATGTATAACACACAATTGCTTTGGAAATCTTTAACAAAAACGGCTCCGTCTCCACGGCATATTCACGGCACCGTTGGGCTGAAACCGGATGTCGCCGGTGAAGGTGGCCAGCAAACAAACGATGGAATCCATGAAGACCCTTGGCACAGCTCTTGTGTTTGGAGAACGGAGAACTAACTGAGGGCTAGCCGGCTAGCCTTCTTCCAGAGTTTCTGCATGACTCTGAATGACATCTGGTGGGTTAATTTAACCGCTAATAAATGATGCTGTGATATGGGAATATGATAGATTAATATCCAACAATATGATACAGGTTTGATTTTGTGGTTAAGTTTTAGTGATAGAGAACTCTACCGTTTAAAACTTTACCGCATGAATTGTTTTGTCCTTAAAGGCAGAGTTTCTCCAAGAAACAAATATATCTGGCTTATGGTAATTCTGAAGTATAACAACTTATGGCTAAATTCGGGAAAACTACATTATCCAACTACATTATCCAAAGTTGTAGCCAACAACCATCTGATGTGTGGAAGACTTACAACCAGCCGACAACAACGGCTTCTGGTAAGAAATCCCATTGGAAATTCACCATTCAGATCTCAAGATCAATGGGAGATCCTCAGGATCCATGGAATAAATGGAGCGACGGTAGAATCCCATTTTTCAGACCATATTTTTTTTTGTGGGGAATTTATGGCCATGAAAAATCATTGAAAACATCAGAAAATTAATCGATTGAGTCACTCCAACTTTTTACTAGTGGAGATGGTTGCTTTCATGACACGTAAAATCAACTTTGATCCCAGACACATGTGCTTCTATCCAAAAAAAAACTGGCAGAGACTTTATGAATCTCACCCAAAACGACATTTTTCAAAACATCGTTACACTTTTTTTGTCTTCTAATCTCTGTGACATCTTTGGGGGTTACCACAATATTGGCAGCCATGTGGGTTTGTCTGAAAATAGTGTACCCCTACACCCAATGGTTAATGATCATTATCCCTACTAAATGGTTCTAATTGGGGGTATACCCCATTTTCAGACATACCCATGTGTATGTGGGATCTTGTACAGCCCTTAAGCCTCGCTTGCGGCCAAGGCACAGCATGGCAACCAAAGATACCCCCAGCTTCAGGGGCAAGAAGATGCAACAGGTACCTCTGATACTGTGGATGGGCCGAATCTTGCACCACCAAAAAATAGGATGGTTGAACGAAAAAGCCTATAAATAATGGGGAAAAACCCTATAAATAATGGGATTTAATGGGATTTAACCCTATAAATCATGGGATTTGATGCCAATCAATTAAAACTAGTGATTTGGATTTAGAAACACCATCCACAGTAAGTTTACATACCCACCAAAAGATGCCGATTTTTTTGGTTCCAGAAAAGGTTAGTTCGATGAGATTGAATGCATATTTCCAGGTTTCTGACGTATCAATATTTTTGGTGGTTGCTATGGGATTTCATGGGGATTTTTTTACCACTAATAGTTACTAATAAGTATTTATTATGGGATATATATATATATATACATATATATATACAATATATAAGCGATATATATATATATTATATTATATTATATTATATTATATTATACTATATTATATTATATTATATTATATATATATATTATGTATGTATATTACTGTATATTTGGGACCATAAAATCAGGGTGGTTCATGTTAGGATGGGATTTGAAGATTGGAAAATCATAGGAAGGGATTAGCCTCTGGTGATTCATGGTGATTTTTTCTGGTGATTTTTTGTGGGTTTTAAGGAGATTTAATGATGATTAATGGTGATTTTCCATAGTTATGTTAGTTTACCAGAGGGTATATCTCCAGAAATATTCCATCAAAATCCAAACATATCTCCGCAAAAAAAAAAACCATCAAATATACTCATATTCTTGGTATTTCTCGGTCTATTCCCATGAAATGCTGATATTCATGGCCCATCATGGCCCTCAAATGGCGCCCCCGTACCATGATCTCGAACAAAGGCCATGCTGGGCGATGCTCGGCGAATCCCGAAAATCGGTTTATGTTACGTAAAGACGACCTATGTGACATGGTGAGAAGAATCTGATCAAAAGCATCAAACATGTTAAGTGCACATATCCATGATATCTCACGATTCTAGACATGAAATTCTTGTGTTTCATTGTGTTTCTGTGAAATTCTTCGGACTAAAACTATAAAACATCTGAAACATCTGAGGTGCTCCAACTTGTGCCTTACTGTACTACTCGGCGTAAAAACAACAATGGAGTCGGTGAAGTTGGTTCGCTACCGGTAGCGACTGCCGGGCGCGGTGGGCGTTATTTCCGCGCCTCCGGCTTGAACCAGATTTCAGCAACCACAATATTAAAAAAATGTATTTTTTTGTATATATATATATATATGTATAATGTGTATATATATATATATCCATGTATACTATACATATCACATAAGCCTCAATCACATCTAATAACCTTACCTCTCAGAAAACTGAAACCGCTTAGGAGACTTCTTAAACGGCCTTTTTTGTGACCAGTTCCTACAAACCAGCTTGGGATAGACACGGCCAATGATAATCCTGAAAATTGTGGAAGTTCATCCATAGATGCTTTTTCCACTATAAACCATCTAGCTCGGGTACCCCCATGACTATGGAACCCCCAAGAAAATCTGCTAGAAACGCCTCGGAAACTTCAACATCTTCCACTAAGAGTCACTAAGGCTCTGGCACAATTATATGAGTTGGCCAATTTCATCATTGCCGCCGTTCTTTACGTATCTCCCATCACTGTATTACATGATTATATACCCGGATTATACCGGTATTATGCCGGGTTTGGAGGGAGATGACTTGAAATTTCATGAGGGTTTCTTGTTAGTCCAAGCTTTTCAATTTTGTTGTTCGCTCAAGAGGTTGAACCCTTTGGCTGAAACATGGTGGTGGTACTTCATGACCAATGGTGATACTCTGCAGAGAAATTGTTTATTGTCAGCTGGTTCCATTTTCCATCCAGCAAAAGCGGAAAAACAGATCAGATCAACCACATTTTCCTGTTTCACCTACGATTCACCTACCATTTGACCCAGACTTCCAAAAACTCGAGGATTTTTTCCAGTGCAGCACATGCACTAGAAGATGAGAAAACTATAGCGGCGAGGACCACTAATTTGGCCTTGCGGACTTGCGAAGATGGGTCCTTTTCCTCAGCCAGCGAAATCTCCAGAACATCCTCGAGAGGATCATTTATACGGGGAGTTTTGATTCTGCTTGGTGGTTGACCTACCCCTCTGAAAAATGATGGAGTGAAAGTCAATTGGGATGATGACATTCCCAATAATGTTCCAAACCACCAACCAGTATTTTTCCTAAGCTTCCCAACGCAAAATGTATCACTGTACCGTGGCCTACTGGGCATTTCACCGGCATTTCAAGGAAAAATCGACCGGACGCGGGAGTGGCGGGCACGTGCTCAGCATTTTCCTAGCGTACGGGTCGTTCATCATCAATCAGCTTTCAAGATGTTTCAAGTATCGAACATTCAATGTTTTAACATCTTTTGACCAAGTTTGAACTTGAGTTTTTGAGTTTCAGCCATCAAAACTAACGAAACTAACCCAGGGGAATGCACTGTTTAATGCTTCGCAAGTTTCACGCGAATCCTGATCTGTTTTCACGAATGGCTACCGGCTCACCAATCTTCGATACCAGGTTAAAAGAAAAAAAGAAAAAACCTTATATGATTTTTTGATTATATAATTATCTTAGTATTATAGGTAATTATATAATAAAAATATTGTTGATACTCGTTGATACTCGTTGATATGGCAAACGATTCGTTCGCATTCAACTAGCTATCAATGTGTGGATCACCCCAGGATGGAAAAGTGAACATAGGTGAAACCAGCGACCAGATAAAATTATAGTAGATATGACAATACCCCGATAATACAGAGGTTAAACTATTGTTGTTCGTGAACAAAAAGTCACCGCTCATGATGAAATCGCCTCAAGCAAATGGTCCGTGAGAAAACATGTGAACGTACATGCCCATTTCGGTCAGTGGTTTCTGATATTAATTAACAATAATTAACATGGTTATGGTATAAAGGGCCGATAGAAATAGATTACTTATGATGATTTACTCTATCAACATATGAAGACTAATCATCAGAGATTAATCTTATCATTAACGTATATTATTTGTGATGATTTACCCCAATAACTTATTAAACATGTGTTCAATCTCCGTGGCAAACTGTTCAAAAAAAAAGCTGAAATTCGTCCCAGAAGATATCACCCCAGTCATCTCGTCGACGGCTCAAGAGTTCTGCTTCAAAGAGCTCACAGCAAAGGCAAGCCCGTTCAGTGCCCAGTTGAGTCCAGGATTTTTGTCGAATAAAAAAGTGGCAAAGCCAATAAACCTCGCTCTTGGGGATAGCTTATGATCCTGTGTTTACCGCAACAAGTTTTTTTCGAACTCTTGGATGATATGTTGATTCTTGTGTTATATAGTTACACTTAGTTGGTCCAACTGACAATGCTCCCATGACTCATTGAACTGGGCATTGCTCGCTTATGCGCGAGATATTTCAATCTGATTCACCTTGACCCAAACTTGACCACATCGCTGGAAAAACGAGAGATTGATCACGGTCTGAATGGCGAAAAAAAAATCTGGAATTCCCCCAAATTTTCACTCAACTTTTTTTGTGCCACAAAAAAAATGCCCTCTGACAATCTCAGATTTCAGCCACAAAGATATCACTTTTTTCGCAGATTTTCATCCACTTCACCCTGGTGAAATCGAGGCGACTGATCCTGGATTCCATCAATGACATACTGATGGATCTCCGGTGAAAAATCATGGCTTACTTCAGAATCCGCCTGTAATAACATGTTTTAACCAGGTGTACATAGATATTAGGTAGTAACAAACTCATTTTCAAAAGCAAGCGACAGTTGGCTATACTTTAGTGGCTCAGATTGGTTTACCAGAAAAACTGTAAACCCACTGGTACAACCATGATAGTGGTAGATAATTACAACAGTGTGGCTTTATACTCTTGAGAGGGGTTAAACCCAATGGCCAATACACCCCCTTTGTTGAGGATGGGTTTATTGTTGGCTAAACGCCAACAATTATATAAACATTATAGTCATATCATATCCTCTTATATCATATCATAATCATATTATAGTATACTGATTGTACAGAATATTTTAGGCCATTAATACATCATTCGTCTAGACCCCTACAAATCATTGGTGACCTTTTTTGCCCCATATTCACCCTTATTATTACCACTATTATTACCCCAAACCATAGTTATTACAATTAATCACTATGGATATTATAGATATATCTACCATAAACATAATATATCCATTAAATAAAAACGATATTGCCAGGGGAACATGGATCATGAAAATAGATGATAAAAACCTATGATTTCATAGTGATTTTCCGGTTTGATTACCTTACTAATGATGCTAAATTATCAATCTATGAATCTAATATCCTTAATGATCCTATTATCAATCTATTATCAATCTATTATCAATCTATTATCAATCTATTATCAATCTGTTATCAATCTATTATCAATCTATTATCAATCTATTAATCTACTAATATAATATCAGTCTATTATCAATCTATTATCAATCTATTATCAATCTATTATCAATCTAATCAATCAATCAATCCAATCAATCTATTATCAATCTATATATTATCAATCTATTATCAATCTATTACCAATCTATTATCAATCTATTATCAATCTATTAATCTATTATCAATTTATTATCAATCATTATCAATCTATTCAATCTATTATCAATCTATTATCAATCTATTATCAATCTATTATCAATCTATTATCATTATCTATTATCAATCTATTATCAATCTATTATCAATCTATTATCAATCTATTATCAATCTATTATCAATCTTATCAATTTATATCAATCCTATTATCAATCTATTATCAATCTGTTATCAATCTATTATCAATCTATTATCAATCTATTATATATCAGTCTATTATCATCTATTATCATTATCAATCTATTATCAATTTTATCTATATTATCAATCTATTATCAATCTATTATCAATCTATTATCAATCTATTATCAATCTATTATCAATTTATTATCAATCCATTATCAATCTATTATCAACCTATTATCAATCTATTATCAATCTATTATCAATCTATTATCAATCTATTATCAATCTACTACCAATCTACTATCATAATATCAATCTATTCTCAATATATTATCAATCTATTATCAATCTATTATCAATCTATTAATATAATATCAATCTATTATCAATCTATTAACAATCTATTATCAATCTATTATCAATCTATTATCAATCTATTATCAATCTATTTTCAATCTATTATCAATCTATTAATATAATATCAACCTATTATCAATCTATTAATTTAATATCAATCTATTATCAATCTATTATCAATCTATTATCTATCTATTATCAATCTATTATCAATCTATTATCTATCTATTATCAATCTATTATCCATTAGTAAAATTGATATCTTGGTTAATGATACTATTATCAATCTATTATCCCATATCTATACCTTACCAGCGAAATCTTTGACCTTTTTCAAAACTTCACCAACCTGAGACTTTCGATTCACCAAAGTATAAGTCAAAGGTGCCTTTTTGGTCAGGACGTGAGGTCGCGTCATATAAGTTACCCATATAATATGTAAATAAAGATGTATATATATTATATATATAATATATTTTAGATATGGAAGTGTCCTGAAATGGGGTAACCCCAGTTATCCATAGTGGGATTTTTCATGAGAACCATCCATTGAGGTCTGCGGCAGGTCAGGTCTGCGTGTGGTCAGTCGGTTGCCAGTGCCGGGCTGGGAACTTCAAGGGCTGAAAAATTCCTAGCAATGCAAGAGGGGCGTCTAGGGATTTGCGAGAGAGGCGAAATCGCATATCGGGGATTGAAAACTTACCCACAAATGGGGATAGAAAATTGGGATGTATACTTACAATATATAATATATTACTTATATTGACTTATCAATACTTTGACGATATATTAACGTTTGTCTGAAAAAATGGCAAGTATACCCCCAAAATGGCAAGTTACCCAAGGGGAAATGATGATTCATCCGTGGATTTGAGCTCTCCAATTTTGGTCAAACCATTGGGGTAGAATGACGCAGAGCTAGTAACTTTTCAGCCCTCTGCTTCCCGGTTCATAGCAATAAACACAGGCATTTTTGCGGCCACCGGTGCTTGATGCAAGGCAACAACGTTGAAGGGAGTGCTGAATAAAAAATTTAGAGTACGGCAAAATGCAACTTTCAGGTGGGAGTTGATTTCCTGTGGCTGAAAGGCTGTGACATTGGAAAAAGGATGCGGCAAATACTTGGAAAGACGCTCTGAGTTTGTTGAAGGGATCTACATAAGGGCAACAACCTGTTCGTCAAATCCTTAGTTACGCTGGTTGTTTTGGCCTAACAAACAGCACAAAACGTGAATGTGTAGGCTTAGAACGAAGCAACCAACCAGCTACTGCTGGCTACATTGTTCTTGCTATAGAAGGAAAAACCTTAGGTTTGGCCATGTCTGAGGTGTTTTAAGCCTTTTGAGCATCAAATTTTCCCCAAATAGATGTTACACCAAACCACACATTAAAAAAAAAAAATGGAGCCTCTTTCGTTCCAATCGGATTTTTACCAAGAAGATGCTACAACAATCCAGTTTCCAGAAAATTCAGTTTCACCAACACCGTCAAAATCAACATTAAGGCAGCACTGAAATTGAATTTGAAGAGTCACTTGGTTTCAGTCAAACAGGCTCTGAACGCTTCTGACACCATCACAAAATATGATAGGTCCTTACCTGAAATTTATAGTAACTGAATTAAAGAACCGGATAACCCCACAAATCAACTTCTTCCAGTGATCACCAAGCAGATGTGGAAATGAGATGGGAAAGGCAGGAAGGAAAGGAGATGCTGCAAGACAGGTTGGGTGAAAGAGCTGTGTGTGACAGTGTTGTGTGCGTGTAAGTTTGTGTATGTAAAAGTGTTGTGTGTGAAAGAGTTGTATGCGACAAAGTTGTGTGTAAAAGTTTATGTGTGAAAGAGATGTGTGTGTGTGACAAAGTTGTGTGTGAAAGAGTTGTGTGTGAAAGAGTTGCGTGTGACAAAGTTGTGTGTGACAAAGTTGTGCGTGAAATGAATCTGTGACAAAGTTGCGTGGAAGAGTTCTAAAGTGGCATCAGTGCCACACCAGCCACGCAAAGTGGAGGTCGACGTCGCCAAGTGCCACGCCTGCCACGCAAAGTGACGATCTGTGTGTGTGTGTGAGTAAGTTGTGTGGTGACAAGTTGTGTGTGAGCAAGGTGTGTGGTGACAAGTTGTGTGTGAGCAAGTTGTATGTGAACAAGTTGTTGGTGACAAGTTGTGTGTGAGCAAGTTGTGTGTGAGCAAGTTGTGTGTGAGCAAGTTGTGTGTGGACAAGTTGTGTGGTGACAAGTTGTGTGTGGACACGTTGTGTGGTGAGCAAGTTGTGTGTGGAGAAGTTGTGTGTGAAAGAGTTGTGTGTGAAAGAGTTGTGTGTGTGACAAAGTTGTGTGTGAGCAAGTTGTGTGGTGACAAGTTGTATGTGAGCAAGGTGTGTGGTGACAAGTTGTCTGTGAGCAAGTTGTATGTGAACAAGTTGTGTCTGAGCAAGTTGTGTGTGAGTAAGTTGTGTGTGGACAAGTTGTGTGGTGACAAGTTGTGTGGTGACAAGTTGTGTGTGGACAACTTGTGTGGTGACAAGTTGTGTGTGGACAAGTTGCGTGTGAGTAAGTTGTGTGTGGACAAGTTGTGTGGTGACAAGTTGTGTGTGTGGACAACTTGTGTGGTGACAAGTTGTGTGTGGACAAGTTGTGTGTGTGAGTAAGTTGTGTGTGGACAAGTTGTGTGAGAGTAAGTTGTGTGTGGACAAGTTGTGGTGAGCAAGTTGTGTGTGGAGAAGATGTGTGTGTGAAAGGGCTGTGTGTGAAAGAGTTGTGTGTGTGACAAAGTTGTGTGTGAGTAAGTTGTGTGTGAACAAGTTGTGTGTGTGAGTAAGTTGTGTGGTGACAAGTTGTGTGTGGACAAGTTGTGTGGTGACAAGTTGTGTGTGGACAACTTGTGTGGTGACAAGTTGTGTGTGTGGACAACTTGTGTGGTGACAAGTTGTGTGTGGACAAGGTGTGTGTGTGAGTAAGTTGTGCGTGGACAAGTTGTGTGAGAGTAAGTTGTGTGTGGACAAGTTGTGTGGTGAGCAAGTTGTGTGTGGAGAAGATGTGTGTGTGAAAGGGCTGTGTGTGAAAGAGTTGTGTGTGTGTGTGACAAAGTTGTGTGTGAAAGAGTTGTGTGTGACAAGTTGTGTGTGGACAACTTGTGTGTGGACAAGTTGTGTGGTGACAAGCTGTGTGTGAATAAGTTGTGTGTGGACAAGTTGTGTGGTGACAAGTTGTGTGTGGACAACTTGTGTGGTGACAAGTTGTGTGGTGACAAGTTGTGTGTGGACAAGTTGTGTGTGAGTAAGTTGTGTGTGGACAACTTGTGTGGTGACAAGTTGTGTGTGGACAACTTGTGTGGTGACAAGTTGTGTGTGGACAAGTTGTGTGTGTGAGTAAGCTGTCTGTGTGGACAACTTGTGTGGTGACAAGTTGTGTGTGGACAAGTTGTGTGGTGACAAGTTGTGTGTGGACAACTTGTGTGGTGACAAGTTGTGTCGTGACAAGTTGTGTCTGAGCAAGTTGTGTGTGAGTAAGTTGTGTGTGGACAAGTTGTGTGGTGACAAGTTGTGTGGTGACAAGTTGTGTGTGGACAAGTTGTGTGTGTGAGGAGCCGGCGGGCGGGCGGCGGGCGGGCGGGAGCGGGAGCGGAGAGGCGGGAGTGCACAACCAAAAACTCGAACCCCACACAAAGATGTGGGGAAAAAGAAATGAGCATCATCCATGGTGGAATGGTGGAATTCCAATTGCCATGTTTGATTACTGAAAGCTATGGCTATATGATATGTGGTATTCAAAGGAACATGTCGATGAATTCTGAATTTTTCGGTCGACGAATCGACGAATAGTAAAAGTGAACTGGAAAACCACCATAGTTTAAAAGGTAAATAAATCTATAAATGGTCCATATTCCATAGCTATGTTACTTTACTGGAGGGTAAATTATGTAACTTCTACAAACCATGAAT
>CAMXCT020002269.1:299404-304404 GCA_947184155.2 Cladocopium goreaui | reverse complement strand
CTTTGGGATGTGTGATGTGCAAAAAACACTGTAAATACCGTGAAAAAATTGCCTTCGGAGCAATGTAGAAGCATTTTTTCAACCCCAACGGGAGAGTAACGTTATTGAGATTCATTTGGGGTGTATTTTGGGCCTATCCTGCGTCATGTCAGGGTCAAGTTGGGGGTTTTGTTTGGCAATTTACGATTTTGTTGGGCTTATATTGGGCCACTTCGGGCCTATGTTCGGCCCTACAACATATTCGGTCAGTTGGAGGGCTTAAGTTGGGCTTATCTTGGCCCAAGTGGCCATATGAGGTCATTTCAAGGCTATGTTGGGCCTATCTGGGGTCATGTGCGTAAAAAAAAACGCGCTTTTCCTAAATGGGAGCTCAATTTTTGAATTTTTTGGTGCTATGTTGCATGCAGCCTTTGGGATGTGTGATGTGCAAAAAACACTGTAAATACCGTGAAAAAATTGCCTTCGGAGCAATGTAGAAGCATTTTTTCAACCCCAACGGGGGAGTAACGTTATTGAGATTCATTTGGGGTGTATTTTGGGCCTATCCTGCGTCATGTCAGGGTCAAGTTGGGGGTTTTGTTTGGCAATTTACGATTTTGTTGGGCTTATATTGGGCCACTTCGGGCCTATGTTCGGCCCTACAACATATTCGGTCAGTTGGAGGGCTATATGTTGGCCTTATCTTGGCTCAAGTGGCCATATTGGGTCATTTCAAGGCTATGTTGGGCCTATCTGGGGTTATGTGCAGGCGTATTGGGCCACTTGGAGGGCTATGTTGAGATCTTGGAGGGCTATAAGGCCATATGCGGCTAGCCAAGTGTGCTAGAACTAGAACGTTCTTTTTGGCATCAACATAAAGACCTAAAGGGAGATGTGCGTTGACGCGATGCGGGTGCCTTTTTATTTTGAGGTCTTGGAGGGCTATGTTGGGTTTGTCTAAGACCATTTTTCCTGCATGGGAACTCAATTTTTGAATTTTTGGTGCTATGTTGCATGCAGCCTTTGGGATGTGTGATGTGCAAAAAACACTGTAACTACCGTGAAAAAATTGCCTTCGGAGCAATGTAGAAGCATTTTTCAACCCCAACGGGAGAGTAACGTTATTGAGATTCATTTGGGGTGTATTTTGGGCCTATCCTGCGTCATGTCAGGGTCAAGTTGGGGGTTTTGTTTGGCAATTTACGATTTTGGTGGGCTTATATTGGGCGACTTCGGGCCTATGTTCGGCCCTACAACATATTGGGTCAGTTGGAGGGCTATATGTTGGCCTTATCTTGGCTCAAGTGGCCATATTGGGTCATTTCAAGGCTATGTTGGGCCTATCTGGGGTCATGTGCAGGCGTATTGGGCCACTTGGAGGGCTATGTTGAGATCTTGGAGGGCTATAAGGCCATATGCGGCTAGCCAAGTGTGCTAGAACTAGAACGTTCTTTTTGGCATCAACATAAAGACCTAAAAGGAAGATGTGCGTTGACGCGATGCGGGTGCTTTTCTCTTTTGAGGTCTTGGAGGGCTATGTTGGGTTTGTCTAAGACCATTTTTCCTGCATGGGAACTCAATTTTTGAATTTTTGGTGCTATGTTGCATGCAGCCTTTGGGATGTGTGATGTGCAAAAAACACTGTAACTACCGTGAAACCTTCGGAGCAATGTAGAAGATTTTTTGCAACCCCAACGGGAGAGTAACGTTATTAAGATTCATTTGGGGTGTATTTTGTTGCGCTGTGCCCCCTTGCTGACTCGCTTTCCGTTTTCTTCCGGACTGGTTTGCAGGAAAAAAAACCCACGGAACATGGATGGAAAATGGATAAACATTGAATAACATAGACCCGGGCAAGCCGGCGGCGGAAGTTTCCCAAACATAAATGACCTATAGTTCAAAGACACCCTGTCCCGACCGTGTCCTTCCCTCGACACTCCACACCTCACACTGCACACTGCACTCTTCGCACTCCAAACTTCACACTCCACACTTCACACTCCACACTTCTCACTTCTCACTTCTCACTGCTTCCTTCACACTCCAAACCTCACACTTTCACACTTCACACTTCACACTGCACACTTCACACTTCACAGTCCACACTTCACACTTCACACTTCACAGTCCACACTTCACACTTCACACTTCACAGTCCACACTTCACACTTCGTACTTCACAGTCCATACTTCACGCTTCACACTTCACAGTCCACACTTCTCACTTCGCATTTCACACTTCACACTCCACATTTCACACTTCTCACTTCTCACTGCTTCCTTCACACTCCAAACTTCACACTTCACACTTCACACTTCTCACTTCGCACTCCACACTCCACACTTCTCACTTCTCACTGCTTCCTTCACACTCCTAACTTCACACTTCTCACTTCGCACTTCACACTCCACACTTCACACTCCACACTTCACACTTCTCACTTCTCACTGCTTCCTTCCCACTCCAAACTTCACCCTCCAAAACTCACACTTCACACTTCTCACTTCGCACTTCGCACTCCACACTTCACTCACACTTCACACTTCACAGTCCACACTTCACACTTCTCACTGCTTCCTTCACACTCCAAACCTCACACTTCACACTTCACGCTGCGCTCTTCGCACTCCACACTTCACAGTCCACACTTCACACTTCTCACTTCACACTTCTCACTGCTTCCTTCACACTCCAAACTTCACACTTCTCACTGCTTCCTTCACACTCCACACTTCACAGTCCACACTTCACACTTCTCACTTCTCACTGCTTCCTTCCGACTCCAAACTTCACACTCCAAACTTCACACTTCTCACTTCGCACTTCACACTCCACACTTCACACTTCACACTTCACAGTCCACACTTCACACTTCTCACTGCTTCCTTCACACTCCAAACCTCACACTTCACACTTCACACTGCGCTCTTCGCACTCCAAACTGCACAGTCCACACTTCACACTTCTCACTTCACACTTCTCACTGCTTCCTTCGCACTCCAAACTTCACACTTCTCACTTCGCACTTCACACTCCACACTTCACAGTCCACACTTCACACTTCTCACTTCTCACTGCTTCCTTCCCACTCCAAACTTCACACTCCAAACTTCACACTTCACACTTCTCACTTCGCACTTCACACTTCTCACTGCTTCCTTCACACTCCAAACTTCTCACTTCGCACTTCACACTCCACACTTCTCACTTCTCACTGCTGCCTTCACACTCCAAACCTCACACTTCACACTTCACACTCACTCTTCGCACTCCAAACTTAAACTTCACACTCCACACTTCACACTTCTCACTTCCCACTGCTTCCTTCACACTGCACACTTCACACTGCACTCTTCACGCCCCACACTTCACACTGCTCTAAACCTACGTGCAACAAAAAACACTAGCGCCAAAATGGAGAAAATCTGCTAACAAATCCATGTCGCAGCCTTCATGCAGCCACTCCAATACGATTTACGAGATCGAGCTGCAAAAGACAATAATATGACAAATGCAGCCACAGCACGAAGCAACCTTGACGCAGCCATTACAATGCGATCTGCAGAGACCGAGTTGCAAAACACAATAGAACTACGCGCAGCGGCGTCGGAAATTGTAGCTCCAAAACCGGATCTCGACGCCAGAGCGGAAAAAAGACGATTTTGAAGCACTTTTCAAAATGATTTTTAGAAGGAAAATCACTAGCGCCAAAATGGAGAAAATCTGCTGACAAATCACTGTGGCAGCCTTCATGCAGCCACTCCAATACGATTTACGAAGTCGAGCTGCAAAAGACAATAGTATTACGAATGCAGCCACAGCACGAAGCAACCTTGACGCAGCCATTACAATGCGATCTGCGGAGACTGGGTTGCAAAACACAATAGAACTACGCGCAACGGCGTCGGAAATTGTAGCTCCAAAACCGGATCTCGACGCCAGAGCAAAAAAAAGACGATTTTGAAGCACTTTTTAAAAGGATTTTTAGAAGGAAAATCACTAGCGCCAAAATGGAGAAAATCTGCTGACAAATCACTGTCGCAGCCTTCATGCAGCCACTCCAATACGATTTACGAGATCGAGCTGCAAAAGACAATAGTATGACAAATGCAGCCACAGCACGAAGCAACCTTGACGCAGCCATTACAATGCGATCTGCAGAGACTGAGTTGCAAAACACAATAGAACTACGCGCAACGGCGTCGGAAATTGTAGCTCCAAAACCGGATCTCGACGCCAGAGCGAAAAAAAGACGATTTTGAAGCACTTTTTAAAAAGGATTTTTAGAAGGAAAATCACTAGCGCCAAAATGGAGAAAATCTGCTGACAAATCACTGTCGCAGCCTTCAGCCACTCCAATACGATTTACGAAGTCCAGCTGCAAAAGACAATAGCATTACGTATGCAGCCAAAGCAGGAAGCAACCTTGCAATCCCATTTACATTGCGGGAAGGATACTACAGTTGCAAATCACAATGGAATTCCATTGGCAACTCATCCACCAGCGCCACTTGCAATCCCATTTACATTGCGGGAACGATCCTACAGTTGCAATTCACAATGGAATTCTGTCGACCGCACATAGACGAAACACAGTTGAAACCCCATTTACAATGCGGAACCGATCCGAGACCGATCCGACCATGATCCAACCATGATCCGAGCATGATCCGACCACACACGAGACCGTCTCGCACCCGTCGCACCGCAGAGGTAGATCATCGAGGTTCGGGGACGGACTTTGTATGGAAAAACATAGGGTTTCCTGCATCTGCTATCTCTCAAAAACGCATTTCGTGCGAGACTTCCTCCAAAACTCCATCGGCAACTCATCCACCAGCACCACTTGCAACCACATTTACAATGCGGGAACGATCCTACAGTTGCAAATCACAATGGAATTCTGTCGACCACACATGCACGAAAAACAGTTGAAACCCCATTTACAATGCGGAACCGATCCGAGACCGATCCGAGACCAATCCGAGGATGATCCGACCACACACGAGACCGCCTCGCA
>CAMXCT020002269.1:231554-299304 GCA_947184155.2 Cladocopium goreaui | reverse complement strand
ACTGTTTCTTTGTTTCTTTGCTAACTCTTTCTTTGACTAACTCTTTCCCTCACTAACTCTTTCTTTGACTAACTCTTTCCCTGACTAACTGTTTCTTTGACTAACTCTTTCTTTGACTAACTCTTTCTTTGACTAACTCTTTCCCTGACATTCTAAAAGTCCGTAACACGGAAGTTTCTCCCACTAAACTTCCTTTGATAATCGATGAAAACATGGAATGTTCATGGGACTTGAATGGGATTGGATCTTCATCAGGGAAAGGTTGAACGAAATGAACACTTCCCGACAAACCATCTTTCATTAACAGACAATAATTGGATGTGTTTAAAGTCCCTCCCAAAGTAAAGAATATAATCGTTATTAAAAAAAAACATGTCTAGTACATTTCCAATTGAGAAAGTCAACACAAATCATCAGTGGATCCCCAGTCGTCACACTGCACTTTTGACCTATTACATCATCCATGACGACTGGACTGGGGTCATGACAAAACCCAAACCATTTGGGGGTTTCCGAAAATGGGGGTACCCGCAAATCATCAATTTTATTTTCGGATGTTCCAATAAGTAATACATCCAGCTATTGGGGCACCCCCCATGACTGTGGAAACCCCCATTTGGTCATGACTGGGCTTCCCAGCCTTCCATGGAGCCCCATGCCATTTTCCCTCGACGCATCGCTGGCCTGCAGTCATTTCTATAACTATTTTTTTGGGCCAAGTATAGTTCATTGATCTAGCTATAAAGTGGTGACTTTTCCACTTTGCTATGTATGCTATATTAAATTACCAGAGGGTAGCCAGGGCGATGTGAACCACGCACTACAATGCCTTTTATCTGAGTACATCCAACATGACAATGAATTTCCATTCATATCCCATTAAATAACAATACCAACTTCAACGAAGATATCCATCCCATTCCGTTGGCTGCATATCCAAAATTACTTTCCTTCGAGTCATCCCCGCCGTGACATTTATACGTTTTGTTACTGGCAAATCTTCTGGCATATCTTCTGGCATTTTATCTGGCATATCTTCTGGCATTCTATCTGGCATATCTTCTGGCATTCTATCTGGCATATCTTCTGGCATTCTACCTGGCATATCTTCTGGCATATGTTGTCGCATATCTTCTGGCACTCTATCTGGCATATCTTCTGGTATATCTTCTGACATTCTATCTGGCATTCTATCTGGCAAATCTTCTGGCGTTCTATCTGGCAAACATTCTGGCACCTTATCTGGCAGACCTTCTGGCATTCTATCTGACATTCTATCTGGCATACGTTCTGG
Organism: Cladocopium goreaui; assembly: GCA_947184155.2. Classification (NCBI taxonomy): domain Eukaryota; class Dinophyceae; order Suessiales; family Symbiodiniaceae; genus Cladocopium; species Cladocopium goreaui. Next base: position 298,010 of record CAMXCT020002269.1, on the reverse strand, counting down.
CATTGTATCTGGCATATCTTCTGGCATTCTATCTGGCATATCTTCTAACATTCTATCTGACATTCTATCTGGCGTTCTATCTGGCATATCTTCTGGCATTCTATCTGGCCGTTGAGGTCCAGCGGTGCCCACTGAGCTCGGAAGGTCCCAGGTTGAGGTCCAGCGGTGCCCACTGAGCTCTGAAGGTGTGCCCACTGCGCTCAGAACCTGGCGGTTGAGGTCCAGCCGTGCCCACTCAGATCGGAAGCCGGCAGTTGAGGTCCAGCGGTGCCCACTGCGCTCAGAACCTGGCGGTTGAGGTCCAGCCGTGACCACTCAGATCGGAAGCCGGCAGTTGAGGTCCAGCAGTGCCCACTGCGCGCGGAAGTTCGCGAAGAGATTGGCGAAGAGTTGGCAAGGCGGAAGTGGACGTGGAAGTTGATGCAGACATGGTCGAGGAGAAACTGGAGGAGGAGGAAGAGGGAGGCGGAGGAGGAGGAGGATGAGGAGAACAGCTCTGATAAAATCTAACAACCCTCACCTGGCAGGTGGGGAAAAACAATTTGCATTCGCAACATTTTTTCTGTTTAGATCCCGGTGTTGGTGGAATCAACCAACTCAACCAACCCACACGGACTCCCAACTGGCGCTGTGGATCATGTCACCATGCCTCGGCTCCAAAGTCGGATCTGCCACTAGCACAATGCTCCTGCCGTGGAGAATTTCCTCATGAATCATATGCTTTTTCGAATGATGAGTGTGTGTGTGTGTATATAGTGAAAACAAATCATGAAAATTAATGATTACAAATACACAAATCCAAATATATGTAGATAAATATGGGAGTAAAAAAACATAACCAAGTAAAAAACCATGTATGCGATACATGGTTGATAAGAAGTCATGTGATACAAACATATTTGTGTATTAAACATGCAAATACAAAAATAAATTGTATATACAGATATTGGAACTGCTGGCAGTCTATTTGTCTGTGGCCAGAAAACACTATCAGAAACTATTGGGGAGTTTTGGTGGGACTATATTTAGATGTAAACAGATACATGTGTATATATGTCCTTTAAATAGATCTGCAAACGTATATGATTGTTCGAAACTGCTTGCAATAAGCATATATTTTAAGAACGTCAAGTGGGTATGAATGTCGTATGTAAAAAGATACTGCCTATATAATATACATATATATATATATTATATTATATTAGTGCATCTAACCATATATAAATATGAAAACCCACGATGTCGCGGCTGCACGTGGGCCACCTTTCCTTGAGGCAATGATGCCTTTGGTAACGAAATCCTTTGCACATGTATGCATGAAATGGTATGTGGCATGGGCACGTCTTACACCCCTGCCTTTTTCGTACGGATCGATTTTAGTCCAAGAAAACTTCTCTGACATGGCCGTCCGCTTCATCTTCGTGAGCGGGTTCTTTGCCTGAGTGGCCATCACGGCCCTTTCCACCAGATTTAGCCTTTGGGGCTCCACTTTCACGTCGATCTGTCGATGATCCAAGGCCAGTGTCCTCTCGGTCACTGTCCAATGCCGCAGCCAACTCTACCGCCACCTGGCCAACCACTCGAGAAACAGGGTCTTCTCGGCTTAGAGCTGGTTACTTCTCGTTCTGGACTCTCGGCGACTGCTCCTGCGTCATCGTCTCCCAGCCACGAAACTTCTTCATCTTCTCGTGTTCTCGTGGACCAAGTTGAACTTGAAATTGATTCCACCCGTAGTGAGCAGCGACCCATGCATCCGGCATATCGGACTCCTCCAGCCCTTCTCCAGGTGTCGCTCGTCCTGCTCGGAAGTGACGATCATCTCCGGCTCATCTAGTCAATCACACCTCCCTTCGAGTCGCAGAGCTTCCAAGCTGGATCGCCTTCTGCATGTTCATGAGGTCTCGGATCTCATACCAGACCTGTTCGCACATGGTCATCTTCCGCAGCTCGGCCAACTTCTTAAAGTGCTCGACGCCTCTGGCTTCGCTGAGAAGTCTGAAGCGATACTCATTATAGGTCGCTTCATCCAGATTCTCAAAGTCCGAGTCAGTCCTGCTCCTGGATGACATTCAGCGAGCCATAGTCTGTCTCGAACTCGCTCTCTTCTGACACTTCTCCATTGGCTGCATAGTCATCCTCCATGTCATAGTCGTAGCCGTCGTCCACCTCAGCGTCGACTTCGACTTCCTCCATCTCGGATTCTTCTCCTTCAACTCTTTCACGTTTCACCACTCGAATCCATACAGCCTCATCAGCTTCATCTCGGGCTGAAGCCTGTTGCTCTTCTTCTTCCGAGTCATCGTCGTTCAGGTAGATGCCATTGCTTGCTTGTACTTCTGCTCGGATTTGACGTCTGTCCATCCTCCTAAGTTCATGGCTGATCCAGTCCATTGTATGATCTCTTGTGCATGTTGCAGGCGATCTTGATCAAGACCAGCACCGCAATCATGAGGACAAAGTTCACCACTGCCAGCATAGACACCGTCCACGTTGAAGAATCTCCGTGGTTGACACCAGGCACGTAGAGCTACTCTGACCCAAGGCTTCGCCACGAGTCAGCAGAAGTGCCCCCAATGTCAACCTCATCAAGCGTTTCGCCACTTGATTCATCAGGGTGCTGGACTGTGACTGTCTAGTTTCCAAAGCCTCGGCATGAACCCACCTTTCTGATGGCCTGAATCTTCTCCTTGTTCTGCTTCTTCACGATCTCCTCTTCCAACTCATACCATCCAAGATTTTCCATGTCGTTGATGAATCCCAAAAGAATTAGCAGCATCTTCACACGTTTTCCAGCCAAACACTTGGTTCCCATGTCAGCCGGATTCCATGCTGTGTCCACCCGACGTGGTTGAAAATCTCGACCTTGGCGTTGCTGAATCCATAGCAATCGCCCATCCAAATGGCGAATCCTTCCAACTCCTCCTTGACGGGAAGCAATGCACACCGCAGCGCTGTTGTCGGCGTAGACCTTCAGCTGCACCGGTTCCTTCACCACATGTCTCAAGATCGCAGCAAACAAAAAAAAAATCAGCTGCTCCTGAAACCAAAGCCACAAATTCAGACTCTGTTGAAGAAAGGGTAATTTTCTTCTAGGTCCTTGAGAAAGAGAATACCCTGACGCCGCCAATGAAAACGCATCCACACGTAGTTGAGGATCTTGTGAGGCGGTTTCCACTCCAATTCGAATCTGTTGCCACTTCGACCAGCCAGATGTCCTTGTCCTCCGCATAGGTCGGACCAGTTGGTGAGCAACGGGGTGGCCTTTGTTCCAATTTGGCCGTAGGAAACGTTCCAAGGCCATGTTCTCACCTTGCTAAGAGCTTCCGGGGGGACAGGCATTCGACGAATGGTTCTCGTCCACCTCAAACCGTCGCTTGTTGCGATGGTGTGGAAGTCTGCACGGCCTGTCTTCCCCAGCCAGGTACCCACATGGAATTTATCTTCTCCATTCGCTGAAGGAAGACGGCCAAGAACTCTTTCTCCGAAAATGGCAAGTTTGCCCATGTACTTCCCTTTCGAGTCACCATCTCGTAGGAAGTAGCTGATCCAGCTCGTCGACGAAAACGGGTGACCAGCCAGGCAGCATGCCTCATGGCCCATGCAAACACGGGTCCAGTCGGATTGATTTCGATCCTGGCGCCTTCTCGAAGCCTCCTCACCAAAGTTCTGGCTAGCCCCTGATTCAGATTCAGTGTAATTAAGCAGTTCTGCAAATGCGCGGACGATCTCACTTTCGTGCATGTCAGCTTTGCTTAGACAAACGAGGGTGGACTTCAGGGGCGCCGAGCGCAAGTAACGTTTGGAACGCATGAGAATGGATCTGGAAGCCCATGCCAAGCAAGCCTGATATGTGGAAGAGCGCAGACACGACGGCTTGTACTGCGTGCCTCATGGTTTTTGCCGTTTTTCTGGAAGGTAGTCAGCAGACCAGAAAGAAAGAGGCTCAGAAGAGAGACATGATGCTTTCGTTTTAGTCTGTGTTTCAAGACTCCTGCAGACTGCCAGTGAGTTTCCCTAGAGCAGAGACCGGCAACCGGTGTATTTTCCTTCAGAGACTGGAATGTGAATTGCTTGCAGCCTCCACACACCCTTTTCGCAGTCAAGTTGGGGGCCGAGCTTTCAGCACTTTTTAGCAGCTCCACTGCTGAATAGATCCCCTCAATGATGGTAACACCCAACCTTGGTCAGGCAATGATGGATCACTATGTAAATGCAAGCTGAGAGTCACCAGGCCCACTGAACTCCAACATTGTTTTGAACCCCAACTTCTGACGGGCCTCCTGGGTGACCTCCAACAGCAGTCTCATAGCAGGCTCTCCATCGGCCTTCAGAGTGCAGGTGCTGAAGCTCCTCTCTGTGATGTACCGGATCAATTGCTCTGCTAAGAACTTCACATGGCTCTTGTTCTTTCCAGGGACCGGGGCCACCATCACTCCATGCGTGAAGCCGTCGGTCACCACCGAAACAACTCCACAAACATCACCACCATAAAGACGTAGATCTTCTTTGTCCACCTCCTCAGGTTCTTGAAAGCCACGTGTGAAGCAGTAGTCCGGCGACACCAACAGGGAATTCTGAATGAGCTTCATGCCGTCCAGGTCCTGCAGGCTGATGGGGATCACCTTTGGCTCGTGCTGCAACACAGTGGTCACACCAACTTTCAAATGGCCAGTGTGTGAGCTCATGGATTTGCCTCTCACTCTTTGTAGGCATTCTTGGGATTGCTTGTCCATTCACATCTTCTCCGCCTTCCATCACTTTGCGTCGCTCGAACTCCCTCTGAGCCAAGCCAAGCTGTCGCTGTAGTGCTTGTGAAAGTGCACCAAGCGCTTCCATGCGTCAGCCTTGCTTTTCCCACGAGGAAGTCCACAAAGTTTCAAAGCTTCTCTCAACTTTGAAAGGTCGATGCCGTGTACTTGACACCGTCCAGCTCGATCTCTTCAGCTTCCTTCTGGTGCATCCCGATTCGGTGGTTCCTTTTGAGCTGGATCTCCTTCTCCAACTTCAGGTTGAGGTCCCATCTGGTTCTACTCATCTTCCACTTCGTACACTCCGTCCTCCAAACTGCGCCCATGCCATCCAAATCCTTGTTGCTGCATCTCCACTTCGTCTTTGCGAGCTTTCTCATCCAACCTGGGCCGCAAGAATGGATCGTCGGAGCCAGTGTTGATGGTACCCACCTGGTTGATGTCCTCCATCTCCTGGTGAAAGAAGGTCACCACGGTTGTCAGCTCACCGCAGCACTCTTCAATCTCATTTTGTGTTGGGCTCGTTCAGCTACCTCCACAATCTCCCAGATGCGTCCCTTGAGGATCACTGTCGACCTGTAAGGGAAGTCGACCCTTGGGGGTAGCTATCCTTGTAATGCATCGAATTTAGAACCACCAAGAAAGGAGTTTGCCTGTCCAGCGTGAGATGCCAGCCAGGTACTGCCAGCATGCTCAGCATATGGCCTTCAAAGGTGATTGTCACCTGCCGCACGCGAAGATCACCTTGAGGAACTTTGTCTCCGCCAACTCTTCGAATCTCAGCCATCATGACCAAAGAGTTCTGTCTGAAGTCAAGGGACTTGGAAGACTCGTCCTTGTAGGCCAGCTTCACATTGTCGCCACCATCAATCCATCCCAGCTTCATCAGTTTTCCAACCGCAAGAGACATTCGAAAGAGCAAATGTCTCCCTGAGGCACATTGTGTTGCCCATGTCGTCCTGGATCACCACCAGAGCTTGCCGAAGTTTTCCTCCTTGCATCTTTCGGCCCTGCGCATCCCTCAAGACACTTGTTTTGTCCAGTGGCGTCCCAACCTCTCCATAACTAAGGGGCAAAACCGACAAATCGGCTCCACTATGCAAGATCACACTGATCTCTCCATTAACTCCTCCATGCGCCTTCACCCCTCTGATGAAAGCCTTTGCACCAGGAGGCCTCGAACCCCCACATCCATCCTGCTTGTCCATGGAATTCTTTGTGAGGTCCTGGAAGCTCTCGAAATAGGCCGTGCCACCACATCCATTGCCGCCAGATTCACGAAGACACCAATCATCATCGGAGTCGCCGTAGGTCATGTCGTAGACCTTGTTCTGCACCATCCGGACGAAGAGCTCCTCGATGATGCCGTCGCCACCATCCATGTTGAAGTAGGTGATGCTCCGCACTGCAGTTGCCTGTGAGGTCATAGGAGCTGTTGTGGACAGAGCTGAACCGCTGCCACTCACCATGGATTGCGTGGCAACTGATGGAGAGGAGATCACAATGTCCTTTCTGGCCACAGAGCTTGCATGTGTCTGGTGACAAGCTCCCTTTCCCTTTTCCACGGCTAGCATCACCTTTCCCATATCCATTGTCCTTGCCCCTGCCCTTGTCCTTGGACTTTGTTTTACCATCTTTCCATTTTCCTTTCGCTTTACTGCCATCTTTGCCAGCTGTCTTGGACTTGCCCTTCTGCTTCCCCTTAGCTTTTCCTTTCACCCTGCCAACTTCCATGGGAACTGCCTCATCTCGCTCGTCCTTCGATCTTGATGTCGAGCTCCCGATAGACGGCCTGCGATAACCAGGAAGCAGTGGTTCTTTTATAGCTGATCACCTTCTCCCTGCTTGCTGTAGTCCGCGTCCTCGTCCATGGAGAGTTGCAGGTGGTTTCGCAACTGAGGTGGGACCACCTTCAGCAGCGTGGACAGTTGCGTGTCATCTGAAAGCTGGTTTCCACTCACAGTCTTGTATTCTTGTGTAGGTGGTTGAATATCATTGGTTGCTGTAGCCGTCGACGATCACCTGGCAGGCCTAAAAAAGAAAATAGCCGGGCAAGGGCACGACGACTCTCCAGAGCAAGACCTTTTAAAGGTCTTCGTTTGGAGGCCGCCATCGTTTCCCTTCCCTAGATCGCGGAAGGGAGGTGCCGCGGATGCAACACCCAAACTGCACATCCTTCCTGACCACGAGGTCATCGTGCAGGAAACGGAAGTGTTTGCCTTAAACAAACAGAGAAAGCGAAAATACGAAAAGGTCGACATCAAAATCCACTCGCAACTGGCCCAAAAAAGGAACCAGTGACAGTCCGCCCCCTGTTGGGGCATGACACCGGCAACTGTCGATATATACACCTGCGACAAGGTATGATTGACCCTACCGGAGTAAGGTCGCTCCACCTTCTGCCCCCTTGTCGCAGACAAAAAGGGAGCTAACAAAAATTTGTTGCAACTGAAATTTTGGTCCGTTTGCTGCAAATGAGTTGATGCACGAAAAAACGTAATGCGCGTTACTCCCAGGACCTCGTAGAGGTGGATCACTCCCAGGTCTTGTATTCTTCAGCCAGCCTCTCTAATCCAAGAACTTGTTGAAGAATGGATCGATCTTTCCCAAAGACCGGATGGCTCAGGTAGGCCTGCAGGAATCCATTTCCATCTTCCACCGACCGAAGAATCTTCAGAGGTCTGTTGCATAAGACACCTGTGGGTATGCTGAAGAGCTTCTCCGACCCTTCATGCCCCTCCAACGAGAGGTCGATGAAGTACAACGGCTTTTCAGCTCGTTCAGCTTTGTCAAGGTCCTTCTGGTACTCTTCCTGAGCGAAGAACAGCCATGATCTGAAGCTAAGTCTCCAATCTTGCCACTGCAGTACTTCTTCCTCTTGGTTGCTTGGAGTGAAGACTTCAGGCGGTGGGATTATACCGGCATCTCCAAACCTATCTTTCTTTTCACTCATCTTGTCTTTGAACGCCTGGCCAACATCGCATTGGCCTGGGCTGTTGCAGGTTGGGCCATCTCCATCCTCCCAGGTTGTTGCCCTTGCGCTCCTTGGGGATCATGCCCTGGTCCTTGTCCCCCTTCCATGGCTCCAAGCGTCTGCCCTCGCCCAGGGTCAGGGGTCGTCGGGCTCCGCTACCATGAAAGCCCACGATGTCGCGGCTGCACGTGGGCCACCTTTCCTTGAGGCAATGAAGCCTGCGGTAACGAAATCCTTTGCACATGTATGCATGAAATGGTATGTGGCATGGGTGAGTGCATTCGGCACATGTCTTACAAAATATATCAGTGATTGTCATTGTAAGCAGCATGTCATTGTCATTCTAGCCAGATTGAAAGTCACTAGCCATCCAAACATGGGGCAGTCCTTGAAAAAACATGTGGCATTTTTCTTGTTTCGAAAACCGGACATGTTGTAGATTACGCTTATATTGATCTATTCTAAAAAGGCTAAATTTTGTATCAGAATGATAAATGTATCACAATATATTCACAATCAAGTTTATATATATATATATATATGTATGTGCATATACATATGTTGTACACACATACATAGAAAAGTTTCTACCATGCCAGGGTAACGTACACTATACTACATGCAAAAGTTGCCTGTTGAACCTACTTCTTCTGATTATGCTGATTATTACCCAACAATTATCAATGCTATGAGTTTGTCTTAAAATAAGCTACTTACGGCAATTTTGATGGTTTAAAACTGCAGTTTCCCTATCATTTGTTGCGATTTGGAGATTTTTTCCCCATTTGCAGACATAGCTATCTGCTCGGGGATCCTGGACTTGTTGGACAGATCAACCACCACGAGCACCGCCACGGTCTCTGCCCCCACTCCACGTTCTGCACACCAAGAGACTTGATCCACTGCTCCGTCACTGTGGTGACCTTCTGCATGAGGTCTTGAGTGGCCACGCAATGGATTCTACACATTCCGCCCACCACAAGCGACTGGTTGGTTGTTTCGCTTGGATCCGATGTTCCCAAAAGAACCTTCTGAGCGACATTCCGGAGCTCGACCTTGGCAGCAGCATGCTGCTTCTTGCACTCCTCCTCGCTGGCATTGTACCTGCCCGCCAGCTCAGCAAACCACTGGCGGTACACTGGTACCCCCAAATCATCCATTTTAGTAGGATCTTCCATGAAATAAATCATCCAGCTATTGGGGTACCCCCCCCAAAATAGTAAGCCTGGTTGGAATTTCTTCAGACCTTCTACCTCGGCCAGTCATCCCGAAGAACACTTAAGTCCTGACAGTAGCATCGCAGGGCTTCCCGGAAGATTTCTAATCGTTTGGAGCCGCCTGCGGCAACCCGTGGCTGAAGATATTGGCCGGGGCTGTCCGGTGCCGGTATTCTTTTGAAGCAGGGGATGAATGGGAAACATAGAGATAAGAGTTGACAATAAGTTTGGCCTGGCAGAAATGCGCCTATTTTATCATGAATTTGGCCAACAATAGTTTGTTTTATCGGTGAATTAGCAGAACCCAACAATTATTGAACAGCCATTCCGGCCATTTCTGGTTGTAATATACCAAGATGGCTCCTTTAGGGATACCTAAAACAGATTAAAACAGGGTGGTTGTTTCTAAAGATACTAATCTTTATCATTCTTTATCCAATCCGTATGAGCCCAAACAGCCTCCGTTTTTTTTCTCTCCCTATTATCTGGATCTTATTATATACTACCTTCTGGTAAATTAACATAGATGTGGACAATCCACTATTTGTAGATGATTTTCCTACGGAAACCATGCTTTTTCCACAGTTGATTAGTGTACCCGGGTACCCTAGGCGAGTTTTTCTTGACATTTCTACCCCTTCTCGGTTCTTGCTTGACAAGTGCGTGTGCCTTCATAGTGGCTTCAACCTTTTGTGTAGCTTTCTGCAACATCATCTGGTTGGTGGTTTTAACCATCTTGAAAAATGCTGGAGTTCGTCAATGGGGTTGGGATTATCCCATATATGAAATGGAAAATATATGTCATTCATGTTCCAAACCACCAACCAGTACCCTCTGGTAAACTAACATAGCTATGGATAATCACCATTTTTAATTGGAAAACTCACTATAAATGGCCATTTGCAATAGCTTTTTGTATGTTTACCAGAGGGTAATTCATTACCCTCTGGTGTTCTCAAATACATCTGGATTTTAACCACGGAGCTCCTGAGTCATATCACCAGCGGATGAAACTACCCTCTGGTTATTTGTTACATAGCCATGGTATAGATGGCCCATTGAAATAGATGGTTTACCTAGCTACAAAATGGTGATTTTCCATGGCAAACTGTTAGTCATAACCAGATGGTACATTTTTGGGACCTTTTTTATTGGGATAAGATGGGTTAAAAAAAATGCGATATATTCTCGATCCCTTGATCACTGAGACCGAGACCTGTCATTGTTTCAATCCAATCCTCAAAATTGTTGGCTGTTCGGTGAAAGCCCAACAGTTGCGAGCTAAATATCACCAAAATCATTTGATATACCCATCAAAAAAGGGTCGTCTCAATTCGTTGAGCCCCACTATATACGTACATATTATATATATATATATTATCATGTATCTCTACACTTTTTGTTGTCCCATGATATCCTGTGATATCATCATATCAATTGGTTATATATATATATATGTATTTATAATGTATATGTTTCTAAAGCCAGGGGTAGCCCTTTTTATCATCGGAATTTCATCTGACTTTCTGATGGTCTCGTCCCTTTGCGCACCGATGGAGCTCAGCTGGAAATCGTCTGAGAACAAATTCACCGCCTCAAAAAAAGCCATATGAAATGCTGCGTATGTATGAACGCTAATATACATTAGTATACATTAATACTAATGCATATATATATATAAATGTATATATATATATCATATTATATATTATGATAAAGCTGGCTGAATTATGATAATGGTACCGAAAATCATCATCAATGGGGTTTATAATGTGAATAATGATGATTAATCAACAAGAATGGGAGTAGACATGGGATTAATCTGGATGATTCCCCTAAACATTCACCTTCCAGTGACGTGACAGTAAGGTCATGAAAAAATGCATCCATATATGTATTTCTGTCAATGTATAAATATATCATATAATCATATATGTAATCACATATCTAATCACATATGTAATCATCAATTCAATCATATATATATATGTAATATCATGTCATCATATATGTACAGTACATACACATTTATGACATATTATAAGATGTTATAAGTATCTAGTTCCCAAAGTCTGTTCGTAAGTTCATTCTATCTACCATGTGTATGTAAGCAGCTGGCAGCATGACACATGACTACAAAGTCCATGTAGATTAGATCTCCTGTACATCTACCCTCTGGTTATTTGTTACATAGCCATGGTATAGATGGCCCATCTATAGATGGTTTACCTAGCTATAAAATGGTGATTTTCCATGGCAAACTGTTAGTCATAACCAGATGTAACCAGATGGTATGTTTTCTCTGGAAAGGGCCAATGGCAGCATGGTTTTTTTTCAGCTGGATAAAACGACACATTGTGGTGACTAAAAACTCTCAACCAATGGGTACCGGGTATTCCTCAGGACTTTTGCTGAAACGTAACAATGTTGCCCTGAAACAGACATAAATTCTTGCTTGGTTGTTGCCAATGTTACTCAATCAACTGGATATCGGATAAAGCTCCTCTGTTGTTCCTTCTATTGGTTGGTTCTTACCATCCTGCATGCCGGAGATCATCCGTGTGTTGATTGTTTGCCATGGAAAAGTTGCCAGTTGGGTACTGCTAGCCTCTCGTCTACCCTGGCCAAGCAAAAAAACACAAAACCGAAACAATAAAACATTACACCGACTTTCTGATCATGTTACACATCAAATTACATAATTAATAATACCCGTTGATTTCGTAGATAACCCGCTTAATCTGTAGATTCATTTGCTCCGCGAAAAAAAACACTAGAGCTTCAAAATTCACCAGCAATTTACCCTAGTATATTACCATGTTCGTAGGGACAATTATATTAATGATTTCATATGATTTCTAGATGGGGAAATCGGATTTCTGTGTGGGTTCCAATTTCTGAGACAACCCCATGTATTGAGTCTGACCTATTCTTGTAACGGTCCAATGTCATAATGTTCATCCCCCCTGGGACAATGGTCCCCCATGAGAAGTGATGGGCAAAATGCCCATGCATCATTGCCGCTTCCATACCAAAATGGAGTATACTCTCTGGTAAACTAGCATAATTATGGGAAATCACCATTAATGGCCTCTGGTAAACTGTCACATAACTATGGAAAATCACCATTTTTGGGGGGGTAAATCCACCATTTCTATGGCCATGTTCAAGTTCGCAAACTGTTAGTTACTGTTAGTTTACCCGAGGCTACCCCAATTTGTTCAGATTCATCTGCCTCATGGAGGTAATTGGACAGTCATTATCCCTTTTAATAGGATTTTCCATTATAAACCATCCATAACTTGGGAATAAAATTGGGATTTTCCATGGAAATAAACCATCCAGCTATTGGGGACACCCATGATCTCTGGAAACACTGCTTGGCATCCGCCCCTGACTCGGTGTCGCTGTCGAAGCGCTTCTTTCTCAAGCTTCTTGATTCGAAGCTCAGCCTCGTGTAGCATCAACCAGAAATCCGAACACTCCTGCGATGTTCCACGCAGAAATTGTAGGACGATCTGGTTCTGTTGGAAAAAAAACAAAACGCGAAAAAAAGATCGAGCTAAAGGATATCATCATAGCAACTCCGAAAAAGTTGACATGTGACTTTCCTGTTGCTTGGTCAAACACTCGCAACGGGAATTTGGCAAGTTTGCACCAAATTGGAAATGACATTCGCATTTTCCTTTCGTCATTGGGAGCTGAAAAATGTCTTCGTAGAGATGTCATCCATGTACCAGTTGGAAATGGAAAATGATTGTTGACACTACTAGTACCGAAAACCTCCGAAAATGCAGCAGATTTTCACTCGGCCGGAGAGCCGAGATATGCTACCCCAACAACTCGGACGAGCAAAGACGACCCCTGCCTGATATACAGTAGCTGTGCAGGTCTCATATATTTTGTGATTTTTAATGAGTGAATGATGTTTTTCGCGATCCAAAAAAAAATGGGAGTGACATGGGTTCAAACCAAGTTCAAACAAGGCCATACTTGTATTTCACCGATTTTTTGAGTTAAAAATCTGTTCCTTGTCACAGAACACATCTGAGCCATCAAAAATACCCCTATCTAATCCCATGAAATACTGGTTGGTTTCTCTTGAAGAATTATGGATTAGTTAGTTCATGATCCCCAACGAACCAGTTTGTATTATCCACAATATTAACCAATCAAGAAAGCACAATATAATATAATTTATATAAAAATTTATCAATATACAATGTCCCAGTGTTTTTTCATAAACAGAACTATTGATGGTCAAATTCAATGATTTTCATGGCTGGCCCAACAAATGAGCCATTCAACATAACCTGGTAACGCTTTACGGTCACTAGGGAGTGTCCCAGAAACTCACTGGGGATATCTGGGGATCACCCGAAAAAAAAACCAGGGGGATTTTCCATGTTTACCCCATCCAGTGATAAAGGGCTACCCCCATGACTATGGAAACCCCAACTTGGGTGAAGTTAAAAAATATATTTAACCACAATTAACTATTATTAACCACTACTAACCATCATTAACCATGGTTAAAGCCCACTGCATCTCCTCCAAAGTGGTGCACAAAATGTCCAAGTGCTCACGGGCCGTCCGCAGCAAGTTCCTCGCGGCGAGCTGGGCCAGCTTGGCGGTGCCAAAGTCTTACAAAAAAGGACTGAAATAAGAAGAGTTACCCTCTAAGCGCAAGGAAAAAAATTGTATTTTCATGGTGATTAATGGTCATTAATGGTGATTGAATGGTGATTTAATGGGTTTCAATGAGATGTAATGGTGATTAATGGTGATTTACCCTCTGGTAAACTAACACAGCTATAGAAAATCACCATCTTTAATAGGTAAATCAACCATAAGAGGCGCCATTTTCAATAGCTATGTAACAAATTACCAGAGGGTAAACTCATAGTATGATAATTAGAAGCATTTCAATCCAAATCATATCAACAACCTAATAACCAATAAATAACAGGACGTCTAACTGTAAAGTCATATCATCTCAAATCCGTTTGAGTGTTTACGTCTGACTTGAGGCCTTTTGCCTTGCCCTTGATCAAAAAATGGGAATCATCAGCCAGAGGTACAGGGCTGCCGTGGTACACTGACATGTTGCAGGATACTGTATCCCAGTTTAAATGGCTGACTGGTACTCGCTGGCCCCTTTTTTTGTAATTTCTGTGCCTACAAATACAATCGGTACACCAACTTCTGGGCCAATTATCATCCCACATAAAAACAACTGGTAATTGGCCAGAAAATCAATCACTCCAGTTGCTGGTAGATTTCACCTTTCTGGTCACGGTATGGTTTCTTGAAACATTGACATCAGGAATGGTTTTTGTCCGCCGAAATTTATGATCCCATTACGGGATCATCAGGAGATGGAACCCCAGTCTCTGGGATTATCCCTTTTGCAAATGGAAATCAATACCCTCTGGTAAACTAACATAGCTATGGAAAATCACCATGTTTAATGGGAAAACTCACTATAAATGACCATTTTCAATAGCTATGTTAAATTACCAGAGGGTATCCGATCATTCCATCTCTTCTGTTGTATTCCTTTTTGCCCACTCAACGCCAGCTGGATTTTTCTCCCCATGAAACTGTTTCTCCTGGAGCGACCGCTCCATCTGCACCAGTTGATAGGTGGTTTATTTTATCCACCAGCGCAGGATTTCTTCCATCCGCAGTATCTCCATGTTTCTTCAACTTATATCTGGTTGGTGGTATACCTACCCCTCTGAAAAATGATGGAGTTCGTCAGTTGGGATGATGACATTCCCAATATATGGGAAAATAAAAAATGTTCCAAACCACCAACCAGATATTATCATATATCCCAATTCTTCCTGATATTTTCAGCTCATATGGGTCAAAAAATCCAAGACCTGGGGAACCACAGATTTGAGTCATTTTTTCCTTTTTTGACATCTATTAACCATCCGATTATTGAGGTACCCAAGGACTCATACACATTTTAATGGTGCTATGAAAATTTTCCGAGTAACATAGTAACATAGTAATTCTTCACACTGGACCACTCAATTTTCCCGCATTGCTCTCATAGTGCCACGTCCTTGGGATTTCTGTCACAATGGAAAATCCCGTCCCCCTAATATTTAAAAAACAAACAGCCCCATGCCAAAACGCCGCAGGTATGTGGTTGAAAAACTCCTACACCCACCATGTTTCAAGAATTTTCCGGGTGATTCATAGCTGATTTGTGATAGCAAAGTTGACTTATAATTTGGTTAACTATATTTAACCATGGTTTATATGTTCCATGAAATAAACAATCCAGCTATTGGGGATCCCCCATGACTATGGAAATCCCCATATATATCACTATAACATATAACATAAGGATAACTACAAACATATATATATATAGCTATGATTATCTATCTATATATATATATAACTATGGAATGTTCCATTATATATCTATAACATTATATATATATAACTATGGTTAAGGGTATTGTCACCTTTGGGATGACCGCCACGAAACACTCCGTTGGCCAAGGCACTCCGTCCGCGCTTGCCGCGGGGACGGCCGCGTGGTTGGCACGCGCGTTTCCAGGCCATCGTCTTCTGAGTTGGGGAAGATCATCCCAAACATCACAAAAAAAGTGGTGAAAAATCCATGGAAAAATGGAAAAGTGTTTTTTTTTCCAGTTGAACATGGAAAAGTTGGGATTTGTCATAGAATCTAAGAATTTTACCATGGAATCATGTGATAAACACTTCAGAATATGGGATCATCATGGAACAAAATAGTGAGATCAAGAATGGAAGAATCATGGGATAACTATGGTAAACCATTCCCTTTTTTTTTGGTTCATGGAATTGGATCATCGGATACCCCAAAAAAATAAGGGGACAACGTTTATCATGACCCCCGGGGGTCAATGGGACGATATGACAGAAAATGGTGTCGATGGTCAAAGAAAATGACGGTGTCTGGTACCTCAAAAGTTTTTTTTCAAATGACAAAGGTACATATAATTCTGTCATAATGAAAATGGTATCTCAAAACTAGGTATGGTCAAAGAAAATGACAGATCATAATAGCTAAGACAGAAAATTAACCTGCAAGATTAAGTGAAATGATTGAAATGGTGTACTACAGGTTACAGGTCTACTTGACAGAAAATGACAAGATCTTTATCTTTATACAATGTTGCAATTTACTAACGATGTTAAATGGTAAAAAATGATGTAACACAATTCGATGACATTCACACCATCATATCCAGAGCTTTCCAACTGTTTGGCATCTGGGGGTTACTGTACCAATCTACCTATCTAAATTGAGCCATGAAAAATACCATCTCAGCCCATGAACTACTGATTGGTCAGGCAATATTCCTATTCTGGTTGCAATAATCTTTAATAAACCAGCTAGTATAACCCCCTATCAAACACTAAGGGCCTTAAAAAAAGACTCGACCGGTGTACAACAGCAACGCGCACCCTCGACCGGATCAGGGTGATGTGAGATGACGACCTGGTCCACGGTGGCAGCTGTACCTCGAGTTTCTGTTCGACGAGGTCAAAGTCGGAAAGCATGGGATATTCTGACTCCCCACAGCTAGCAGTGATCAACCGCTTAGCGAAACTTTGACCACCCATCTTCAGGCTTTAGAATGAGGGCAGTGCTTAATTGACTGCTGCATTTTTTAACTTGTTTCTTTAAGCCTTGTTTAACCACTGAGATTTCGGATGTCAATCTGAAGTCATGGGAATATCAAAACGCCCGGGAGCAGAACGAACAGAAACCCACAAAAAATGATCACCAATGCATGGGCTGCACAAGGGGAAAGGCAAACAGATTGGAAGCAATTGCCAACAATCAGAGGGATCAGGGGCTAAATATGGGTTATATTAATATTATATATAGAATTATATATATGGTTAATAAGGTAATTGTACAACCACAGTGTGAAGTGTCTACCCTCTGGTAAACTAACATAACTCTGGAAAATCACCTTTTTTTATGGGTAAATCAACTATAAATGGGCCATTTTCAATAGCAAACTGTTTGTTTACCAGAGGCTAAGTTCCATTAATCCCTATTGATCACCACTAAAATCCCATTAAAATCCCATTAAAATCCCATTGTTTACCGTAATGTTTGTGTTCGGAATATCATAGAGTTGCCGGAACGTTGGATCCAACCCGCTAAACCCAACAGCTGCGATGAAGGCCTTGATCATTTTTATAAAGGTTACCCTCTGGGAATAGTTCCATAGTTCCATAGTTCCATTTTAATATCTACCATAAACATCATGTATCCATTAAATATAACCGATATTGCCAGGGGAACATGGATCATTCATAGTTTTTCCATGTGATTTTCCAGTTCCCCATGCAGGGACGATCACAATCCACTGCGAAATCCCAGAGATTTCTTCCGTGCGGCATGAGGCAAAGGATGAAGTCCCTGCCAAGTTGCAGGAATCTAGATATTTCACCTGGCGGTGTTTTTCAGACTGGCCCGGGAATCCTGGAATTTGGCGAATGCATAAAAAAGCCAAGGTTTTTTTCCATCGAAATAGCGTCCAAGTCTAGAAGAATAATGCTCCACAGGTCTGTTTTATCGACAATGTATACCCTCAAAATGGCCATTCAGAGGTAGATCTTTCGACTATTTGCCTAATATTTGCCATGTACATTTCATAGTTGCTTGGGATTTGGGGAAGCACCTTGTCAACAAACAGGTCCAACTGAGTCAACGAATCTCCGATAAAAAATCTCAGGGGGAAAATACTGCTAGTTGAAACATAATGTTATATAAAAATATATAATATATGTTATATACATATGGAGGTTTCCTACAATGAAAGATCCCAAAGTCACCATGGGTTAACCTATACTAAGTCATGGCCTTCCATGACGACTGGATGATGACTGTGGGCACCCCTGAAGCAGGAAACCTCCATGTGTAGTGTTAACAAAGCAATAGATAGTAAACCGTCCCCAAATTTACAATTTTTATGGGTAGTATGAACCATCAACATATGGCTATATAGTTTATGGTGCCGGGCATCTGAGAGGCTCGCGACTGTTGTCACATTTTGTCTCATGCTATCAACATAACATTGGATTGGGGGTGGGGTAGGGTGGGGTGGGGGGGTGTAATAACGTTCATTGGCATTTGCACACAAACACGCACACATCATGCTACGCTGCTGTACGTTCTCTTGCCCTTCCACACATGCGTCATGCTACGCTGCTGTACGCTCTCTTTCACTTCCACACATACGCTGCTGTACGCTCTCTTGCACTTCTACACATACGTCATGGTGGTGATGATGATGATGATGATGGTGATGGTGATGGTGATGGTGATGATGGTGATGGTGGTGGTGGTGATGATCATCATGTTGATGTTTTTTGATGATTATGATTATTATGATTATTATTATGATGATGAAATGTTGAAGTCGATGTTCATGTTGATGTTCATGAAGATGCTGGTAATGAAAAACATCATCATCATCATAATAATCATAATCATAATGAACATTAACATGAACAGTTGATCATAAAAGTTTTGTTTTTGGCCCTTTTAAATTCCCCCATCGTAAAACCTTTGAAAAATGCCAACGTTGGCGCGAGCCTCTGAGATGCCCAGCACCGTTCGTGTATGGGATTGCTTTACATCATGGCCCATTGAAATAGATGGTTTACCTATTAAAAATAGTGATTTTCCATGGCTATGTTAAATAACCGGAGGGTATATCTAACTATAACTGACTATACTCTGATGATGTGATCATTTAAAGCTCTGGTAGTCCAACCATCTGTCATCACCTGCTTAAGGTATCTCCAGAGTCGACCAGAATATATCAACCACCGGAAAGCAAAAAAAACTAAATATGATAAGACCATGTAAAAAACCCACTTTTCCTAGTGTGCAGATTTTTGCCATTATATTATCATGTTTTCAGCCATAAATCACTCAACTTTAAACACAAAAAAAAAAACAGTCCCATCCTCCAGAGATTCGCTGTTGTCTATGATGTTTAAGATTTATAATTAGGAATAGATAAACCAGGATCTATGTTCATACCAGGATAAATCACTCAATTTTAATCACTATTAACCACTAAAAAAAACACTATAAATTACACTATTCATGGCTTATAATCACCATTAACCACCATTTAACCACCATTTAACCACCATTTAACCACCATTAACCACCATTAAGCACCAGTAATAATAAACATCGATTCTGGCTTTCCCTGGGTTTCCCAGGCTTTCCCCCGTTTTTTTTCGGCGCCTGCTCGAGCAAATCGATGTACCTGGTTCTAACCGCTTGTGCATCCTGGCGACTGGTGAACTGAAGTGAAGTTCGAAAAGGATGATCCCTAAGATCCAATGGGATTTATTTAAGCTCCCAAAGAATGGTACCCTCTGGTTATGGGATTTAGATAGTGATTTTTGATGGGATTTTATAGTGATTTAATGGGATTTAGATAGTGATTCAATGGGATATTAATGGGATTTACCCTCTGGTTATGTCAAATAGCTATTGAAGCCATGACCCAGTCGAAATAGTGGATTTACCCAGCTTTAAAATGGTGGATCTTTCCATAGTTATGTTAGTTTACCAGAGGGTATGTTTAACTATGTATGATGGCATCATACTGTGGATGGTTGAGAAATCCTGCATCACCAAAAGGATGGTTGAAAGCCTATGAATAATGGGATAAAGCACCGTTTTCAACTGGTGCAGGATTTCGCAACCATCCACCGTAGTATTATCAAAGTATTGGATATGATGTCAAAAATGCCATTTGATATTAATCATTTGGATATGATACAACCCTAACCCTAATATGAAATTAACCATTTGGATATGATGATGGTATCATAGTATGTTTTAAGCCCCCATCATAATCTATATTATTGTCATAGTTTATGTTTAACCTGATATACCATATCTATGATATTAACAAAATAATCTATGATAATATAGATAGTGATGGTATGATGATGATATTATGACAGTTATGATATATAGATATGATGATAATATAGATAGATAAACTAACAAAATATGATGATATCATAATCATATACATAGATATATTATGACTGTCCCCTTATTTTTAAGTGCCCAGTCATAATTCTATATATAATATATTACTATATCATCATAAAGAAAAAAAATATCTTTCAAAATAGAATTATACGTCCAGTTTTGAATTCATCAAACAAATACTACTTGCATGTCCATTCTCTTGCAGCTGTTATACAAAGAAAATAGATACCCGAATATTGTGCGGGAAAACTATGGAAAACTGATATGTATAGACTGTAGTTCGATCACCATTTAGTTCGATGAGTTTCCCAGCGACAAAGTGGAACACAGTTGATTTTCCAGTGGAACACAGCTGAAGCTTCATGGCTTCCAAAGTCTTCGCATGTATTGCTGTATCCAGTTAGAAAGCATCTCCATTTACATTCCCATTCTTCTCATTTCTTGTTGATCTTCTAGTGTTCCATTGTCTATGTTCAAATTTCTCTATTAGAATTTTTGCATTTTCATACCCAATTTTTCCCTGATAGTTTTCCCTGCCAAAGGTAATCCTTCTGTGCTGGTTGGTTATCGGCATTGGTGAGAAATGTAATCCACAAAAAACCGGGTAGCTTCATTTACCCTTTACTATTTCAACTAATCAATAAACCAGGCTCCTGGCCACTGCTCAATTGATTTGTCCCATGAAAACACGGAAACTTCCAGCCATGTTTGAGGAAAGCAGAGAGGTAACTCCCTGAAGCAATGACATTTGCAGATGTGTGATGCAAATCTTCATCGCAAAAAACAGATCATGTTTCTTCCAAAATCATTGCCCAAAAAAAACAAAAAAACTCGGGTGAATCATCACAACCCTTTTTTCGGTAAACCGGTTGGGATTTCGAATCGCCAGGCCGGCCACGCACGCTGAAAAAATGCCACCGTCCCCGATGAGCCAACCCTGGGTTCGGCCTTTCGCACAGATGATATTATTTGATGTGCCTCAGGCGAACTGCGTGGAAACGTGGAGAGGATGGCCAAGTGGCAAAGTGAAAGTAATGGGATATTTAATGGTATATGATATCAAGGGGATATTTCAATGGGAATATCATTCATGTCCATCGATCGATATCTTGGTGATTTGTAAAATGTGGCAATATATATATATATACATCTGGGGATATAATGGGCGTGTGACTGTGGATGTGAGATGTGGAGAAATCCCAGCGATGTTCAATAATCCTTGATAGTAAATGATCTCTTACAAAATATCGGAGATCCCCCAAGTAAACCAAACATGACATATGCAAAACGAACATAGATGCCACTACGGATAAGATTTTTTTCTCTTTCCCTCTCTCTCTCTCTCTCTCTTTCTATGTATGTATGTATGTATGCATGCATGCATGCATGCATGCATGTATGTATGTATGTGAGTATGTATGTATGTATGTATGTATGTATGTATGTATGTATGTATGTATGTATGTATGTAAATATATCTATATATATATATATCATATATTATTTATATATATATATGTATGTATGTATATATATATATGTATGTATAGCATGTATTGTATATATATATACATTCACATATATTGTCTTGTGTAGAGAGAGAGAGAGAGCAAAAAATACCAAACATATATATATATATATGTATATACCCAACATAGCCATGGGAAATGGCCCATTTATAGATATTCATAGATGGTTTACCTGGGTTTACCTATTAAAAATGGTGGATCTTTCCATGGCTATGTTAGTCATAACCAGATGGTATATATGTTTGTTGCAAAAAATATATACCGTACCACCAATTTTGATGATTAAGAAAATTTTGGACATCATGTTCTCTATGAAAGTTGCCACAATGTGAATCAATGCCCAATTTCAAACAAACCCACCACCATATTTCAGCTTAAAATACATATCGCACTATAGAATTGGGGATTCCTTAATATCCCATCATATCTGGATTAATCAAATTATTCACCGACCAACATCCTGTTTTTTTCCTCCGAAATTCAATTATCCAATACATTCCACCAGGATTTTGTAGGTGGTTTATAACCAGTTATAATATGCGTATTACCCACTTACGATTCCTGGGATGTACATACAACTCATTACATGCACCTGAAACTACAATACTACTACAAAACAATGCATGTGTAATATTATATATATTTGTCATCCTGTACTTTTTGAATCCCGGGGCTAGGATCAGGAGAGTTTCTGGATTCAAGAAGTTTTTTTTGAATCTTGAATCTTGAATCTTGAATCTTGGATCTTGAATCTTGAATCCTGAGCCAGTCTAAGTACTTGGGCCCCTGGACTCGCTTGCAAACGTTTGCAAACGCTTTTGGTGACAAAATTGCTTTAAGTACCTGGGTTCAACAGTAAGACAACAATTAATACACACATGTATATATATATAGTACATTGAGTTAAATCATGACTTTGAAGTGGAATTTCATCAGGTAATGGCATTTTTTGAAATAGTTTATCTGCAATTACAATATTACTATTCAAAGCACATTGACAAATCATCATGTGCAGATTTTGATTTTCTTGTCCATATATCAAAAATATTGTTATATATATAATTCTGTCTTTAGTGAGATTTTTGAATAGTTGAGTTACTAAAACGTCTGCAAGGTTACATGTTTTATATTTTTTAGGTAAGATATAAATTTGATTTCATCTTGTAGTGTTTGGTTTAAGCCATTTATATATAATGTTGCATCATTAATATCAATTTTTTTGTAAAGAGATTTTTGAATTCTTGAGTAATTCAATTGCTATCATTCCATAAGAAGTTGCACGGTACTTTGAAGTTTTTTGTAATATTTTTTTGACAGCGGATGATATATATTTTAGATTTTGCATATTTTGCATGCAAATATACATAAAATAGCAGTTTCTACTTGTTTGGTTTGGTGATGTAGCAATAGCATCTATATAAGAGAAATGTTTTAGTGCAATATTATATTCTTTTAATTTTACAAGTGCTATAAATCCTGCCAAGTGATGTATGTTTATATATTAGTCAATATCTGTTATATTTTGGTTAGCTTGATTAAGTAATTTATAGGCAAGATTGTATTTTTTTAACAGTAATCATGGTTCCTTTGCATAGCATATTCTTAAGTTAGTATTTTTTCCATCTATATTGTCTCTTTAAAGGAGGGGGTTAATATAGCAGCTAAATTTTGTTCTATTATATATGGGTTTAGACGTAGATCGTTTAGGGAAAATAAATAATCAAAATTTGATCCTTGATTATATGGATGATTATTTATAATGTTATGATACATTTTTGTGCTTTGAGTATTCTTTTGCTTCATTAAAATGCGACATTGCACTAACTTTTTATCAATATCTTTTAAAAAACTGAAATAATAAGAAATATTATTTAATTGGTTTTGTAGTAATAGATTGTCGATTTTAATTAAGTGACCTTTATAAGATATATATCTAGAAAATTGATTAAAGAGCGCCTTTTCTTCTTGTAGATTAAATTGAGTATTTTCTTGCCATATTTCCTTTATAAGTTGACATACTTTACTTTCTATTGAGTGAGTAGATATTTTTAGTGTTTGAAGAGCATTAAGGTAAGATTCTTTGCATAAGATAGTTTTTGGATTGGAGGATATCTTTCACACCAATTAATGACTTCATAAGGTGTTAATTGATGTAAATATTGCGCTGCGTTTTGAATTAATAGATTTTTTTTTGCCAATATGGGTTATAATATATAAATTCTTTTACTTGTTGACCGCATTTTAAGTGATTGTTACTATTTAGTAAAAAGTCTGATTTTATTGCTGCATAAAAGATTATAAAAGCATTTATTGGCAATTTTATTGCTAGCGTTCAAAACAGTTTGCCAATCATGTTTAATCCAACTATTCATAGCAAGAGCGTCTTGTTTTTGGTTCTGTATCCCGCCGTCCGCCTCCTCCTCCTCCTCCCGTCGTCTCTTGTCCACACATTGTCCACACACAACTTACTCACACACAACTTGTCATCACACAACTTCCTCACACACAACTTGACATCACACAAATTGCTCACACATAACTTGTCATCATACAACTTGCTCACACACAACTTGTCATCACACAACTTGCTCTCACACAACTTGCTCACACACAACTTGTCATCACACAACTTGCTCACACACAACTTGTCATCACACAATTTGGTTAACACACTTGCTCACACAGAACTTGTCCACATACACACGCACAACTTGAACTTGCTCACACACAACTTGTCATCACACCACTTGCTCACACACAACTTGTCGTCACACAACTTACTCACACACAACTTGCTCACACACAACTTGTCGTCACACAACTTACTCACACACAACTTGCTCACACACAACTTGTCAACTTGCTCACACACAACTTGCTCACACACAACTTGTCATCACACAACTTGCTCACATACAACTTGTCATCACACCACTTGTCATCACACCACTTGCTCACACACAACTTGTCGTCACACAACTTACTCACACACAACTTGCTCACACACAACTTGTCATCACACCACTTGCTCACACACAACTTATCGTCACACAACTTACTCACACACAACTTGCTCACGCACAACTTGTCATCACACCACTTGTCCACTTGCTCACACACGACTTGTCGTCACGCCACTTGCTCACACACAACTTGTCATCACACCGCTTGCTCACACACAACTTGTCGTCACACAACTTACTCTGGCGTGGCAGGCGTGGCACTTATGGCACTGGGCTGGCTCTGGTGGCGCGCTTGGTTTTAGGTGTGGCACCGTGGCGCCGCGACGTTTTGCGTGGCAGGCGTGGCAGTTGGCGATATCCACCGTCACTTTGCGTGGCAGGCGTGGCACTTGGTGACATCCACCATCACTTTGCGTGGCAGGCGTGGCACGCATGGCATTGGGCTGGCTCTGGTGGCGCGCTTGGTTTTAGGTGTGGCGCCGTGGCGCCGCGGCGTTTTGCGTGGCAGGCGTGGCACTTGGCGACATGTAGCTGCACTTTGAGTGGCAGGCACAGCACTTGGAGACATGTAGCTGCACTTTGAGTGGCAGGCGTGGCACTTATGGCACTGGGCTGGCTCTGGTGGCGCGCTTGGTTTTACCGTGGCGCCGCGGCGTTTTGCGTGGCAGGCGTAGCACTTGGCGACATGTAGCTGCACTTTGAGTGGCAGGCAACAGCACTTGGAGACATGTAGCTGCACTTTGCGTGGCAGGCGTGGCACTTATGGCACTGGGCTGGCTCTGGTGGCGGGCTTGGTTTTAGGTGTGGCGCCGTGGCGCCGCGGCGTTTTGCGTGGCAGGCGTGGCACTTGGCGACATGTATTTGCGTGGCAGGCACAGCACTTGGAGACATTTAGCTGCACTTTGCGTGGCAGGCGTGGCACTTATGGCGTGACTTTCATGCCTTCGTCGGCAGGTACCATAAGAGTCAGTTTGAAACTGCTGTGGGCGACCTGGGCATGCTGCGTGCCGCGTGGGAGTCTGCAGCGGAGGTGTCGTTGCCATATGCCGCTTGGCTTTATATCGCAGAAGTGCAACTGGAGGAGACTTTCTGGACTTTGTGACCGTCCGCGGTTGTCCGTAGTTGTCCGTGATGTTCGATGTGGCTGTTCCCTTGTCTTGGACTTGATCCGGATTCCGTGTGCAGTATATACCGTTTATAGCCAAGGGAGCTAGCTTTGGCTTGGATGGATTGACGCGCCATGCGAAGATCTAGCGCCTAACGCGGCCATGTGATCGACAGAAATAAGCCGACGTAGATCCCCAACAGCGGTTGGTTTCAAACAGTGGTCCAACTTTGCAACCCAAGACGGATTAATGATGGCAGGAACAGGATTCCATAGCCTAAGTCTCTTCGGCGATTTTTTGCCCGCCCTGCCCCGTCCCCTTTTGGACCAAAGGCAAGATGAGACATGTTCTTTAAGAAAGCGCGCATAATTGAATTTACATACATTTGGTTACAAACGAATGGCAGTATTTGCAGACCACGGTGTGTCATTAAGTGTTTACAAAATTGTGTGTGCGTGTGTGTGTTGGTTTGGGATTATCTTGTCGTGCTTGGACAACGTCGGTCAGTTTGCGCAAGTGATTGGTGAAACAGTTGGTTTTGGCCAAATTGTCCATCATGATTCCAGAATTAGTTTCATGTCAATACTTGGTTGTTGTGTCACAACTGTGTCTGAAGTTTCATTGTGTGTTGCTGTTTGGTCACTTAGCTTTAAAAAAATCATCTACCTGGCTTCGAGAAGCCTCACACAGGTTTGCTGCCAATATTTAGGTGTTCCAAGGCATCGAACTTAATTGCTTGATGTGGCATGTGCTTTGGTAGATGCGACATCGGAACAGTTCAAACAGAAGATTTTACAGCAACATCAGAACAGGTCAGTCGACCGACGCTGTGCGCCCACTGAGCAAACGAACATGAATCGGCATGTGCGGAACCCGCCACAAAGCACCCAAGATTGGCTGGGGGATTTCCGGAATCCCTTGTGTTCCTGGAACCTTGTCTTCCTGGAACCCTCGTTTCCGGAACCTTGGCACAACCCACAGCGTATATTGGAACCCTGGGTTTGCGGAACCGAGACGCGCTGATTTATTGTCACGCTGTGCCCCCCCCTGTCAGCGATTGCTCGTTGACAGGGCCTATATGGTCCTGGAACCTTGGTTTCCTTGAAAATTGGTTTTCTGGGACCCTGTCCGTAGCATGAACCTTGGTACAACCCACGGCGTATATCCGACCCCTGGGTTGTTTCCGGAACCTCGGAACCTTGCCAGAACCCTGGTTCTCTGGAACCTGGGCTGGGCTTCTTGAAAATTGTTGTTCCGCAACCTTGTCCCTGTCCGGAACCTGTGGCATAATCCAGGAAGTATATCCAAACTGTGGGTCCGCATCCGCGGTGGTTCTCGGAACCTTGTCGGAACCCAGTGTTGCTGGAACCTTGCCGGAACCCTCGTTCCCCAAACTCTGGGTTTCCAGGATGTTTCAAAATTGGTGTTCCGGTGATTCCAGAACCGCTCGAAACCATATAAGGTTCCCGGAACCTTGTCGAAAGCCAAGTGTGCCCGGAACCTTCCTGGCGCCGAGAACCTGGGGATCCCGGAACCTTGACGTCCCGGAACCCAAAAGGTAGCCAGAACCCATTGTTCCCAGAACCTTGCTTGAAAGTCTGGTTTGCGGAACCTGGAACCTTGCCCCGAACCCTGGTTCCCGGAACCCTGAGTTCCGGAACCTTGCCCGGAACCCTGGTTCCCGGAACCGGCAGCGGTTGGTTTCAAACAGTGGTCCAACTTTGCAACCCAAGACGGATTAATGATGGCAGGAACAGGATTCCATAGCCTAAGTCTCTTCGGCGATTTTTTGCCCGCCTTGCCCCCTCCCCTTTTGGACCAAAGGCAGGATGAGACATGTTCTTTAAGAAAGCGCGCATAGTTGAATTTACATACATTTGGTTACAAACGAATGGCAGTATTTGCAGACCACGGTGTGTCATTAAGTGTTTACGTGTGTGTGTGTGGGTTTGGGATTATCTTGTCGTGCTTGGACAACATCGGTCAGTTTGCGCAAGTGATTGGTGAAACAGTTGGTTTTGGCCAAATTGTCCATCATGATTCCAGAATTAGTTTCATGTCAATACTTGGTTGTTGTGTCACAACTGTGTCTGAAGTTTCATTGTGTGTTGCTGTTTGGTCACTTAGCTTTAAAAAAATCATCTACCTGGCTTCGAGAAGCCTCACACAGGTTTGCTGCCAATATTTAGGTGTTCCAAGGCATCGAACTTAATTGCTTGATGTGGCATGTGCTTTGGTAGATGCGACATCGGAACAGTTCAAACAGAAGATTTTACAGCAACATCAGAACAGGTCAGTCGACCGACGCTGTGCGCCCACTGAGCAAACGAACATGAATTCGGAATTCAGTGAGGGGCCACAAAGCACCCAAGATTGGCTGGGGGATTTCCGGAATCCCTTGTGTTCCTGGAACCTTGTGTTCCTGGAACCTTGTCTTCCTGGAACCCTCGTTTCCGGAACCTTGGCACAACCCACAGCGTATATTGGAACCCTGGGTTTGCGGAACCGAGACGCGCTGATTTATTGTCACGCTGTCCCCCCCCCTGTCAGCGATTGCTCGTTGACCGGGCCCTTTTGGTCCTGGAACCTTGGTACCCTGAGTTCCGGAACCTTGCCCGGAACCCTGGTTCCCGGAACCGGCAGCGGTTGGTTTCAAACAGTGGTCCAACTTTGCAACCCAAGACGGATTAATGATGGCAGGAACAGGATTCCATAGCCTAAGTCTCTTCGGCGATTTTTTGCCCGCCTTGCCCCCTCCCCTTTTGGACCAAAGGCAGGATGAGACATGTTCTTTAAGAAAGCGCGCATAGTTGAATTTACATACATTTGGTTACAAACGAATGGCAGTATTTGCAGACCACGGTGTGTCATTAAGTGTTTACGTGTGTGTGTGTTGGTTTGGGATTATCTTGTCGTGCTTGGACAACATCGGTCAGTTTGCGCAAGTGATTGGTGAAACAGTTGGTTTTGGCCAAATTGTCCATCATGATTCCAGAATTAGTTTCATGTCAATACTTGGTTGTTGTGTCACAACTGTGTCTGAAGTTTCATTGTGTGTTGCTGTTTGGTCACTTAGCTTTAAAAAAAATCATCTACCTGGCTTCGAGAAGCCTCACACAGGTTTGCTGCCAATATTTAGGTGTTCCAAGGCATCGAACTTAATTGCTTGATGTGGCATGTGCTTTGGTAGATGCGACATCGGAACAGTTCAAACAGAAGATTTTACAGCAACATCAGAACAGGTCAGTCGACCGACGCTGTGCGCCCACTGAGCAAACGAACATGAATTCGGAATTCAGTGAGGGGCCACAAAGCACCCAAGATTGGCTGGGGGATTTCCGGAATCCCTTGTGTTCCTGGAACCTTGTCTTCCTGGAACCCTCGTTTCCGGAACCTTGGCGCAACCCACAGCGTATATTGGAACCCTGGGTTTCCGGAACCGAGACGCGCTGATTTATTGTCACGCTGTCCCCCCCCCTGTCAGCGATTGCTCGTTGACCGGGCCCTTTTGGTCCTGGAACCTTGGTTTCCTTGCAAATTGGTTTTCTGGGACCCTGTCCGTAGCATGAACCTTGGTACAACCCACGGCGTATATCCGACCCCTGGGTTGTTTCCGGAACCTCGGAACCTTGCCAGAACTCTGACCTTGTCCCTGTCCGGAACCTGTGGCATAATCCAGGAAGTATATCCAAACTGTGGGTCCGCATCTGTGGTGGTTCTCGGAACCTTGTCGGAACCCAGTGTTGCTGGAACCTTGCCAGAATCCTGGTTCCCCAAACTCTGGGTTTGCAGGATGTCTCAAAATTGGTGTTCCGGTGATTCCAGAACTTTGGCACAATCCAGGCTCTGGCTGCTCGAAACCATGGTAAGGTTCCCGGAACCTTGTCGAAAGCCAAGTGTGCCCGGAACCTTCCCGGAACCTTGACGTCCCGGAACCCAAAAGGTAGCCAGAACCCATTGTTCCCAGAACCTTGCTTGAAAGTCTGGTTTGCGGAACCTTGGGTTCCTGGAACCTTGCCCCGAACCCTGGTTCCCGGAACCCTGGGTTCCCGGAACCTTGCCCCGAACCCTGGTTCCCGGAACCGGTTCTCGGAACCCTGGTTCCCGGAACCGGCGAAACGAGGCGGCAGGGTCGAGCAGTGCCCCGGAGCACCCCGAAGGCTATGTGGGCTGAGACCCCAAAGCATTCTGCTGTTGGGGAAAAAAGATCACGTTCATGACAGATCAGAACAGTTTCTGTGCAATCGGTTGCCGCTATTCTTGTGTTGCCTGCTTTCAGTGGGAGCTACTGCCAGGTACCGACTTCTTCGCTCAGTTGCTGCTGTTCCTAAGCTGCGTGTTCGGAAGCAATGGTCACATCTTTCTGTAGCCAGGTACCTTTCCGTCTTCATCACGCCCATGCCGCCGCTCCGCTCGTGGAAAAAATAAGCGTGCCTGCGGACCTACCATACAAACATACATAAATACATATATATATATGCATCCATACATCCATCCATCCATCCATCCATCCATCCATACATACATACATGCATACAACACAACTTGTCCATACACAACTTACTCACACTTACTCTTCCACACACAACTTGCTCCACACCAATCCTTCACCATCTCTTTTCTCTTTCCTGCTTTCCCCATGCCGACATGTGGGGTTATCCGGTCCTTTAATTTTGTTTTTTTTGTAGATTGTAAAAAAATGTGTGTATGTACTTTTAAAAAAGTAAGCAAGCAGAAAAAACATCAAATAGCATGGTTTAGATATTTTGGCACAATTTTAATCACCAGTTTTTTCCATATGTTTCTAGTTCTTCTTTAGAGAATATGGATATATTTATTAGTGGCTCAGAAGATGGAATAACTATGGTGGAAGGATGTGGAATGGAATTTCCTGAAGATAGATTATTAAATATCTTAGATGAGGCTTTAAAGCTTTTTACTCCAGTTATAAACTTGATATTAGATATGAAATCTAAAATATCAAAAAAAGAGTGTATTTCTAATATTCCTCTAGATTCTCATCTTTGCTCAACACAATTGTCAGAAGAAATCGAAAATCACTCCAGTATACTTAATTTAAAAAGCAAACGATTTACTCAATCTTCAAAACAAGAAAGAGAAAAACGTCGGTTTTGGGGGGGCTAGCATGTATATATATATATATATACATATATATATATATACATATATATATATACATATATATATATACATATATATATATATTGATAGATCCCATGTTTTTTTTTCAGTGGGAAGCCATCCCATTCCCCTTTTGTTCTCACCTCGCGCAGCGCATTCTGGGCGTCTTCAGCA
This sequence comes from Cladocopium goreaui, assembly GCA_947184155.2. NCBI lineage: Eukaryota > Dinophyceae > Suessiales > Symbiodiniaceae > Cladocopium > Cladocopium goreaui. The sequence continues at coordinate 267,101 of CAMXCT020002269.1, read as the reverse complement.
CCGTTCCTCGGTGATGGGCATGAATCATGGGCATAGAATTACCATATGACTGGGGGAATACCCTCTGGTAATGGGATTTATAGTGATTCAATGGAATTTTATAGTGATTCAATGGGATATGAATGGGATTTACCCTCTGGTAATTTCTTACATAGCTATTGAAAATGGCCATAGAAATAGTGGATTTTCCCATTAATAGCATGGTGGATCTTTCCATAGTTATGTTAGTTTACCAGAGGGTAATGGAAATATCATGATATCAATGGGAGATCTCCAGGATCCTAAAATGGAGGTACTGTACCATTTTTCAGGCCATATTTTGCTGGGATATTCCCTTACATAGGCCTTATATATGGTAGGTACCTCCAATTTAGGATCCTGGAATGGCCATTGGTGATATACCATCTGGTTATGACTAACATAGCTATGGAAAATCACCATTATTAATAGGTAAACCATCTATTTCTATGGGCCATGTTCCATGGCTATGTTAAATAACCAGAGGGTAATAGGAATATACTATAGGAATTATCATGGGAATGTCATGAAACATGGAATATAATGCAATATAACTGGGAATATCATGGGGGAATATAAACGGCTAAATTTGAGTAACCATCCATTGATGACTGGGGGAATAAACATCCTGTATAATCGGCTAGATTAGGGAATAGAATGGAAATTTAGATGGGAATATCATAGAATTATCATACAATATCATGGGAATATCATGGAATAATTATTAACAGTGGGAATGTAATGGAATATAATTTAACTATATTTAACTAATCGACAGTAAGCAACTATGGAGGGGGAGTTTCCACAAATGGGTGTACCTCAATAGCTGGATGGTTTACAATGGAAACTCCGAAAATAAAAAGGATGATTTGGGGTATCCCCTGTTTTAGGAAACCCCGATATCATGGGAATATCATTTGGATATCAACGTTTTTTTTACCAAGAACATGCTAATAATATGGGGATATAATCATATGCTCAAACAAAAACCTATTGATATTAGAAAATATTATATAGATATAATATGGATATCCACAATGGTAGTTCCCTATCATGCGAATATGATAGGGATTTGAAGAACGAAATGGGGAGAGTGACCCTATATACTACAGTAGCCATCATGGACGGTGATCAAACATAGGGAGTTGGCCAAACTTGGCGTAGCACCCCAAAATCTACTGTCTGTTTCATTGCCGGATCATGATTTTTCACCGTTGGGGGAGCCACCACCACAGTTCAATCAGAGATCCATCGAGAAAACATGTGTTTCATAGTTCTCCACTAGGCACGTAATTTTCTTACCATCCACATTCCACATCGTTTCGGTTGCATTGACTCTTGGAGTCTTGGAGGTTCCAAGCGCTTTCTGGCATGTCATCATCTCATGATGCAACACAAATTCAAGAGGTGTGCTGACACTAGCTCACATTATCCCAACACACGCCACGCGTGTTAAGAAACTAAAACAATTAGTACATCTCCACAGAAGTGAACGTAACGTTGTGGTCAGCACATGAAACAATTCAGAAAATGTGCAATCAACTTCTTTTGATACCTCTTTATCTAAATGTTGGATATCGTTGGATATCCGTAAAAATTGCCATTTTACCGAAGAAAAAAGACAAACCTTAGGATTATAGGCTACCCAAAGCCGTGACCTTGGAATGGTAGAATACACGCGCCTGCACAATTTACATGGTCTGCACTTCCACCTAAAACCCTTTGGATTCCAGTCACATACAATCTTGCGCTAGCAAATTCTGATCCACTGCGTTGCGTTCATGGAAAATTGGCTGGAAACACGGGTTCTACATATCATCCAAGTATTGGCGATTCCGTAGGTTTCCGTAGTGAAACGTCATTCAGAAATCAAGACTGGGAAAGTATAGATGGAACATCAAAACTATTTGAATGTCTAAAAATGGCGCAAGCTCTCCATTTTTCGGCTTCCCATTTCTAAACTGTAGATACAGTAAATCATTTCAGTCGATTCAGTCGACTGACTTTTTTCGATCTTCCAAGTTGATCTTGTCGACTAAAACCGAGAAAAGCTGCACTTTGAATCCCCTTTAAGTAACAACTTACTGCTGTTAAACACAGAATGATCCCAATCATCACATTCGTAATGTCATCATCCCAGCAACCCCCAGCAACCCCCAGCAACCCATCCAGCAACCCTACGTAAAACGCACCAGTAAGACAATGATTTGCCAAAAATGCTTCAACCAAGAGATCGATGGTCTTTTAAGCAAGCCGCTAGACGGCTATATAAATGGCAGCCAACTTTCGGAAAAAAAAAAAACACAAACACGCATTTTTTTTGCTTCACGGGAATAAAGGTGAGTACACTAGAGGTAAGTATAGGTATCATACCCAGCCAACAAAGCCAATGGATCTCCATGGATATCCAATGTCTGTCAAGGAAATTCCACAGGAATGTTGTTGATGAATAGCTATTCAGCTATTTCCATAAAATAGGCTAATGATGTTTTTCATATGTATCATAGAAAACAGTGTACTCAAGTAGCTTCACAACCTAAAAAAATCCCCATATCCCAATGATTTCATATCCCAACAGTTGGGTATGGATGGGCCAACAAAAAATAGTGACAACACGCACATTCGCGTCCTGGCCGAAGCGACAAAACGCAAAAGTGTTGGAGCAAGTCCTAAGATCCGGCGTGTTGAAAATCCCTGACGCGACATCCATGGCTTGGACAACATCCGGACGGTTTTTTGGGGGACAAGTGTTGAATGACTTGGGAAAACATGGGACACTTAAATGGACACTTAAATGGACACAGTAAAACTTGGCTGTTTCGAAAATTTCATGGGAAAACTTGTGGTTTGCAAATATTCCCTCCCTAGCCTCAAAGAGCCTTTATACCATCCATCCCCCGAGCTGCCAACGGTAAGGCCCGTTGTTTGGCTGTCATCCAAGGGGCCAAACAGTCGCGTGACATCAATGATAACTTCAAAGTCACCGCTTGAGCCTTCGACATCATATCTCCGGCCTCGAGAATTTGGCTTTGAGAAAAGCCCCTTAAGATGATAGTCCCAAAACAAAAACCGCCAAGCAGAGGCTTCTAAATCCACGGCTTTTCAAAAACCTAGTGTGGATTGTAGTGGTTGAGGGTTAAGGCGGTTAAGGGTTCTACACCTATGAAACCTCACATCAACCAGGTTTGGGGGTTTGAAACAGGCCAGACCCATCGGAAACAGACCGATACTTAGTACTACAAAGGACTGGCTATGGTGGAGGTGGAAAGCCAGTACAGCCACTTTCAAACATACTCCACCTATCTCCAATTGATTTCGATTAATTTATGCTGTGGGGCTGACACCTTGACGTATTTGCGCCACATCTTTTGGCGCCTGAGTTCTCATGTTTATTGCATGTTCACAGAAATTGTCCTAATCTCTGACTCCGATTGGCTTAGTTGAACAACAACAAATCAAAGCTATTGAAAGCTATTGAAAGCTATTGAAAGCTATTGAAAGCTATTGTTGAACCCGTAGATTCCGTAGATCTTTCTATTTCTTCAGCGTTTTCCCCACATTTTCTGCAACAAAATCCGTTCCACCTCCGCTTCCAGCAGTCCAGCAGCGCCCAGCAGATCCTCGTCATCCGCCTGATCCGAGACCCCAAAAATGATTTCAGAGATGTTAACGCAAACACTATATATAAATATACATATGTATCTATAGACGTACGTATATATACATATACATATGTATATGTATATGTATATGTATATGTATATGTATATGTATATGTATATGTATATGTATATGTATATGTATATATACGTATGTATATGTATATATATATATATGAGTATAGATCAATAAATATGTATTTTTGTGGGAAATATACCAATGGTATTATTGGTATTGTCATAGGCAGGTAATGTGTCATGAAGCAACTGGGAAAATGATAATCAACAATAAGATCTTGAGGTTCCCTAATTTTGGACAAATCCATATGTGGATTTCAGCGGCAAACATTACTTTCTGGGTTTGTACGTGCAATGAGTTTTATATCTGCAAGCTATTCAGCCAGTTTGTATGTGCAACTCATGTATAGTATTTAAGCTGACTCAAGTAACCAACAACTAGTCAACCAATACTAGAATACTCTAGCCATGCACAAAAATTCACAAATGGGGTTAGGATCAAGCTTTGTTAAATTCAACCACTGGTTCCTGGCTGATAAACCGATAAAAAAGGCTGGTGTGAGACCATACAACACCATAATCACAAGATATCACAAGTGCACTTGTCCACCTCTCAGCACCATCAAACATTATCTATGGACTGCATTGTTTTTTTCGATTTGTTTATTCTGTCGATTCTGGGAAAAACCCCAAAGTCCGATGATTTATTGGATTGATCATTGATCGTCATCTTCAAAATGGCGCAAAATCATCCCATATAAACTCCATATGTTCAATGGCAACGTGGCATTCCCTACCTCGGAGATGCATTCCTTCGCGGCTAGGAGCGGTTTGTTGAAAGCACTGCAAAAATTGCGAAGATCCTGGAATGTCTGGAGAATTTCTGAAGAATTTCTGGAGAAATTCTGTAGAAATTCTGGAGAATTTCTGGAAATTTTGGAGAATTTCTGTAGAATGTCTGGAAATTTCACAGGGGGTAAATGGATCTAAATGGACTGACAGTGGAGCTAGAAATAAAACACTTCCAGGCCGACCTTGGAAGGTCTATGATTGGGGTGATGCTACTATTCATCCACCTTTTTTCAACATGTTTGAAGGTTATGTAAAAGCATTATATATCGTGTATATATATATCATATAAATATATGATCTATATATATATCATATATCATGTGTATATATAGTCTGAAACTTGCCCCAATTCTGATGGTCCCCTAGACGTGCCATTACGATATAATCAGCATCTATTGAAGATATCTCTTCATTCTATCCCAATTGTTCCCATATGTGTGTATGATCTATATCCCATTATTGCATTTGGATATTATCCAATGACATGTCTGTAAACCCCATTTTGAAGAAGCCTGGCATATTGATGGACCATTGACACGATTTGGGATATGCCACCAATAGTATTCCAATAGTGTTAGTCTTGATTAATGTGGTAAACCCAATAACAAGCAATCCACAATTTTACCATAAATCTGGGCAAATTATAATAATTCACTAACCTGAAATAAGGCCATTTTGGGATGATTCCCCATATTAACCATGATTACCATGATAAATGGATATAAATGGGTGGTAAACCACATCCCCATCATATCCCCAGTAGATTCCAACTGATATCCCAGGAAATGCCCAGGAAATGCCCAGAAATCAATGCTTAAATAATAATTATATTATATCACCACAAATGACATCGAGACAAAGCTATATACATATATCTGGGTAAATTATAATATTTCACTAACCTGAATTAAGACCATTTGGGGATGATTTCCCAATAAAAACCATGATTCCAGGGTTCGGGAGATCAGTGAGGTCGTTATAATTCACCTATATATATTATATTATATATATATATTATATATTATATATATATATTATATATTATATATATTATATATATTATATATATATTATATATATTATATATATTATATATATATTATATATATATTATATATATATTATATTATATATATATATATATATTATGCATATATATACATATATTATGCATATATATATTATGCATATATATATATTATGCATATATATATATATTATGCATATCCCAGGAATATTCCAGGAATCTCCCAGGGCAAAAAAGGCTACGTCGGCTACGTCCCGGCCTGGAAAGCATGCTGGGCTCGAAACTCTGCAGTTGAAAAGTTGGAGAAGCCCTGGGTTTTTCCCCTAAAAATGCGCCGAGAAAAACCCACGGGATCTGCGCTTTAAAAAAAAAAACGCATCATAAATTAGATGCTACCAGGTGGAAAAAATTAAGATCCAACTGCATTGAGAAAAATTCCTGACTGAACAACGAACAACTTTTGGGGGACAAAAATACTGTGTGCTGATGCCCCTGAAAAAACCTCTGAGGGAAGATTCTAAAAAAAAGATTAAAACATGTCAGACATGTCAAAGCAAAGGTAGCATACACGGTCGGATAGTCTTCAATTTTTCAGCCCCGTTTAGAGGCGAATGTCCATCTCTAGCTATGAAGAGGACTACTCCTAGGTGACCACTGGACATCTGGGGATGAGATGTCTACGTCTAGGTTAACTCGGCTCACAACCGACTACTCGGTTCATGGGTTGCACCCCAAAAGTCCAAGGAGTGGTTTCTGCTGGATGCAAACCATTATGAATTGGAAACGGGATCGTCAAATGCCCAACTTTTACCACGGCAGCGCGGTATGACTCAAGGGCCCTAAAGCCAAATGTCAACGGGGCATGTGATCACTTGGCTATACAAAATATACATTAGACAGGTCAAACTCACACTCAACCTGTTCTTCAAGGATCACATGATGCTAGTGAAAAAAGTTGGCTCTAAGGCTTCTTCTGTACACGGTAAATGCACTCCTTCAAGACGCGGATAATGAGGTCCGGGCGCATGCTCTTGGTCAGAGCATCCGAGACCATAGTCCCTGTAGCAATCCAGGTAACAATGTCTCCTCCGCCATGATGCATATCCCAGGTCCTCCGGCCGTCTTGCCAAAGTGACTCGTGAATCGACTGCAACTCAATGCCGAGTCGTTTGTCTGCGACCCTGCCAAGTACCTCACTCGCAAGATGGTCTGTTAAAGACCTGCAGTCTGAAAGCATCAGTTGTGGAATGCAGCTGCGGCTGTCATCCAACCATGTTTTCATCGAGTCAAGTTGGCCCATCAGCTCGGCCAATGCTCCACGTAGCTTGTCACCGCTCTCTTGTCCAGCCTGCAGTGAATAAGCCTCGCATTGAAGAGTGCTGCGGCATACTCGCCGAATTGTATTTGATGCAAATCCCAATGGCATCACCCTGTAGGATGTAGTCTTGGGGTCTTTGATCTCATTGATGTCTCCAAGAAAATGGAAACGTCCTTGTTGTGATTTGTAGTTCTTCTCGTTTGAAAATGAAGCATCTGTTACTGTAATGATACCAACCTCTCCCCAGGTTAGATGTCCACCTGGAAAAATGAGCTTGTTCTCAATGCCTTGTTGTGCCAGCTGTACTACGGCATTTGCGTCGTGCAAAATAGCAACTGTCGCTCCAGAAATACTGGACTGTAGGCGGCTCACACGATAACCCAAATCGGGTCTAGTCTGTCTTGCCACCCATGCCAATGATCCCGTTACAGACCGTAATCGGGTCACATCATCCTTACCCAACGGCTCGGACGCTGATCTTCCTGGCGCGATCTTGATCGGCTTGATGCGACGGGTGTTGTCGCAAGTGTCTTGTGTGATTGTTCCATCTGCAGTACGCTCAAATTGCTTGCCACAATAGCGAAACGAATTTGATTCACTTGATCCCAAGTTGAACTTCTCCAAGAAGCTGTCGATCACTGACTTTCCCTCAGGAATGTATGCGTACAAGATGTCATCCACATGTGTCGCCATAAGTGCAACGCAATCTTTGTCGGTTCCTGGAAGGAAATACAATCCTGGGTAAAACTTGGATTGTTTCAAGCCACTGGATCGGGCATCTCCGTCCAACCTCAACCAAAAACCTCGACCGCTGTCAGTCAATCCATATATAGGCACCCGCACAAGGAAAAACACCTCTGGATCAACTCCCGGGAGACCTCCTCGGGGTTGTCTCATAATGAGAACTCTATCAAGAGGACGACCTTGGAAATATGCGGATGCGACGTCCGCACTGTGCAATTGTGCGCCCTGGATCGCCGCCCAACAGCAAAGAATGTTGTGAGCTTCCGTATCTGCTGTAGGACTGTCTGATCTCAAACCTTCACTGACTTCGAAATTGCCGCATGATACCAACCGGCTCTTGAACTTTGGCACATATTCTTGATCTGATCTTCCTTTCATGAACTGATTCTTGTCAACATCAACCCACTTGCTAGGAATACATTGATGTCCTTCAGCAATCAACCTCTCAGCATCTTCTTTTGAGATTTCAACAACAGCAGCGAACTCAAGGAACTTGCTCCACTCCTTGGTTCTGGCATCCATGATGTTCTTCTGTACATCAGGTGACGCTGATTCATAGTGGATTGATTTCAACACTTTCTTACCTTGCTCTTCGTCCTCAGGGACTTCAACTTCCTGGGACAAAAATGATGCAAACAATGCTCGTGCTTCTTGTTGTTCTTCAGGACTTCGTTCTGAGTCTCTCTCACGAGCTCTTTCAAGATGTGTTCGCAATTGATGTGGTAAGTCATTCAAAAGTTCTCTTCGTAATGGCCAAGATGATGCTGACGGCGAGGATAGTGGTCCCAAAACGGAGCCACTTGGAGTAGAATCAGGCACAAAGGAGTCTCTCCGAGATGGCACAAGTGATGAGCCTCTCTCCGACTCAGGTTGTAGGTGAGACTCTACTCGAGGTCTCACATTGCGTTCATGATCTCCATCTCCTGGATGTGGTCTTTCAACTCTTCTTTCTGGGGTTCTACTCTGTGAAAAGATGTCTTCTTCCATTGGACCTGTATCTTCCTCCTCCTCATCTTCTTCAAAGAAACCGGGCCGTATATCCCATTCATCTTCAGATACTTCTGGTATAGGAGGGAGTGCTGAATCCACATTGCCTTCATGGACAACCTCAACATCATCTGCTTGTCCTGGACCTTCACGAACAACTTCAACCTCATCTGCTTGCCTTGCATCAAGAAACGCTTGTTGACCTGTATCATTGATGATCTTGTATGGAATCACAGGTTCACCATTCAACACTGATTGAGCAAGAGCTTCAGAAGGAGAAGCAATGCGTATGTTGTGAGAAGCTACAAGTACTGGAACGTTACCACACAGTAACCATATGTTCTTCTGGTTCTCGTGTCCGATCACACGACATGTTGGTGACCAGGACGTTCCTCCTCTCTGATTGTCTCGTCTGAAAGTGACAAGATCACCAATGTTGAACTCACGATCAAACACACTGGCATTGCGTGTCAACGCTCTCTGAACTCTTCTTGAACAATCAAGGTGAACAAAAGCCTTTTGTGCCTCAATCCTGGCCAAATGTTGTAATGCAAAAATTGATGAAGGGTCATGTCGGGCCTGAATGGCTCCGAGCTGTGCGTGATCTTCCTCTGACATGAGTGAAGCTACACCACGGGGAGCTCGACCGAGCACCCACTGAGATGGAGAAAATCCTCCAACACGCGCGGAGTCGTTCTTCACACTGAGCACCTGTGTGATGCACGACTCAACCTGTTCTTTGGTACAAGCCCCAACTTCTGTACACACTCGCCTGAAAAGAGCCTTCAACAAACCACCATGCCTCTCTACTCGGCCCAATGATTCCGGGCTCTCAAGGGGCACATGGTGCACTTGAATGTTATGTTCATCCATGTATTGTTGTAAGACACCACGATTGTGCAAACCACGGTCACACATGATAGCAACAGGATGTCCTGCCCAACTGAACCAACGTTTGATGAGTGCGTCCAAACAGGATCGCGAAGAAGCTTGGCCTGCTCCAACCTTCACAATTTCAGCCTGTTGAAAACAAGTGCCAATACAAACCATGTTGAGAACTTGATACTTCTGCCCAGTTATATCTGTCAACTCCAGTACATCAATCCCCAAAGTATGGTTGAATGTATAATCACTTGGAAGCGTAACTTTGTGAGTGGGTTTCTTTGCTGATGTTTTCTCACATGTTTCACATCTATGCAACTTCACTGCATCAACAAACTCCTTACTCACCTTTGCAGCACGCACCAAATTGACCATCACCGTCTTGGGGACATGTCCAAAAGCCCTGTGCAACCTACGCACAGCAATCCTGACACGCTGGGGAAGTTTGCGCCAAGACCTACGCCTTTCTGTTTCATCCTCTGGCAATCCAGGGATATCAACATCATCCAAAAGGGTCTCTTCATGTGTCAGGTCCTCAACCGGATCCTGCAATGCAACATCTTCTGGGCCATCGACTGCATCCCAGTTCCCACCATGTTCCTGAGCCTCTTCGATGATCTCTGCTGGAAAGGCAACGCTCATCTGCTCCTCCAATTCACGTTCAAGTGACCAATCACGAATCCATTGACAAAACTCCCAATTCAAAACGTCATCCAATTGTCGATACATGGACCAGTCTTGAAAACCTTGAATGAGTTCATCATCATTTGACACAAAAGCAAGACCAACTTCGTTGATATATGGAATCTGTGGTGTTTTGAATGATTCCCATCGTTCAGTGTGCGCGACATCAACAATGAGAAATCTACACCCTGTGGCATCACAATACTGTTCCAATTCAAATACAAGATCCCCATGACACAGTGGATAATGTTCTGACTTGTATTCAATTGCAACAATGACCAATGTGCAACCTTCGAACATGTCTTTCCAACCGTGTTACTCAGCATCACCGTCCAAGTACGCAGCATTCATGCCAACGTCATAGGTGTGCTCGAAAAAATCCTGGAAAAGAGTCGGATGTGACGTGATGATTGCAACCCCTGATGTACCATTGGAAACTTGAGGCTGCATCCCAAGACTGGACTGCATTACCCGGTCATGGTTGTTGAGATTGTTGATACCTTCCAACACCATCTTCCTGTGTTTCTTGCTCATGGTCCTCCTCTCATCAGGATGGACTGTCAAATCAACGTTGGAATCAAAACGTACAGCCATGAAACCAGTGGGAGAATACTCATAGTCATATTCATATGAATCGGAATCATCTTGTTCCAACTTGGGCGTCAAGACCTTTGGCTGGGGCTTCGACTTCACTGCATACATTCTTTTGGGTTCTGAGGATTTCATCTCAACTTTTGGATTCAAAGACTTTTCAAAATCATCCCTTACATCCCGAAGTTTCTTGTTGGGGGTCAACTTGACGTGAACGCTCATGTATGCTCCCCTCCCGGAGTCATCGAACACCCCTGGTGGGTGGTGAAACACGACCACGTCAATCCACGAGTTCTCCAAACGCACCATTGTATTGCCATCGACATTGTCTTCGATGAGCTCCCAACCGCCTCCATTGCGAGGTCGGCACCATGTAGATCGTTTCCAATGCTTGATGCTGTTCGCAACCTTGATGATTCGATTGGGTCGGATGTGATCTCGAATCAAGACATTCATCCTGACACCACTGTTGTGGGGGTCTTCAACTCCTGGTCGACAGATCCAAAAGAGTCGGTCACGATTTCCCTCACGAACGCAGAAGGACACAACCTCACTAAGAAGTTCACCGTCCAATGATGTCACTGAAATGTTCTTGTTGTCGAACGGCCCATCCAATGCCAAGTTGTTGCGAACCAATCGCTCAAGCTCATCGCGATCATTTGGTGGCTCTCTGGAACGTCGTGGCAATGTCGATCGGGATCCTTCATCGGTCCCAGGCACATCTGAAATATGTGGAGGCGGGTGATCTGGACTCCTTGGGGCAGGTCTCGAAGAAATTGGCCTTGATGGAGCTGGTCTCGAGGATGGACTTCGATCTCTTCCCAAGCTCCTCCCTCTGGATGATCTTGGGTGTCTCCATGGGGGCAGCTTGCGACTGTAGCTCGGGCTTCGTCTGCGTCTTGGTGGTGATGGAGGTGTAGGAAGACGCCTTCGTCGCAATGGGCTCCTGGATCTCCTTTCAGCAACTATCTTCCTCTGCTCAGAGCGAAGATGTCCCACATCAGATGCCAGGCCCCCAACGTCAGATGCAAGACCCTGCACAAGTCGTCTGATCTCTTCGAGCTGACCTGTTGTAGGATGTTCCACTGAAGCGCCATCGGCTGGAGCATCATCAACGCCTGCACGGCTGGCAGCTACACTGCCACGAGGCCTCATCGTCACGGCCTGTGTCCTCGGGATCAGATGCCTGATCTGTCCCACACTGGCCCCAACATTCTTGCAGTCGTTGCAAACTCCTCCACAACGCATTTCACCCCACATCCAAGACGACGAATGGATCAAGACAACGTCGTATCCCAAGGCCTTCAAGCACCTGAAAGCTGCGAAGCCCTGACCAACCGATCTATGGCGGCCTGATTTGCACTCCAGGTCCACCAAGATCCTTTCCTGCTGATGCTGGGTGACGAACTCCAAGATGCTATTGAGATGCTCGTTGAACTTGTCCACCTTGCTCAACGTCTCGAGGATCCTATGGTGCCAACCCACATGAGCTCTGAGACTTACGTCCTGATCAGGATCGTAAATGTCTTCACAGTTAATGGAAAGGGTGGCACGATTGGACCTCATGGCATGTCGTTGGAATCGTCGACCTCGAGTCACAATGATCACCTGTCTGTTGCTAAGCTGTTCTTCATTCAGTTTCGATTGCAAGACGTCATAGTCCCTTGAATGAAAACCAGTCTGATCGTGATCGGCCATGGCGCAGTCACTTGTCGATGCAGTGTACGCCAAGTTATACTTTCTATGACACTTTGGAATTTTGGGAAGCTCATTTGGTGGTGTGTTGATGATGTTGGTCAATCCTTCAGTCAAGTTCATCACAAGTAAACCTGATTTGGAACATCTCTTGATATTCAATGGTTGATCTTTGATGGAAATCACCCCTTTTGCTAGGTCCTTCACTAGGCCTAACTTGGTTTGCGCATGCAATGAAAGAAGCAATGGGCTGTTGCCTGTTGACAATTGATATGAATCCAACTCCCCATTCATGTTCCCGTCTGGAAGCAGCAGCGAAAAAGGAATAGATCTCACACCTTCGGTCTTGGTACTACCACTTCCCAGACCAGCAAAACTCTTACAACCGTCATCCTTCAATGGCATGCTGTAACCCAAACGGGCCAGTCGTGCTTCTGCATCGACTGCCCAGGCTTTGCTATGACAAGTGCTGTTGCAACCTTCATCCAACACTGCAAAGACATGGGATGACCTGGCAATGTCAACACTTTCAAAGTTCATGTAAACCAAGTCTTGAGGGTATTGAATGTCACTTCCATGCAAACAAATGCCAACGTACCCAGCTAACTCCCTGCCCGAGGGGTCGCCGTGCCCATCTTCATTGACAAGAGAAAAACTGTCCTCTTCCTCTGTCACGTCATTGATGGCTTGATGGAGTAGTTCATGTAGACGTGCACGGGTCATGACCTCAGATTGACAGGTTTCGGTAACAAGAGTGGCAAACAGGGGCAACAATTCTTCCAACTGGACTGGATTCAATCCATCCGATTCTTCAACCAATGATTCAACAATGGGGACTGTTCGAACTGATGCTGTTTCAACCTTCTTGGCAATGGCAATACGCTCCTTGCGAATCTGCATAGGAGCTTCATCAATGAAAGTGCAACACTTCTTGCAGAAGGTACGGTGTGTTGATTTGCTGGATCCCCTAAAATCGGTGTCATCATGAGGGCAATTCTCAGGGGACATCAACGGTACCATGTCACGCCTTGTTGTTTCGGAATGACCGCACACAAGACAGGTCTTCCTGATGGTGTACCCCGTAGAACCTTGTTTTGTAAACTCACGACATTCCTGACACTTGTTCGGCAAAGGAGGATTTGGGGGTTTCTTTCTGCCAGTTCCCCGAGCCACCAACAAATCTCGGTGCTCGACATGCTCAACAGGGACTTCGCGCAAGTGAATCCCATCAGCACCAACCACAAAGTATTTGTCAACCCAATTCAACCATGTGACATAGTATGGACTCTTGGGGGTATGTTTCTTGGCATGATGATAGTACCCTGTCTGTTCAAACAACACATTCCAAAACGACAAACCCCTGAATTGTCCAACAGGAAAGATGCACCCATGATCCTCGGGTCTCATTGTAACATCGAGATCCCGGGAAATCAAGCCAACGTTGCTGCTGGACGCTGCTGCACGTGAAGGTCGACTGCTGGGCTTCGCTTGTCGAACTGCCATCATAGCAACTCCATCTCTGTCACGATCAGGTGAAGCCGTCAAAGTCACACCATCGTCATCTGAAGAATCGCTCATGTCGGCAAAGTGAGCTGCGGGCTTTGGGGCTGACTTTCCAGGGGCTCCGGCTTTCGACCCCGGGAATTTACATTCCGGGTCACCGGCCCAGTGCCCTATGACTCCGCATCTCAAACATTTGCTCTTCGACTTCAGCTCTGTGAGCTTACGTCTCCTCTGATCGATAGTGAGGTTGGACTTCACGATCTTTCTTTTGCCTTTTCCTTTGGGCTTCCCGAAGGATTTCCCCTTGCCACCTGCTTTCCCCATTGCGGTGAAAGCAGCAAGTTGTAGCTGGATAGCGTCTCCTGCCTGTCGATCATCTTCTGCACCTTCAACTTCAAGCAAACTGTTCAATGCAACTGCTTCGTACTCATCGACGTCGTCAAAGTAATCAAATTCGTTGTCACCTTCTAGGTTTCCTGGCTCCTCTTCTGCAATGTCACCAAGCATGCCAACATATGAATCATCCTCCCAGGATTGATCCACAGCTTCATCCCAAGATTCTGCATGTTCCTCCCCATTATCGGGGTAGGCTGCATAGGCTGCTTGGGAATACGATCCCTTCGAAGAAGGTTTGCCTTTGCCATAACCCTTGCCTGACGACTTGCCATGCTGTTGAGGATTACCACGTCCTGTCCAGGATCGTGACCCTTCTCGCAAGTGAGTGCCACTGTAGTTCTCGATCAGCACCTTGCCAACACCTTCAAAATCCTTAGTGTCTGCACAGGCCTTCACAACGAGGATCTCCTGTCGATTGAGCCCACTCAACTCTAACATCAACTCTGTCCTCAAGCTGTCTGAAAACACCATTGTGTCATCCAACTCGCATAGCATGTGCCACCAACGTCGTCTCCTCTGAACATAGGAAAGCATGGGTTCGCCTGGTTGGCGAGATAAAGGACCACCTTGCTTCTGTCCTGCTCGAAATAATTCCTTGGCTTCCTCACGGGCTCTTGGAAACACATGGGATTTGATCTCACCCACAAGTTTCACAAGGCCACCAGGTTTGGACAACACTTCAAGTCCAAGATCCCTAGCTATTGAGAAAGCATCTCCTCTCAGTCCTTCAATCACCTTGTTAACCAATGGTCCACGATCAATGTCTGTCTTCTGCTTGCCGGACCTCGAGGATTTTCGGCTCGCTCCAGACTTCGGAGTCGAGACTGCTGATGTAGGCTGGGCTGCTTGAGTAGCACCCGACAAATCTGGAAAAGTAGCATACTCATCTGCATCTTCTGCGGCGGGCTCTGTTGCTCTGGTCCCAACGGGATCCGCAGGCTTACTTGTCTCCTCCTCCAATTGTTGCTCATAAAGACGAATCCGAAGGAGAGTCCTGAACTGCCAATCATGAAAGTTCGCCGCATCACCTGCATAGATGTATGAGCCACTCTTCGTCTCAAGTGGTGCCGACGAATGGCGCTCCTGATTGAAACGAAGGCCATTGATCGACATGATGCTCGCTCCGTTCGGAGTCGAACAAGGAAAAACGTTAACAAGTGTCTGCCCTGGTCAGGGTCAGACAGATTCCCGAACCACGACACACTCGAAGTTCAGTTGATTCCCAAAGTTACCAGACTCAAATTCACAAAGGGTTCCCTGGGTCACTGACGTACCACCGGATGCAGGTCGTCACCTGCTCCGCTACCAATATGAATTGGAAACGGGATCGTCAAATGCCCAACTTTTACCACGGCAGCGCGGTATGACTCAAGGGCCCTAAAGCCAAATGTCAACGGGGCATGTGATCACTTGGCTATACAAAATATACATTAGACAGGTCAAACTCACACCATTCATTTTAAGCGAGATTTTTCGGAACCAAGAGAGCAGTGGTCAAAAACATCAAACACCTGGCGACATAGTTGTAATTTATGGATACCTCTGCAATGATTTTGCGTCTAGCAAGTATAGACGAGCTTGTGTTTTTCATTTGGCTTGTTTTCACAATGCCATTTGCACCATCAATCATCACCATTTTTATAGGTGGTTTTTCAACTTACCATTCCCAGAAAATTGATCATAGCTATTCAAAAATGACCCAGTCGAAATGGTTGATTTTCCCAGCTATAAAATGGTGGATCTTTCCCAGTCGTTTTTTGGGACAGTTTACCAGGCGTACCCCCAGAGTTTTCTGGGTAGAAACCCGATCCCCCAGAGTCAGCAGGGGCTGGTGGATCATTGGATCGCCATTCCACCAATGTATTGGAGGTACGGAATGCATATATAAGGCCTATTTTTGAGGCCTAAATTTCAGGGAATATCCCCACAATTCATATGGCCTATATTAAATGGAACAGTCCCTCCATTAAAATGGATCCTGCGATTGCCATTGATTGGAGCTTCACCAACCGTTTTCACTTGTTAAAAGCAAGTTATATGCCGCTGGTTGGTAAACTATCACTACAAACCATCAACCAAATGAATTACCATCTGGGTATTTAACATAGCCATGGAAAATCCCTCATAAATGGAGGTTTTAATGGGAAAATCATCTATTTCTATGAGCCATCTATACCATGGCTATGTTAAATAACCAGAGGGTACATGGAATGTAGAACAACGGAGAGCGGGGCTTTTCAAAACCTAGCTTTAGAGCGGTACAATGACGGGCCCCAGTTATCGCCAGTTATCCCCATCAAAATGGCGCAAAAAGTTACGTTAATATCTACCGTTCTAAAAGAGGGTTAGTCATGAAAAAACCATGGTTTACCTTGGAGAAGTATTAGCCTTGACAATACTTTTATGAATTAATAACTTGAAAAATTATGCAGTGGTTCACTTATGGCTGTCAGGGCCTCCTAGGAATCATAGGAACTTCAGTTTTTCTTCACCATGGGATTAAAAGGATATAAAATGGGTTCCAAAAATCTTGAGACAAGACTTGGAATACCCTCTGATAAACGAACATAACTATGGAAAATCACCATTTTCAATGGGTAAATCCACTATTTCTATAGCCATTTCAACACGTAGTTGTAGTCTTTTTCCCGTCTTGCTCGCCATGGCCATTGAATCCCCTGACGATCCAAGTCGCAGAGTCGGAGGTTCCGGCCCGCGAAGGTGTGTTGGAGGGTTGCCCAAAAAGGCCCGATCTTAGGGCGGAAAAAACCAACGACCGTTGCTCCCCGGCATCCTGTGAAACGGGAACAACGTAAGGCCGTAAGGCTGTGAAATCCACCAAACATTGGCTATACATTAGCTATCATGGCTCGGGCAGCCCTAGTGTTGGTTGAATATCCCCATGAAATACTCGTTAATAGGATACAACCACTAGATCCCCCCATGATGTTCCAGCCTGGTAAATGGTTCAACCTTCATGGTTTCCTCAAAAACATAGAAAAGGTGATGTACCAATTAAATATGTGAATCTAACTATTTTTGATTCTTCATTGCTCAGCTTCAAGCATCAACCAACGTTAGGGTCAGGCTCCAAAAACAAGGCCAGTGCATCCGAAAATTCTTTCATCATCCCCACTGGGGATAAAATGGGATTATAATAGGAATATGACTAGCCATAGTTCGATATAGTTCAATATTGGTTCGTCTGAAAAGTTAAGGGCCTCCTCCCAAAAGTTAAGGGTTGATCATCATCCCTATTTTTTCATAGCCAAACAATGGAGGTAGATATATCGACACGCCTATATATATATTTTTGTAGCCGAAAGAAATTGCCCAACATGAAGGGCTACGGCCAAAGGGTTCCATGTCGTTGAAGGGTCGTATGGAGTTGCGTGCGCCTTGTTATTGGACAAGATAAAACTACCAAACACCAACTAATCCATTCACTTTGCAAATAATAATCACTTATACAGTTATACATACTTTACATGTCAAAGTTATCAAACATCATCGTTCAATGATTGATATGCTAAAGCGAATTTGGTCACACTAGGGACCATGTATGGTGTAAATGAGCACAAATATGGTGTAAATAAAAAACAATCGTTGTCAAACCCATCGAAACCTACCGTTTGAGGATGGTTGAAATCCCATCGAAATGGTGATGACTTGGGGATGTCTATGGCCTTTGGTTTACCTTTGGTTTACCACAACCACCGAAACTGTCAATCCACCGAACCCTATCACCATCCGCATGCCGCCAGGCTACAAGCCTGTACTACTTACATCTACACTGCTGGACGCGGCACTCCGCATCGCCACTGATCCTAGGTTCGACCAAAAACCCAACATGGCGCCCACTAAAAAAAACCGGTGGAACATGGTGATTTCACCAACAGTGGATTGAACATGTTTTTTGGGAGGTCACACATATCAAAAGAATGGGGGTGTGCAACAATGGGGAATGTAAAATGTAAAACAAATCATAAGGGGGATACGGTAGGAATATAATAGGGACATAACCAACAATATGAATTGTGTCTGAAAATCGGGTACCCCAAACTTTGAAGATACTGTGCCCACTCGCCCCATGTCAACCATGTTTTCAGGTAGTTTTTGCAAAAAAAACAAAATAATCAAGAACAACGACAGTCAACAACATCTATGACATTGCATTGACAGTGCATTAACCATTCCATCTGACTTTAAATGAATTCAGCCAAGAAACATCTGCACGTAACACGCCACTGGTCAAGCAGTCATGAACCAAATGAGCCAAGGGAAATTTGACATCATAAGCGTTGGAACAGCGCACGGGGAACTGGAAACGATCAATACATGATCAATATGTTTTTAGTTGTCAATACCAAACATCCTTCATTCTAGTCACAGGCAATCCCCAAACGGCAACATCTTCACCCCTGAGGGTGTAAAAAATCATGAACATTCAATTCAATGATTGGGTTTGGATTCGTACATGGAAGTGAATGGTCATGGTGGTGGTTCGCTCCATTTTACAACTACATAGGGACCAGAGTCATGCGTCAAGATTTAGTGCAATTCACATCAATGCTGCCCAGTTCTTTTCCACAGTGCTAGTGACACGGTTGGAGTGCGCTGTGCTGTTGTCGCACATGAGAGAATGTCCTGCTGTGTGTTTGTGCCTGCCACAGTCAATCAACATCGAAAGTACACGGGGTGGCCCCTAGGTTCCTAGTACCATCGGGGTTCCTCATGTCGTGATTATGGAACCTCCCTAGGCATCACTGGTGTGTAAAACAGCCCGCCTGGTTCCAATCCACATGGGGGAGCTGTACCTCTGTAAACGGGTTTGTCACTGGGTGTCAACACTATACACCACCTCTAAACCCCTATTAGTATACCTCGAGAGGAGCAAAACAGCAAAATTCCAAATATCTTCATGAGCAGCACTTCTCAAGTTTCGCGTTTGCGACACAATGGAAAAACCACACGGCGGAACCAGGTCTGGTCCATCATCCGTGTAGGGAAACCAATGGAAAAACTCAGCCATAACGGCGGGTTATTTCAGCCTCTATCCCAAATGCTGACAAGTCCCCAACGGCTCATGCATACTGCTCACATCTAGCATCAAGAGGTAACCAAAGCATGTCCCGAAACAAAATGCGCCTGCCTCAAGAGTACCTGGTTAATGGTGTTCTATTTGGGAACCATATAGATTCTAATACAGATGCACTGGTGATTTGTAGTCTTTAGTGGTAAAACATCCAAGTGTGGGGTCCTCAGTAAGAAATTTTGACCAGCGCTAAGTTGATGCTAGATGCAAACAATGCAGGGAAGATGCCTCTCCGGGGCTTGACGCAGCACCACCCTCTCAGTTTTTCAGTGCAGGGTGCCCTGGTTGTTTCGAGGCTTGGCGACAGCAGCCACCCCACCCCATAACCCATAGGGCCCACAGGGTCTGGATCAGAATGGGTTTCCCCAGTGATTGGTCATGCTCAAAAACTGCGACTACCACCTTGATGCACAAAATCGGATAAAACATGGTACTACCACCTTGGTAGCTAGATGTTCATCCCATTTTTGAGGCTTTTCACTAGGAAGTAATGAGCTCTCCAAACGGATGATATCTTCAATTAGTTCCAAATTTCCCAAAAACAGCAGGTCACTTAACTCATCGGAATGGCGAAGTTCCTAAGCGACTTCACCAACATGGCATTGCTGTTGCTGAGGCTCCCACTTTCTTAGGCCTGCACCAGCATTCCAGTCCTCGTTTTTCGGGCGTTTGCTATGTCAACAGCCGGTAGTCAAACTTGGCTGGCTGGAAATCCTGGGCTAAATGGGGGCTTAGCTGGGAAAATCATCAGACTAATTCGGAAATTTCCCACCAAAGCACGTTTGATTACCGGAGGGCGTTGAAGGGAATTCCCAGGCATGTTCGTTCACCTCAATTGTGCAATCTCTAGATTTTTGTTCACCTAACGAGATCAGATTCAGCCAGAGCTGCAGTCCACTGAGATCCGCTGAAACTCAGAAAATGACATTTTTCCTCGAGTACGAAAAATTTGCTGATCAAATGTCTCCTTCCGATGGCCATGGTTTTATTGGTACACCCTGCTTTGGCCCCCCCATCAATCAGAATCGTTGCATGAATATATATATATATTTATTTATTTATATTTATATTTATATTTATATTTTATCTAAAATTCAAGAACAATGCTCTATTAGGCGCCCAAATTTGATGGCAACAAAGATGGCAACTTTGAGGGCAAAAGCAATGGCAATGGCAATGGCGGTGGCAATCTGCAGGGCAACATGGATGGAAAAAACCGACGGGGGCAAATGTAATGGCAACATCGGTGGCAAAAAACACTGGCAAATACGTGGCGGGGGCAAAAGCACAGGCGGCAAATTCAATGGCAAAATTTTGGTTGCGAGCAAAAGCCCTTGGCAACACACGTGGCAACGAAAGGGCAAACTTGCATTGCGGGCAAAAGCAACAGCAACACAGGTAGCAAAGATCTGGCAAAAAATGTGGCAAGGGCTAAAGACGCGACGCGTAAGTGGGAAAAGCAGATGGCACATTGCATGGCCAAAGGATATTGTATGCAGCCGTTGGCTTGCACAAGCGGCTTCTGGAATTGTGTCATATGCAAAGCAAGTGAACATTTTCAATCAGATTGTTGTGGTGTCGAACGATCAAACTTAGTGCTCAGAAATTGTTGTGTTTACAGCTCACTTGGTCAGCAATTGCCTTTCGGTTGTGTTTTGGTCTAATGATTTTCTGTGTCTAAGCCATGCTGGAACATTGCGGGGCACAGAGTTAAAGGACCAGATAACCCCACATGGCAAAGTCTTCCAATAATGAGCATCAAATGTTGTAGCGGGGACGGGGAAGAAAGGAAAGACAAAGGAGGTGGTGGAGGACCGAGAAGTAAAACAAAATTGTGTGTGTGTGTGTGACAAAGTTGTGTGTGAAAGATGGTGTGTGTGACAAAGTTGTGTGAAAGAGAGCGTGTGACAAAGTTGTGTGTGAAAGATGGTGTGCGACAAAGTGGTGTGTGAAAGATGCTGTGGTGAAAGATGATGTGTGACAAAGTTGTGTGTGTGTGTGTGAAAGAGTGGTGTGGTGAAAGATGGTGTGTGTGTGTGTGTGTGACAAAGTGGTGTGTGAAGGATGGTGTGGTGAAAGACGGTGTGAGACAAAGTGGTGTGCGAAAGATGGGTCTGTGACGGTGTGTGAAAGATGGTGTGAAAGATGTTGTGTCAAAGATGGTGTGCCAAAGCTGGTGTGTGAGAGATGGTGTGTGAAGGATCGTGTGGTGAAAGATGGTGTGTGACAAAGTGGTGTGAAAGATGGTGTGTCAAAGGTGGTGGGTGACAAAGTGCTGTGTGAAAGGTGGTGTGTGAAAGATGGTGTGCGACACTGTGTGTGACAAAGGTGGGCGTGAAAGATGGTGTGTGAAAGGTGGTGTGTGACAAAGTGGTGTGTGACAAAGATGGTGTGTGAAAGATAGTGTGTGAAAGATGGTGTGTGACAAAGTGGTGTGTGAAAGATGCTGTGGCGAAAGATGGTGGGTGACAAAGTGAAGTGGTGTGTGAAAGATGGTGTGGTGAAAGATGGTTGGTGACAAAGTGCTGTGTGAAAGGTGGTGTGGTGAAAGATGGTGTGTGACAAAGTAGTGTGTGAAGGATGGTGTGGTAAAAGATGGTGTGTCAAAGATGGTGTGTGAGAGATGGCGTGTGAAGGATGGTGTGGTGAAAGAAAGTGTGTGACAAAGTGATGTGTGAAAGATGGCACACCTGCCACGCAAAACGAAGGTAGATGTCTCCAAGTGCGACGCCTGCCACGTGAAACGAAGGTGGATGTCACCAAGCGCCTTGCCTGGCACGCAAAGTGGAAGTCGATGTCACCAAGTGCCACGCCCACCACGCAAAGTGGAGGTCCATGGTCGCCAAGTGCCACGCCTGCCACCCAAAGTGACTGTCCATGTCGCCAAGCGCCACGCCTGCCACGCAAACAGCGGCGGCGTCCACGGCGTCAACTGGGAACCAGCCCAGTGCCATAAGTGCCACGCCTGCCATGCAAAGTGGAGGTCCATGGTCGCCAAGCGCCTCATCTGCCACGCAGAATGCACGTACATGTCTCCAAGTACCACGCCTGCCACGCAAACAGCGGCGGCGTCCACGGCGTCAACTGGGAACCAAGCGCGCCACCAGAGCCAGCCCAGTGCTAGAAGTGCCACGCCTGCCATGCAGAATGCACGTACATGTCTCCAAGCGCCTCATCTGCCACGCAGAATGCGCGTACATGTCTCCAAGTACCACGCCTGCCACGCAAACAGCGGCGGCGTCCACGCCGTCAACTGGGAACCAACCGCGCCACCAGAGCCAGCCCAGTGCCATAAGTGCCACGCCTGCCACGCAGAATGCACGTACATGTCGTCAAGTGCCGCACCTGCCACGAAGAATGCACGCACGTGTCGCAGAGTACCACGCCTGCCACGCAAACAGCGGCGGCGTCCACGGCGTCAACTGGGAACCAAGCGCGCCACCAGAGCCAGCCCAGTGCCATAAGTGCCACACTTGCCACGCAGCATGCACGTACAAGTTGTGTGCGGGCAAGTTGTGTGAGGACAAGTTGTGTGTGAGCGATTTGGTGAGGACAAGTTGTGTGCGAGCAAGTTGTGTGATGACAAGTTGTGTGTGGACAAGTTGTGTATGGACAAGTGGTGTGAGGACAAGTTGTGTGGGAGCGATTTGGTGAAGACAAGTTGTGTGCGAGCAAGTTGTGTGATGGCAAGTTGTGTGTGAGCAATTTGTGTGAGGACAAGTTGTGTGGGAGCGATTTGGTGAAGACAAGTTGTGTGGGAGCGCTTTGGTGAGGACAAGTTGTGTGTGGACAAGTTGTGTGTGGACAAGTTGTGTGAGAACAAGTTGCGTGTGGACAAGTTGTGTGTGAGCGATTTGGTGACGGCATGTTGTGTGTGAGCAAGTTGTGTGATGACAAGTTGTGTGTGGACAAGTTGTGTGTGGACAAGTTGTGTGAGGACAAGTTGTGTGTGGACAAGTTGTGTGAGGACAAGTTGTGTGGGAGCGATTTGGTGAAGACAAGTTGTGTGATGGCAAGTTGTGTGTGAGCATTTTGTGTGAGGACAAGTTGTGTGTGAGCAAGTTGTGTGATGACAAGTTGTGTGTGGACAAGTTGTGTGTGAGCAAGTTGTGTGTGGACAAGTTGTGGGCGGGAGGGGCGGGAGGCGGAGGAGGAGGCGGCGGCGGGATACAGAACCAAAAACAAGAACCCCACACAAAGATGTGGGGAAAAAATGTTGAGCCAAATTTTGCCCAGGCAGCTACCCACCTGCCCGTCAAGAAATAAGGTCGATTTTTGCCAAAATAAGCCTTATTTTGACAAAAATCGACCTTATTTTTTGACGGGCAACGATGGCAACCAAAAACGCGCACGCTTGTCCTTTCAAGACAAACCGCACTAGTTTTTGGTTGCCATCGTTGCCCGTCAAAAAATAAGGCCTATTTTTGTCAAAAATAAGGCTTATTTTGGCAAAAACCGACCTTATTTCTTGACGGGCAACGATGGCAACCAAAAACTAGTAGGGTGTGTCTTGAAAGGACAAGAGTGCGCGTTTTTGGTTGCCATCGTTGCCCGTCAAAAAATAAGGCCTATTTTTGTTAAAAATAAGGCTTATTTTGGCAAAAATCGACCTTATTTCTTGACGGGCAGGTGGGTAGCTGCCTGGGCAAAATTTGGCTCAACATTTTTTCCCCACATCTTTGTGTGGGGTTCTTGTTTTTGGTTCTGTATCCCGCCGCCGCCTCCTCCTCCGCCTCCCGCCCCTCCCGCCCACAACTTGTCCACACACACACAACTTGTCCTCACCAAATCGCTCACACACAACTTGTCCACACACAACTTGTCATCACACAACTTGCTCACACATAACGTGTGCTCACCAAATCACTCACTCACAACTTGCCATCACACAATGTGCTCACACACAACTTGTCTTCACCAAATCGCTCCCACGCAACTTGTCCACACACAACTTGTCTTCACCAAATCGCTCACTCACAACTTGCCATCGCACAATCTGCTCACACACAACTTGTCCACACACAACTTGTCATCACACAACTTGCTCACACACAACTTGTCCTCACCAAATCGATCACACACAACTTGTCACCACACAACTTGCTCACACATAACTTGTCCTCACCAAATCGCTCACTCACAACTTTCCATCACACAATTTGCTCACACACAACTTGTCTTCACCAAATCGCTCCCACACAACTTTCCACACACAACTTGTCTTCACCAAATCGCTCCCACACAACTTGTCCACACACAACTTGTCCACACTCAACTTGTCCACACACAACTTGTCATCACACAACTTGCTCACACACTTGTCCTCACACAAATTGCTCAGACACAACTTGCCATCACACAACTTGCTCGCACACAACTTGTCTTCACCAAATCGCTCCCACACAACTTGTCCTCACACCACTTGTCCACACACAACTTGCTCACACATAACTTGTCCTCACCAAATCGCTCACTCACAACTTGCCATCACACAATTTGCTCACACACAACTTGTCTTCACCAAATCGCTCCCACACAACCTGTCCACACACAACTTGTCTTCACCAAATCGCTCCCACGCAACTTGTCCTCACACAACTTGTCCACACACAACTTGTCCACACACAAATTGTCATCACACAACTTGCTCACACACTTGTCCTCACCAAATCGCTCACACACAACTTGGCATCACACAACTTGCTCACACACAACTTGTCATCACACAACTTGCTCACACACACAACTTGTCCTCACCAAATCGCTCGCACACAACTTGCCATCACACAACTTGCTCACAGTCTTCACACGACTTGCTCACACACACAACTTGTCTTCACCAAATCGCTCCCACACAGTTTGTCCCCACACAACTTGTCCACACGCAACTTGTCCACACACAACTTGTCATCACACAACTTGCTCACACACAACATGTCCTCACCAAATCGCTCACACACACAACTTGTCCTCCGACAACTTGTGCACACACAACTTCTACGTGCATTCTGCGTGGCAGGCGTGGCACTTATGGCACTGGGCTGGCTCTGGTGGCGCGCTTGGTTCCCAGTTGACGGCGTGGACGCCGCCGCTGTTTGCGTGGCAGGCGTGGTACTTGGAGACATGTACGTGCATTCGGCGTGGCAGATGAGGCGCTTGGCGACCATGGACCTCCACTTTGCGTGGCGGGCGTGGCACTTGGTGACATCGACTTCCACTTTGCGTGCCAGGCAAGGCGCTTGGTGACATCCACCTTCGTTTCACGTGGCAGGCGTGGCACTTGGAGACATCTACCTTCGTTTTGCGTGGCAGGTGTGGCGCTTGGTGACATCCACCTTCTTTCGCGAACCATCTTTCACACACCACTTTGTCACCCACCATCTTTGACAAACCATCTTTCACACACCACTTTGTCACCCACCATCTTTGACACACACACACACAACTTTGTCACACACCATCTTTCACACACCATCTTTGACACACTATCTTTCACACACCATCTTTGTCACACACCAAATTTCACACACCACCTTTCACATACCATCTTTCACGCCCACCTTTGTCACACACCATCTTTCACACACCACCTTTCACACAGCACTTTGTCACCCACCATCTTTGACCCACCATCTTTGACACACCATCTTTGACACACCATCTTTCACACCATCTTTCACACCACTTTGTCACACACTTTCTTTCACCACACCATCCTTCACACGCCATCTCTCACACACCATCTTTGACACACCATCTTTCACATCACTTTGTCACACACTTTCTTTCACCACACCATCCTTCACACGCCATCTCTCACACACCATCTTTGACACACCATCTTTCACCACACCATCTTTCACCACACCATCCTTTACACACCACTTTGTCACACACCATCTTTCACCACACCACCTTTCACACAGCACTTTGT
Source organism: Cladocopium goreaui (assembly GCA_947184155.2). NCBI lineage: Eukaryota > Dinophyceae > Suessiales > Symbiodiniaceae > Cladocopium > Cladocopium goreaui. The sequence goes on along the minus strand of CAMXCT020002269.1, from coordinate 240,698 downwards.
CACCAACCATCTTTCACCACACCATCTTTCACACACCACTTCACTTTGTCACCCACCATCTTTCGCCACAGCATCTTTCACACACCACTTTGTCACACACCATCTTTCACACAACTTTGTCACACGCTATCTTTCACACAACTTTCACACACACCATCTTCCACACACAGCTTTGTAGCACACACACACACACAATTTTGTTTTACTTCTCGGTCCTCCACCACCTCCTTTGTCTTTCCTTTCTTCCCCGTCCCCGCTACAACATTTGGTGCTCATTATTGGAAGAAGTTGCCATGTGGGGTTATCTGGTCCTTTAATTCATAGGGTCGGTGGGTGTCGCCTCCGCAGAAGATGCAATAGGGCTGGCATGATTTTGGTCAACATCTTTCTCTGTAGTTGATGTAGCACCAAATTTTGCCAGCACTTTTGCCATCAACTTACCACCCCATTTGCCGCCAAAAAGTCTCTCACACCCTTTCTGTCAACATGTGCCATGTACACTCAACGCCTTTTTGTGACTGAAGGTGTTTGCAACCTTTTCTGCCCAAAAAGCTGCCATCAAATTTTGACACCTCTGCTGCCGCCAAAATGTGATTGCTAAACTTCCGGCTCAATGTTTGCCATGCAAAGTTGCCACCCCTTTTGCCACCAAAATACGGTTGCCACCATTTTTGCCATCACATTCTGCCATCAAACTTGCCACCAACGCTCCATTGCCACTGAAACTGCCACCCACATTGCCATATCTAACTGCCACCGCCACCGAACTTGCCACCAAACTTGCCACCTTAAACTGCCACGAACCTCTGGCATAAGATAGAACCATATGAAAGCATACCTTTAAAATCTTAGATAATTTATATTTATATATGTATATATGTATATATATATATACATATCTATCACATTTATATATATATATCAATACCTGGTTACCTACAAACCAAAGAATTCGTCGTGCAAATCCTAATACCCTAAGTATTGACCTGTCTGAATGCGTTTTCTTTGTGCAGAACGGGTTTTCCTCGTCTTTCTCGTCACAAACATGGACAGAAAAAACAACAAAATGTTGCCTACCCAACGGATAGCGAACGGTTTCTGACGCCTTTGAAAAGCGTTTTGAACGGGTTTGAACGGGCACGTGTTTTTCCATGTACGAGTACGGGTTTGAACGCAAAAAATATTGCCTTTTCTCAGGCAATTGAACGGGCTTGAACAGACTCAGATAAGCCTGAACGGGTTTGAGCGGTTTCCTCGTCCGCCAAGGAATTCGTCGGCAATTCCCAATACCTTAGGTATTTGGTTTTGAAATACAAATTCCTCGGTTTTTGTGTAAGCAGGTGTATGTGTATATATATATATCATATTAAATCATTTAAAATATCCTAACACCATCCACAAAATATCCACGAAATAAAAAAGGAAATATCATGATGTCTGCTGTGTGCTGCTGACCATTTTCATCGTGAAGATCACGCCTTGAAAACATTGTAAATACCGTGGTTTTGTTTTCCGAAGCGCAAAAAACATCGGTATCTACGGTGTTTTTTTGTCCCGAGAGTGTCAAAAAAAGGGAAAACACCACCTATGTGACGATTTTTAGGGCCCACAAAAATGCGACAGTAAGATGTGTTGCAAGAAGAAGAAGACGAAGAAGAAGAAGAAGAACAACAACAACAACAGCAAGAACAAGAACAAGAACAACCACCAGCACCACCACAACCACCACCACCACAACCACCACCACCACAACAACAACCACAACCACAACCAACAACCACCACCACCACCAGCAACAGCAACAGCAACAGCAACAACAACAACAACAACCACAACCACAACCACAACAACCACAACCACAACCACAACCACAACAACCACAACCACAACAACCACAACCACAACAACCACAACAACCACAACAACCACAACCACAACCACAACCACAACCACAACCACAACCACAACCACAACTACAACCACCACAACAACAACCACCACCAAAAACCAACAACCAACAACCAACCACCAACCACCAACCACCAACCACCACCCACCACCACCACCACCACCACCAACAACAACAACAACAACAACAACAAAAGCAACAACACCAACACCAGTACCAACAACAACAACAACAGCAACAGCAACAGCAACAGCAACAGCAACAACAACACCAACGACAACAAGAACAAGCAGCATTAGCTTGTGAATCTCACCTCAATGAGAACAGCTCGAGTTGAGTAGCCTAAAGGTGGGTCTTAATTACTTAGATCAGCGGATCCAGCGAAGTGCAACACGTCATATAGTCATGTCTATGGTGAGTGCCGCTCTTTACCCTTGGCACAATAACTTTTTCTTGCTGGTCAAACTCTGAATCTCTGGTGTGGGAAATTCCCTGCTATCGTCTTTTTGTTGGTCTTTTGTCAAGGAATTCCGACATTTTGTCCCTGGGTTTGTCCAAATAAATTTTGGGCACCCTAGTCCACCAGAGGATCTGGGCAAAACCAAACAAATATCATCATCGCTAAAAAAAATCTTACATTTGGTTTTACATCTACGTTTTGGCTACATATCCGCCCTCAACTGGACAAATCCAATATATAGTGCTATATAAGATCATATTGTTGGATAATTGTGTGTATATAGTGTATAGAATGTATTTATGTGGCCATACACAACATTAATCACCACTTTGCCGCTCCACATCCGTGCCTCCCCTCTGCCAGCGCTGGTAGGGCGACAAACCGATCTTCGTCAAGGCCAAGGTGCTAGGTCGGGTAATCCTTAAAGGGACACCTTGGAACCCCGAAGCACCGCAGGGGCCAAGGCCGATGTTTGACAAAACAAGGCTACTTGGGGGTGCGGCTCCAATATGTTGTAGTTAATGGTCAAGGAACCATAATTACGGGGTGACCTGGCCCAGGGATTTAAAAGGGCGGGTTTGAGGTGGTCACTCGTCAACAGCTATGTTTATAAACGCAAAATTAACTGAGTTAAATGAATAGAATCAGCTAAGTAACTCCACCAGGTTTTGGTGTTGGGCAAGAACTTAGCTATAACTATCACAGTGTCAGTTCATGATGGAAGAAATCATCAGGTTAGAAATGGTATAGCCGGATAGTCACAGCTAGGGGACTTTGGAAGCAGGATGAAGAGCAAGCACATTGGCAATCATGTGGATGGAACCACTCAGTCAACATCATTCATGCAAGATTGGTCATTCAACGCATCTGAAAATGGGACTAATGCGGGCAAAACAATGTCATAAACCACCCATTTGGGAATGGTTTATACCGATTTATGGTGATTTGGGGGATGGCTCACTATTGTTTTGCTGACATTAGTTAATGCAGAACTCAACAGGAATAAGAATTGAAATGCCACCAAGCCAAACAGGGCCGCATGACTAAACCCTGTGCAGGCAATAAGAAAAAGGATAGTAATGCGACACAAACACCAACGACAAGTTTTTGCGGTCTCAACCAATAGAAACACACCATGCAAAGAAATCAAACAGTCAAACAAAAACATGGTGATACAAAGCAACTTGAGTGAAAGCCTGAGGTAGTTCAGCCTCAGATATCATCGGAAAAAAGGCACCGAGATACGCGCGAAAAGCAAACTCAGTCCGTACGGAATCAACCATATGCCTGCAGTCATGACTGACAATGGCAATGAGCAGGCAGGACTGCGGTTTTCGTTTTATTGCAAACCATTTTCTATATATTCTCCCAACTTTCGCAAGGAATTCAATATTTCAGTGTCGTTATGTTCAAACGCTTTCTGAAAGAAATACAGCACTGGGCGAGAGGAAATATCACTGCAAAAAACTCTGCAGGCTGCATTAGTGAAGCATTTTAGATCATTCCTGTGGCACATTTGGATGCTCACACTCCTGGACTACATGCTGGGTGCTGAGCGATCTTGCCTGAGCGGCGTTCAACACACTTTGTAGTGACAGCGGGTTGCGGCAATCACACCCTTTCAAGGATTACATAAATTTGAAATGGACCCTTCTTTAACGTTCCTTAATCACAATTGCCGACCAACTGAATCCACCGGGTCACACCAAAACGTCGGATGGACAATGTGAAACCCAACCATCTGGGTTGCCTCGCCCCTGGGGTAGATCAAATACGGGAAGCGCCAAACATTTCCAGCACGTGCGCCTTTATATCAACAACCCCAACCCCCTGCCAAACCAATGTCGTCCGGAGAAAAAAGAGGGTAGGTTTGTCAATTAACGGGTGGAAAAAGGACATCTCTATACCGAACTAAATGTTGGTCTCGTTGTTTGGACAGGATTCACCATCTCCGCATAAGGTCAAACCACAGGATCGCAACCATGAGGTCTCATTCGGCACATTGGACCGAATGAGGCTTCTTCCATCTGGCAAATCCAGTGTCTAATGTGGCCATACCTCTCAATGATGAACCGTCCAGTTCAAATCATCATCCTGCAAATGTAGTTCATTGCATCTCTCTCTCTCTCTAACACAATGCCATGGGATGGTTACAAGCCATCATGTTGGGAGCCTCACCTCAAAGCAAACCACAAAGTTTAAAGTCACAACCCTTTGGGCACCTTCCAGTGCCATTGCCATATGATGGGTCAGAGGTATCAATAATCCGGGCACAACCCCCGTGAGCTCATCCCAGTTCGAGACTGGGATTCATGACCAACAGCAAGCACGGCTTTTCTATTTCTGCAATTTTCTGCTTTTTTGGTGGAGTGATTTGTTGGAGAATGTTGGACAAATGGAAGATATGCTAACAACTACTGTATTGTCGGCTGTCCCATGGATGATCCTGGGCAAAGCTTTGCCGGAATTTCTTCACATTTCAGCTGTCATAAGCCCCATGGCAGATAGTCGATATCCCAAGTTTGGTATCAAAACTTCCTTTTTGGGGGGTTTCAGCACGTCAGTTTTAGAAACATTGGAAAGCCAAGGTCTCCAAATTATCTGAATGTCCCTACGAGGCCGAACATTGCAATGAAATCCTTGTGGGCGGCATCTACTTTGAAGCCAAGAATTTGCCCCCCAGCCAAAACGATGTGGAATAACGCAACCATTGTTTGGGCTGGGGCTACAAAGTTTGCTCAACAGGTTCACAGATCGCACCTGTGTTTCTCGGTTGTGTCGAGTCAGCTGGCATTTCCATATAGTTATTTAGTGTTTTTTCAAACATACGCCGCATCATGTATGTATGTAAATATATATTATATATACACATATATATATAAATAAATAAATAGATAGATAATTAAATGAATAAATGAATAAATAAATAAATAAATAATAAATAAATAAATAAATAAATAAATAAATATTATGGCAGTAAAGTATATTATATACACCTTTCTGTCCTTGTCTCAGCCTTCTAGGTTGCATGAGTTGGGGCAACTGGTTCTTTCACGGGATGTCGGAAATCATATTGCCAGGAACAGAGATGACTGGGTTTCCGACAGGCTGGGGTCCACACCTTTGCCACCGCACCTGCAGGCGAGACAGTTCATTTTTGAAAGCTTGGAAGTGGCGCGGCGCGTGGTTTCTCCCATGTCTGCTATGAGACCACTGGTTCACCTGGTTTCGCCTGTGGCTATCTCAACAACAGTGTGGGTCCTTTTCTATCTGTTGTGCATTTTGCGCTTTGCGTCTCGTTGCACATTGCGCTCTGCGCAGCGTTTCTTCTGCCTTTGAACCTTCTTTGAAGGTCGCAGGTTCTGTGCTATCTCCTGTAAAATAGGATCGTCCCAAAAATGCATCCGCAGCAGACTTCCCTGCTTCTTTGGCAGAATTGTGCTATCTCCTGTAAAATAGGATCGTCCCAAAAATGCATCCGCAGCAGACTTCCCTGCTTCTTTGGCAGAATCGCACGCTTTGCCATGGAACTCATGCTTCGAAAGACCAGGAAGATGCTGGAGAGCTCTGTCAGGAAGTAGCAAAGTGCACCGGTATCTGCCCTCCCTGTCCTCCACCTGACAAACGCCTCAGCATAAGCTTCGTTGCTGCCTTGTCTCCAACAATGCACAGCCAGTCCAACCACACAGCTTGATGTGGCCCCAGTCCTTTACCCGTTCGCATTTAGACACCTGAAGATAAGAACTGCCTATGCCTAGTATAGACTGTGCCTTTCACACATCTTCTGCGAAACCATTCCCCGGCCTCCATGACACATTGACAACAAATCAGCATCGAATTATGGAAAAAACATTTACTTCTCCGCTTCTAAACCTTTTGACTGGCCCTAACCAAGTCGAATGCCGAGAAAAGGAAAAATCCTCAGCAGCCATGTCGTGGGAAGCACGCCCCGAAAAATGCGAGTTTACCATGATGGAAACACAAAATCATGGCTCTTCCAACTTCCAATGGTTGCTATAACCCCGAGATGTCGAGGAAGTAGCGGGTAGTATCATTCCTATTATCGACAATTCATTTCGTGTGTGATCTCTGTCGGGGTCGTGACTGAGCCCAGCACTGGAAGAAACGACTTGTCGCGCGCTTGAAGTTTCCGTCGTACTTGGTCAGTCAAGTCAAAACCCCAGAGCTTCCCAGGTTTCACAGACTGGGAAGCTTTTGATGCCGCGTAAGTAGACAACATTGGTCCGAACAAGACTTCACACAGGAGGCATAGAAGAGGGAGGGCTTAAGTGCGATCAATTAAAGTCCGAAAACGAGGAGAATAAAGAAGGTCACGAAGAAAAAAAGGTAACGAAGAGACAGAAACAATCAGAAGGAAGCCCTCTACAGCTTCCCCTTGTCGTTTGTCTGCTTTCATGGTGAAAGTTTATCTACTACTTGTCACATCTTCATTGGCAACCTGCATTTCACTGCTCGGAGTCTAAGCAAAGAACGGCTGCTGGGACATGACCATATTCTCTTTGTGGCCCGACCCGGCCACAGCTGTGAGCCACAAGCCGTGGGACACTGAGAAATCCAATTCATTTTCCAACTCATTTCGTTGCGGGTGAACTGATTACTAATATTATCTACAGAATATCTACATACATATCATATACATACCCGCTAACACAAAAACAAGGAATTTGTATGTCAAAACCAAATACCTAAGATATATTTGGGAATTGCCGAGGAATTCCTTGGCGGACGAGGAAGCCGTTCAAACCCGTTCAAGCTTATCTGAATCTGTTCAAGCCCGTTCAATTGCCTAAGAAAAGGCAATATCGTGCCCGTTCAAACCCGTTCAAAACGCTTTTCAAAGGCGTCAGAAACACCGACAAACAAAAAGCAAACACAGAGAAGCAGAAAACCAGAAAAACAAAGCAGAAAAGCAAAAAAACAAAGAAACGGAAAAACATAAGAAGTTATGCAAACAAAGCTAACAAACAAAACTCTAAATAAATGGTTCCCCTGCGTTGCCAAAAAGTCAACGGACAACGTTTTAGGCACAATGTGACAACTGGGACTGGGATTATGTTGATTTGACTGCTTACAGTAGCCAACAGAAACAAGAGAATCATCTATCCAAATAAAGATGCTCCCGGAAATGGTGGATTTCACTGACAGAACTGGGTAACTTACCCAATGCAACTGGGAATTTCATGAACATCAAGGTTTGGGCCGATGGGCCGTGATGACTACCCTCTGCAAGTACACACCCAGCTGGGGCACTGGGGACTTAGTGTATCAGATGTATCAGTGTATCCGAATTGAATGTTCAGGTCCCCGGGTCGAACTGGGGCCCCCCACACAACTTGTGGCCATCGGAGGCAACACAATGGGAGGCCTTCATAGCCCTGGCAGCGCGCAAAAAATGTGGAAATAAGGGAAGCCCAAAACCCATGGAACCCATGGAAGATATTTATGTGGTTTAATCATGTCACTAGATTTCGCTGAATTATTTTCTTCAGGCATCCGCGCGAACGCTTCACAATTCTTCAAAAGAAAGGTACTCGCAGTTTGTGGGCCCCGGGTGGAAAACCGCAAAGAATGATGTGGAAATGATAGAGAACAAATGTCCCATCCCCCAAAACACGACTTAACACCACTACTTCCCAATAGTTCCCTTTCCTGTGAATTCGGTGACAACTATCGCACAAAATGGTTGTCATAACAGAAACCTCCATCTGTGGGCCCCCAAATGTATGTGACCCAAATTAAAAAAATGGGCGCACAGGTCCCTGGAAAAATATCAATCCCTATCTTTTTGATGGCGAATGAAATGAATTACCTTCTATGTCTTTGGGAGGCCCCATATCCTTAGAATGTTATCCCACTTAGTAGCTGGCAAACAACGCTTGCTAATAAATTCCCAAGTTAGTTTATCCCGGACATGAATGAGTTACACTTAACTTAAAAATCTTAAAACTATGTTAACAACCAATTGCTAAATTGGGTGATCCTCCAAGTGGCTCTACCATCACCATCAACCTACCTGTCTCCGGTACTGTGTGGTCACTCGCCCACCTGATTGTCTCCAGCCCGGTGGCTTAGACCTGTCCGCTTTCACAAAGACTTTTGCGCCGTTTTTTGGCCAGGATAACTTCACTGTATTCAGTCTATGAAAAATTAAATACTGCCATTTCACCACAACAAAAAAGATCCCTAACCCTATGGAGGGGGAGGGCGGGGGGACAAAACCAAACTGTCGAAGTCCACTTTTTTTTGTTTGGAAACCCTGGGATAGTGATCCACCCCCTCAAACGGAATTTAAAAGTAACACTTCTTAACAAGCCTTGGGCACTGGTTAGAAAATACCTGCGCTTAGCTCCGAAGCTAAGCGCAAGTATGATGACGGCACCGCAATTTTTGGAAGGATGCCACCCCTACACATGTGCTGCTTCAGTCTGACATGTGCTTAGCTCCTCCGGAGCTAAGCCCTCCGGAGCTAAGCACAAGTATTTAATTTTCATCTGCTTGCCAATGACATGGAATGACGCGGACTATTGATCATTGAGAAAACATGATTGCAAATTTCATTTTTAAGAGGGTAGGGATCCAAAAGGGGATTTACATGGTTCAATCAACCAAAGCTGGAGATCTATAACCACTGGCTAAACGGCTAGACAAACATGGCTGATCTTAGTGGCTGAGACATCCCTGTGCTCTGAGGTGCTTTATACATTTTGACTTCGAAATGTGCTTCGCGCCACAACGGCGTGCACTTTTTCATCTC
>CAMXCT020002269.1:181554-226554 GCA_947184155.2 Cladocopium goreaui | reverse complement strand
GTAGTTTGTGCAAATTTGTAGTGCAAAGTAGTACTGGGAAGTGCTTTGTGCAAGCTGTGTAGTACAAAGTAGTACTGGGAAGTGATTTGTGCAATCTTTGTGGTACAAAGTAGTACTGGGAAGTGCTTTGTGCAAGCTTTGTAGTACAAAGTAGTACTGGGAAGTGCTTGTGCAAGCTTTGTAGTACAAAGTAGTACTGGGAAGTGCTTTGTGCAAGCTTTGTGGTACAAAGTAGTACTGGGAAGTGCTTTGTGCAAGCTTTTGTAATACAAAGCAGTACTCGGAAGTGCTTTGTGCAAGCTGTGTAGTACAAAGTAGTACTGGGAAGTGCTTTGTGCAAGCTTTGTGGTACAAAGTAGTACTGGGAAGTGCTTTGTGCAAGCTGTGTAGTACAAAGTAGTACTGGGAAGTGCTTTGTGCAAGCTTTGTGGTACAAAGTAGTACTGGGAAGTGCTTTGTGCAAGCTTTGTAGTACAAAGTACTACTGGGAAGTGCTTTGTGCAAGCTTTGTAGTACAAAGTAGTACTGGGAACGGCTTTCTGCAAGCTGTGTAGTACAAAGTAGTACTGGGAAGTACTTTGTGCCAGCTTTGTAGTACAAAGTAGTACTGGGAAGTGCTTTGTGCAAGATGTGTAGTACAAAGTAGTACTGGGAAGTGCTTTGTGCAAGCTTTGTGGTACAAAGTAGTACTGGGAACGGCTTTGTGCAAGCTTTGTAGTACAAAGTAGTACTGGGAAGTACTTTGTGCCAGCTTTGTAGTACAAAGTAGTACTGGGAAGTGCTTTGTGCAAGCTTTGTAGTACAAAGTAGTACTGGCACGTGCTTCGTGCAAGCTTTGAAGTCCAAAGTAGTACTGGGAAGGACTTTGTGCAAGCTTTGTAGTACAAAGTAATACTGGGAAGTGCTTTGTGCAAGCTGTGTATTACAAAGTAGTACTGGAACGTGCTTTGTGCAAGCTTTGTGGTACGAAGTAGTACTGGGAACGTGCTTTGTGCAAGCTTTGACATGCAAAAGTAGTACTGGGAACGACTTTGTGCAAGCGTTGTAGTACAAAGTAGTACTAGGAAGTGCTTTGTGCAAGCTTTGAAGTACAAAGTAATACTGGAAGTAGTCTGCGCGAACTTTGTAGTGCAAAGTAGTGCTGGGAAGTGCTTTGTGCAAGCTTTGTGGTACAAAGTAGTACTGGAACGTGCTTGAAGTAGTACTGGGAAGTGCTTTGTGCAAGCTTTGTGGTGCAAAGTACTACTGGGAACGACTTTGTGCAAGCTTTGAAGTAAAAAGTAGCTAAGTAGTACTGAAACGACTTTGAGCAAGCTTTGTGGTACAAAGTAGTACTGGGAAGTGCTTTGTGCAAGCTTTGTAATCTTTGTAGTACAAAGTAGTACTGGGAAGTGCTTTGTGCAAGCTTTGTAATCTTTGTAGTACAAAGTAGTACTGGGAACGACTTTGTGCAAGCTTTGTAGTACAAAGTAATACTGGGAAGTGCTTTGTGCAAGCTTTGTAGTACAAAGTAGTACTGGGAAGTGCTTTGTGCAAGCTTTGTAGTACAAAGTAGTACTGGGAAGTGCTTTGTGCAAGCTTTGTAGTACAAAGTAGTACTGGGAATTGCTTTGTGCAAGCTTTGTAGTACAAAGTAGTACTGGGAACAACTTTGTGCAAGCTTTCAAGTACAAAGCAGTACTGGGACGTGCATTGTGCAAGCTTTGTGGTACAAAGTATTTGTAAAGACTCTTCTGTGTAAAAGTCTCTGTGCCTTGAGCTTGCTGACGTGCAGAAGAGCCGAGATGAGATGAGACTAGCTTCGGTGAGTTGAAAATGGTTGAGCTGCGCTCAGATGACATGAAAATAGCCAAGAAGAACTTAGCTGACATATGGGACGACATGAAATGTGAAGAGCGCAAGCAATGTGAAATGTGAGGAAATTGTTTGCTTGACGTTGCATTGCACCGGGGTCGCGCGCAGGTCATGTTCTTGGACAACAACACTGCAACAGCTTCGCACAAAGCACGCACGCACGGGCCTGGCTGGCGCACGGCGCATGCAAGTTCCTTAGTAGTAGTACTGGGAAGTGATTCATGAAAGCTTAGATGACATATGAGAAGGGATGAGATGAGAAGAGATGAGCTGGGATAAGGTGAGAAGAGCTCAGATGAGATGAAGTGGAGTGTGAAGAGTGCAGTGTGAAGTGCGTGAAGAGTGCAGTGTGAAGTGTGGAGTGTGAAGTGTGAAGTGTGGAGTATGAAGAAAGCAGTGAGAAGTGAGAAGTGTGGACTGTGAAGTGTGGAGTGTGAAGTGTGGAGTCTTAAGAGTGCAGTGTAAAGCGAAGTGTGGTGTGCGAAGAGTGCAGTGCGAAGTGTGAAGTGTGGAGTGTGAAGTGAGTAGTGTGGAGTGTGAAGAGTGCAGTGAGAAGTGTGAAGTGCGAAGTGGAGCTTCAAATGTGACATGTGAAACAGGACACAACTTTCGCAGAATGCACGCACGCACGGGCTTGGCTGGCGCACGGCGCATGCAAGTTCTATAGATGAGAAAGGTCTTATATATCCCTAAGGCTAAGGCAACTTCCGCCCCGCCTCGTGCGGGTACTACTGGCAATAAGAACAACAACAATCATGTTATATACTGAAAATATATGATAATATATTTTTTAAGAATATACAATAATAATCCGCCGACCCCGGACTTCGCCAAGGCAGGGGCGGCGCCTGGGACCACCGCAGGTGTGGAACTTGTCTTTCTTAGCTTCAAATGCTTCAATGCTTTGCGGCAGCTTCGATCAGCCTTCCGTTTGCCTCCACAGCCCTCTCTTGTTACGGCGTTGCACGCCCAACCCCGCACGCAAAAGCCCCACAGCCACATCAATGGCTTCTTGGCGGTCAAGCAAGCTACCCCAAGGCCACATCAATGGGGTGGTCCAGCCTGCCGTTCGCCAGGCGTTACACGCTTCAAACCCTTCAAACGCTGGGGGTTTTTGGCATCCGCAGTGGTCCTTCGCAAGGGTTTTTCCGCATCCGCAGGGGAATCCGCAGGCATCCGCGCGTGCGTTGGCAGATATGTGAATCAAAATGGCTGCTTTTCCGGACCTTGCCTTGCAACGTTGCTGCCTAGCAGACATCGCAAGGGCTTGTAACTATTCATCCTGATTTAAATTTTCCTCCTCGCAATCTCCTCTCGAAACTTATAAGCTTCGAAACATGGTGCGTTTTAGGGCATCCTTTGTTTGGGGGTACCTATCCAGTGCCAACGTCTGCAATTTTATACACGACCGTGGTGTCAGCGATTCTATAGAAATTTCATGGCTCCGCTACCATGTGAAAACACGAGCGCGGCGTGGCAGCTCTTTTCACAGCTCGGGAGCATCGATAGGCCAGATTTTCCTTCCCACTCTCGCCTTTCGGTAGCCCCGACTTGCCCCTTCTGAACGGATATAACCCCGTTGTCTAATCAACAGTTGGTTTCTATCTCGACGCCTTCTAGAGTCTCAGCCGCCTCGTCTGAAATTTACGTTCTTCTGTCACTGCGTAGGGATGTCCACGCCTGTCTAGGAAGAGCTAAGCAGGCCACATGTACAGGACAACCTAGAGTGACGGATTAATGCCACCTAGGAATTTCTGCCTCTACGCGCCTCTGTCTTCCAGGAATTCCTCCGGAGGAAACCACTAAGTTCGATTTCTCCGCCGTGTCGTGCGTCCGGACTGGAGCCAAACCACACAGGTTGGACAGCTCAGTCACTCTTCTTCTTAGAAGAGTCGCGCAGAGTAAAACGCAGTGACACTCAAACGTTCTCAAACTTCTCAAACTACTTCAAAAGAGTTCTCAAGCTTTAAAAACGTTCTTCCAGCTTCTCCAAATAAAACGTCTTCAGCTCAAACTCACAAATACCCTACAAAACTCCTACCCAATACAGTCACAACATCAAGTTCCTAGGACATGGGTCAAACAACATCCAAAAACACCATAAACCACAAAAACAAACGAAAATCCATCTCCAAGCTCTTCCATGCACAAACTGGTTCCATTTGGTTCCAAATTGGTTCCTACCTGGTTTCTATAGGTTCCTATGGGTTCTATAGTTCACAGATCGGTTCCTACAAACTTAAAATGGTTTCCTAACTGTTCACCTGCACATACATTGTTCCAAGATAGGTTTCAAGATGTTCAAGTAGGTTCAAGGTGGTTCAGTACACTGTACATCCTCTCACCAAACTTCCACACAAAAAGGTCTTCGGATGACGCAAGTGGATCAAAGTTGGGCAGCAATTTTTCAACGCAACTGGGGAGGACAACTTCTTGGAGTCCAAGGCCAATGTTTTACAGCAAACATTCATGTGAAAATAAGGCAGTGGCAATCCTCGCCGAGATCCAAGCTGGCCGACCGACTATAATCCATAAAGATGGGGGTGAAATGCTCATTGCCATTGTCCTTGATAGGCCACTGGCGGAAGCGAAAGTACTAGTGGATGACCCTGCGGCATTCGCTCGCGAAATGACACGAATACTGCGTGACAAACAAACCCACCCGCCTATCGGCCAAATGATGAAACCAGCGGAAAGCAGTAATCCACCCTCCGCCGCTGCTGCAGCCAGTGGTGCTACTGTCAAGGTCCCTTTCTCGCAGCCATGTTTTGACCACTTTTTTGGACCCTGTTTTAGGGGCCATGATGAAGCAGGTGTGTTGGCATTCGAGGCGCTCCAAGGCTTACCGAGGCTTGCCCGAGGCACGAGGACAAAGCGAGGCTCACGGGGACTCGAATCTATATAATACTATGGTTGGGGTCCCTTAGCCATGATTGATGGTGTGGCAGTGGGACACTGTGGTGCCTTCTGGACTTGCTGTTTGTCAAAGCTGCGCCAGTTTTGGCAAAAAAGGTCACTGCAGAATCTCATTTTCGGAGCGTATGCCACGTACTGGTTTCGGCCCATCCTGTCTGAACTCATTGGCTCGGCCCGAGAAACCTCTGAGGTGAATCGGAGTCGAGCGCCGAGTGGCCAAGTTAAAGTCCTGGTCACAGACCGACCGCATCGACGCCTGAATGGGCTAGTGGACCTTACGAGTGGTGCCTCTGCCCTGCTGGGCCAGCAAAATTGCTCCCAAACTTCTCAAGAATGCTCCTGAGAATGCGCAGAAACCACAAGCAATTAACATCGCGTGTCCGAAACGTTCCTGTGACGAAACTCCGGTGGAGGGAGCAAAGCAGTTGCTCCAGACAGTTAAATTTGCTGCCAAAAACATGCCTGGTTTTCGCCTTGGTTTGGATGAAGACTTTCAAATGGCTGGATATTTCCAGGATGCGAGGTCTCCAACCACTGGGACCGAATCGCACTACGCTGGAAAGCGCTTACACCCGAGAAGTGGAAAGAAACAACCACACTGTGCCCACTTGATTGGCCTTCCAACTACAGTCTATTGCGACTGTGGCATACTAATAGGAGCTGGTAGCCACACTCATATGTAGTAGGTGTGAGTGCCAGCTCAGGTGTAACAGATCGGGCAGTATGGATTACCTTTGCACTGGTATTTTGAATGTGCTGTCCAGTCGAGAGCTTAGATTATACTAAGGTCTCTTCCACCATGAAGCCTATTGCACTGGCGTGTGCTCTCGCAGTCTTTGCCTGACAATCATAGATGGGTGACGAAACTTCTGTTCCCATTTCCAGACTTAGTATTGACGAGACAACCCCTCACCCTTCCCACTAGTTAAGGTATTTGAATTCGTTTACTGATCCCTAGTTTTTGCCCTTAGCAGAGCTACCTTAGGTGTTGGTGCCTTGTATTATCGTTCCGTTTTTGTTTATTTGTTCCCTGCCTGACGTGGCCTCCCCTCCCCCTCGGATGGTCCTCTTTGGCGCCTTGGCCCAGGTTTTCCTGGTCCCTCCCTCTGGGTATCGTTGCTTCCGGCGACGGTCTGGTTGCCTTGCCTCTGTGCGTGGAGTGTTGTGGCGCATTGTCTCCCCTCTTCATTGTGTCTCATGGCAACAAAGGCCTTTGGCCCTGTGTGGGGATCTTTTCCCTCTACACCATGATTCCTGCGTTGTTGGGGTGCTGTGTGCTCCCTCACTGAGGTATTCATCATCGTATGATCCTTGGCCCCTTTTTGGACTCCGCTAAGGCACTTTCGTACCCCTCCTGGTGCGTGTGTGTCATGTTCTCCCTCTGTCTTCTGCTGCCTCCTGGCTCCTCTCCTCTCTTCTTCTGTGTGGTTTGTGGTGTGGCGTGTGTAGTGCTTTGGCCGTCCCTCTCTCTCTGCTTCCCCCCCTTGATGGCAGGTTTCTTGTTGGTTGGTTGCGTGTTGTTTGTTTGCTCTTTTGCCTGGATACTGAGGATACCGCCCTGCATAATAGCTCTGTCGTTTCACCCTTGCTACATTGGTCTCATCTTTTTGTGACTAAGGATTCGTCCGAGGTGGGGTAGCTCTTCACTGCCCCCCTTTTTCCTCCAATTGAATTCATTTTGAATGTGGTTTGTTTTCTCATGTGGCTTTTTCTTCGGCTTCGTATTGGAGAGGGCCCTTCTCCCTTTGTTTTGTTTCTGCCTTTGTTCCGAGAGGGGCGGTAGATTCCCGGTAGAGCCATGGACTAGGCTGCACTGCAGTGAGCTTTACTGGCGCTGTCCAGTTGAGCTTCCTGCAGTTCAGTCTGGTGCGCCCGCGTGCAGCAAAGCCTGCCCACATGGTTCGCTGTGCGGATGTTCTGTAGTGCCTTGGCAGATGGCCCACTCGGTGGGAGAGTGGCCTGGTCTGGAATACACTGCTAACTTTCGGTACATCTGGTCCTCTCCGCAGGCTCTTGCTGGGACGATGACGCCTAGTGACTCCTGTCAGAGAATCTGGTGCTGGCGCAGCGAACCATTTCAACCTTCATAGCTTAGGGGGACGAGTTCGACTGCAATGCGAATGCAACCTTTGCTTAAATGTCGGCAGTAGCATACTGGTTGTGCTCACGAGCCCATGCTATGGTCAGAAGCTTCGTCTGTCTGTAATGGCCGTGTAGTGCCGGTCAGGCTTTTGCAGCCACCTTTTTACCCACTGCCCATTAGGGTCTTGGGCCCTTTGCTATCTGACGGTTCCTGTGAGGGCTCACACCATCTGGCATGTCTTACAGGCCGTCAGTACTCTCCTCCCCACCTAGGGGGGGCAATAGATCACAATCCCTTGCGGCGGTGTATATTGACTGGAACAGACTTACTTGCGTACGCTGAACAATGCAGGATGAACAGCAGCGATGCGGGAGTTGCTATATTGACAAGACGTCCATACAGGCGGCCTCTGTCGTGCTACACATCAGTCTGCCTGCAACACTGGATTCTCTTATCTGTTCTCAGGTGAGACATTCTGGGCGATCATGTACTATATTTCACGCACTGCCGCGATGATAATTAGTTTGCATGTTTTTGAGGATGATACGGTGGCTTCGGTCACTGTATCTAAGGCAAATCTGATTGTGTTTTGTTTGGTTTTTGTTGGGCCCTGCCCCGTTCTTTGTTGCTTCGCTGTTTTGCTTTGAGGCGAAACGCAAATCTGGCTGGGGGATTTGCGGGTCGTTGTGGTTGTGGTGGTTTTGTTGGTTTTTGTTTGTCTTTTGTTTTGTGATGATTTGCCAAAGTTTTTGGACCACACGTGTCCTTGTACATTACTGCTTTTCATTGCTTACGCAATTGTAAGGACCGAGCCTAGTGCAACATCGGCCAAACCGGAGGAAAAAAAAACTTGGGTAGTGAACAACAGGTGGCATGGACTGTATCTTTTCTTCAAGAGCTTCCATCACATCAGCTGGGACTTCGCCCGGCACCTGGGCCTCTTTCCGTGAAGCTAGTGGGTACTTGTCAGCCACCAGCTGCCATTTCTCCCAACATCGAGTGTGAACTTTTTTGAGTACTTCCTTCCAGTCACAATTGGCAAAGCTCCTGCTGAAAGTTTTCCTGTTAAAAGGTTCTATGTATGCATCCTCATGCGGTATAGTGCACTCCACCTCAAACCGATGGTCTTTGTGCTTAAGGCGCATTTTGAAAAAGGAATTGGGCAGCAAGAATTGCAGGTGTTGAGTGCACCTTCAGACCACCACCTCCAGCTTTTCCTTGTGTCTTCTCCCTTCTTTGCCCAGCACCAAGTGGAACAATTGCATCAGCAGGATGTACCTCTTGCAGCTCCACTTGGCCTGGGGCAAGCTCCTTTGACTGTTTGCCTCTTCCCTTTGCTTTGCCTTTGCCTTTGCCTGTGCCTTTCTTGCGATATCGCTTGCCTTGTGCACGTGCTTGCTTTCTTTCCTAAGTTGGTTGAATAATAATTAACTAATTAATTGCCTCTATCTGATAGTTAGTTGATAATGAAAAAAGACTGTTGATCCTGGGAAAAACATCACCAAGCCAAGCTGAGCTGCTTCCTCTTCAAAGCATTTCTCTTTGTATAACTTCTTCCAGCGAGAAATCTTTGCCAACTTCTTTCGGGTCTTCACCTTGGCGCTCACTCCCTCAAATTGATCCTTCTCAGCCTCATCCATGTTGTCCAGAACTGATTCAAGAAGCTGCTCTTGCTCTTCAAGTTCTTCATCGTGTTCATCTGTTTTTTTGTGGGAACACTTGGCATCAGAATTGAGCACCAAGGAGATATAGTCTTCATTTCCATCACTGACAGCATCAGCAAGAAATTTTCAAGAGCTCATTACGAGTAGCATTCCTCGGCCTTTCATGGTTGTAATGATCAGCCAGCATTGAAAGTGAATGCCGAAGATTGCCGCAAGCTGTTCTTAAGAAGTGCCTCTTTTTCATTGCAAATCACCACAATGCCATCTTGCCCTTCCCAAGTGACACTGGTAGAAGCAAAAGAGAAAAGGCTGCGTACAACCACACATGAAGCCATTGGGCTGAGCCCCTTGCATCAAGCCAGACATGAAGATTCCCACCAAGTGACGGGTCGGTATGTGAAAAATCATCCTATGTATAGCTAGCGTAGCGATCTTGTGCTTGAACTTAGGTAGTTGTTAGTTGCTTTGTAGTTGTAGTTTGTGGACTTGCGCAGTTTGGACTTTCTTTCGTAGTTAGCAGGTGATTGTGATGTAGTTAATCGATCTCATCTCATTCCGTCACAAAGAGTTGTGACGGAGTTGCCATTTTTCGTTTGTAGTTAGCCGTTTTTAGGTTTTCTGCACGTTGTAGGTTATTTCACACGAGAACCAAACTGCACGAAACCAATCTTAGGTTTTTTAGGAACGGAGAAGCTGGTTTTTGCACGTGTCTAGATTTGTAGAATCGTTTTTGGAACTGCTATGACCCAACGTAAACGTTGGCTCAAGACCCGCGAGCTCGAAAAGGGTGTGTGTGTCGCCGTGAGACGGCCTGGGAAAGCTGACACAGCAGAAACGCGAAACGATCACCGTTTGTTTGTGTTTTGGTTTGGGTTTACTTTGCGCACGAGAGGTTTGAAAGCGGTTTTCGCGATCTAACTTTGTGTATCAAAGTTTTACGTGGTAGCGGAGCTTGTGTGCTCCCTCCACAAGAGATCCTGTGAGGATCTGGCACGCCTGTGTGCGTCTTGTGTGTGCCTGGTTCCAGGGAAGTTGGTGTGAGTTGCGTTTGACTGTCGTGTGTTTGACTCCGAGGTGTCAGAAATGTCTCAATCAGGACAACCACAGCATTTTCGCATGGACGGCCAAGGTACCCAGAACGGAGAGAAAGGATATGGTAAGGGTTTTCAGGCAGGTGGACCGACTGGACCGTACCCTGTTGGAGAAGTTGGACCGAGGAGTCCGCAACCTGCGTCACCGACGCACCAAGAGCAGCCTAGTATGCCAGGAAGTCCGGGTCCGCAAGGTCCTTTGTTCACGCCAGATCAGTTGACCCAGATCGCACAGATCTTCCGCATGGGAATTGAGCCTGTCGTAAGGGAAATGAGTACGAGACTTGATGGTTTGCAAGCTCAGGTGACTCGCGTTCCAGAGGGAACTGCAGCCTTGCACGGTGCGAGACCGGCTGATGCATCCTTGTCTTCAGGTTTAAGCAGTGGACCTTCACGGTTTGGTGAACAGCCACCCACGAGTCCAGGACCTGCGTTCCGACCTGTGGGGTCGCCGCCAGGTATAGCACAAGTGACACCCCAGAGGGGGGAGAGAAATCCGAATCAAGATGACGAGAGAGATGGTCGTGACATCTTTAGTAAATCTGAGAAATGGTTACCTCCTATGCCCACTGTGGATTTCAGGAACTGGAGAACCCGTGCAGATGAAGTCCTTGGATTTTCGGACTGGGTTCAGGCTTTACGTGCTTGGGTTTCCTTAGGAAGTGACATCTTTGCCTGGGAGATTGCCCAGTGCATTGGTTGGGAACAAGAGATTCATATGTCTGTGCTGAAGCCCGCTCAACAGACCCGCAGTGCGCGTCTTCTTGCAATCCTCATCCAGACGTTCAAGGATTTCCCAAGGGGGAACACCATGCTGCAAGCTTATGTTGAAGGAGTTGGTGTTGATGGAGCGTTCTTGGCAACCAGAGGTACGAGTGGTTTTGAAGGTTTGCGTTTGTTGGCAAGAGAGTTTTCTTTGCGTTCAAGGGCAGAAGCGTCTTTCTTTCGCACTGAGTTTTTGGCAAAGACGTTCAAAGCGTCTGCTGGTGTCACTCAGGTTAGTGACATCATCCGCCAGATTGACGTCGGACTGTCAAGGTTTCGCAAGATGATTGAAACTCTACCTGCAACTGTGTCCAGAGTTGGACTTGAGGTGCAAACAAGTGATCTTACCATCATGCTTTTACGTTCGCTGCCACATGATGTTCGTTCGTACACCACGTTACATGCAGCAGGTGATGCATACACCGACCTTCGCACTGCTGCGTTGCGTTTTGAGACGCAGCAACGCATGTTTGCTGAGTTGAGTGGCCCATCTTCATCAGGTGCACGAGGTGTGCATGCACTTGAAAGTGCTGAGACCGCTGAAGAGTGGTGGGGATACGATCAGGAAGGTTATGACAACTCTGAGTATGCCCAGGAAGAAGATCCTGATGATCAATGGGAATGGGACGAAGATGCACAGGTTTGGATCAGTGCTACTGTTGCCAAAGGAAAGGGAAGTCCCAAGAGCACGGTGAAGTGTCATCTGTGTGGGAAGCGAGGCCACATGGCCAAGCAATGCAAGGCCGATCTGAGCAAGGTGAAGTGTTTTCATTGCTCGAAGTTTGGTCACATTGGGGCACAATGTCCTGACAAGCCCAAAGGTGACAAGGGAAAGCAGCAAAAGAAGCCCCAGCCGAAAGCTGGAAAGAGCAAAGGTAAGGGAAAGATGCACGAGTTGGCAGAGGAGAATGGGCAGGAAGCTGCTCCAGCACAAGGTGAGGTGCTGATGCCATTGATTTCTTCAGTTGAACATTCGGGTGATGAGTGGCGATGGTGGTTGATTGACAGTGGAGCAGCTGTCTCAGTGTTGTCTGAGCAGTTCAAGGCCTACTACAAGTGCAGCGCAGAAGAGCAGGTGATGGACACCTACTATGCAGCCAATGGGTCTGCAGTCACCATGAGAGGTGAAGTTCAGGTGACAGTTGCGTTTGAGACGGGATCTGGTTCCAAGAAGTCTCAGAACTTTCGTTTGAAGTGCTGCGTAGGCTCCACCAGCCACAACATTGTGAGCACAACCCAGCTTGTGAAGCGTGGATGGACAGTTGTTCAGTCGCCAGGTGAAACCTATCTTTGGCATGAAGAGTCGAATACCGTGATTACTGATGTGGTGTTGTGGGGAGGATGTCCCTGGCTGAGAGCCAAGAAGACAACATCTCAGGTTCCTGCTGTGAAGGATACCTACATGCCGATGGAAGTTGATGTGCCAATAGAGTCAGTGAGGACCGGGCAAGGCTTGACTGTTGGTATGGTAGGTGCGGTTGAGTTGTCAACCCAGGAGAGACTGCGTCAACACATCTTGAGAGGCCATTATCCGTATGACCCTCATTGTTTGGAATGTCAACAGGGCCGTGGTGTTTCCAGAGCACCCAGGCGAGATTTGAAAGAGCGCTTGCTTGAGGTACAGGTTGACTTCATGTTCTTGGGAACAGTTGGATCGCAGTACAAGTTTTTGTTGTTTCGTCACTGTTTCAGTGGTTTGTTGGGTGTCTGCGCTGTGAGCGAGAGTCTTGACACCACCGGCCAACATGTCCGCCAGATCTTGGCAGAGTTTGGACTGTTGTCTGGAGATCCAAAGCCGATTGATTTCAGGTCAGATGCGTCCGATGAACTCGGGACGACGTTGAGAAGAGCTGGTATTCCAAGAGAATTTACCGTCAGCAAAGCAGGTCCCCAGAACCATGATACTGTTGGTTCAGTGGAGCGTGGAGTCCGTGAGCTGAAAGAAGGTCTTGCGGTACTGAGACTCGAATTGGGGAAAGCAGGTGTTGACGTGGTCAACAGTTTGGTTGGCTGGGAAGCCAGTTCAAGGTACGTGATTGCGATGCACAACTTGCATTCGAAGTTGGATGGCACAGGATTGAGTGGACGAGAGGTCCTGAGAAACCAGGTTGATCAGAAGAATGCTGTCACAGCGATGTTCTGTTCTAGGGTTCTTGCGGAGACACCTGACAGTGTGAACAGCATCGGAAGGTTTGTGACTGCTGGATACCTGTATCCTGTGAGGAACTCGTTTGCACACTTTGTAGTTGCGTTGATTGAAGGTGAACTGAAATTTTTCCAAGCGAAGAGCCTGAAGCTCGTTTTTCCAATTGTGTATCCTCTGGAATTGGTTGGAAGGTTCTTGCGTGCAGTGGACTCTGCTGGACCTGCACCCGCCATCTTGGACCAGGAACCGATTGAGATCGTTCCAGAGGACTTTGCACGTCTGCCCGACAAGGTGCAACCTCCACGGCATTGGATTGATGCCCATGGACGGACCGAAGGTTGTAGTTCTTGTGCTACTCGTCAAGGTCGACACTCCAAGAAGTGCTGTGAGCGCTATTGGACATGGCTTCGGAACCAGAGATCCAAAGAAGCCGTTGTGCCTGAGAAACAACTCCCACTTGCCGAGCCCAATGACCAAGAAGTGGCGGTACCAGTACCATCACAGCCACTACCAAAGATTCCAGGTTTGCCATCTGGAATGTTGCCTACAAGGCACTGTCCGAGTTGTGAATCAGGTATGAATGCTCCTGGCACCCGCCATTCGGCTGAGTGCCGCAAGAGGCAAGGTGAGTTCTTGTCTACTCCTATCAAGCCGTCGCTTGAGGATGTGGAGCAAGCTTTGGAGCAAGCAGGTGAAGGTGGAGACGTCCCCTACTCACCATCTCTGGGTCCCGAACATGCTGATCTTGCCGATGTGGACATGGACTTACCACTTGAGGCGAGTTCTGCACCAGCTGAGGCTGCATCCTTTTCGGAGCGAGACGCTCCAGAATTTCAATCCGAAGATGTTGAGATGGAAGTTGAACAGCCACAGACGATCCCGATGATCGATGTGTGTCTTTGCTCTGAGAGAGTCAGGATTGGATGTTTGACTTCTCCCGATCTGCTCTCCGAGGAGCGGTTCTCTGTTGAGTCTATCAGTTTTTCAGGTGGAGCTCATGACTCTGAAGTTGTTGAGCTATGTGGATCCAAGGTTCGATTGTGGAAGCCAACAGGAGCTGTTTCGGATACCACTCTTGAAGAACTGGACCCCCAAGGAACTTTCCTTGCGATGGTCAAAGAGCTCAAGGGATTGACTCATGTGAATGCAGGTCGTATCATGAAGGAGAAGGAAGCCTTGCAGTTTTGCAAGAAGCACAACATCAAAGTTATCTCCTGCAGGTGGGTTACGAACAGTAAGCCTGAAGCCGACGAAGGAGTTCGTGCTCGGATAGTCGTGAAAGATTTCGCTAGAGGTCAGAAGACCGCCAGGCAGGAAAGTATTTCTTCCCCCACACCCTCGATTGAGTCGCTACGACTTCTGTTGGGAGCGGCAACGGGTATGTGGACTGGTGGAAAAGGTTTCAACCTTTATGCGATTGACGTCAGTCAGGCGTTCATGAATTCACCGCTCACTGTGAAGGTTTGTGTCCGGCTTCCATCATCAATCAGCACACTTGACAATGAACCGGTTTTTCTTGAGGCTTACAAGGGTTTGAATGGACTTCGTATCGCGAGTTTGACTTGGGTTCTGTTCTTTGATGGGATTGTCAAAAGCGTTGGCATCCGATCTGGACTTGTGGAGCCATGCTTGTACGGTGGGATGGTGCGAGGTGCCCCCATCCTTGTCATCTGCTATGTTGATGACCTGTTGGTTGCCACGCCCAGCGAGGCTGCGTATCGTGTTCTGTTTGAAGCTCTTGAGAAGCAG
Organism: Cladocopium goreaui; assembly: GCA_947184155.2. Taxonomy (NCBI): domain Eukaryota; class Dinophyceae; order Suessiales; family Symbiodiniaceae; genus Cladocopium; species Cladocopium goreaui. Next base: position 212,286 of record CAMXCT020002269.1, on the reverse strand, counting down.
GTCAAGATCCGAGAGACTGGCAGAGTGACCATGTCTGGTGGTTCATTGAAGTTTCTAGGCCGTACCATCCTCAGAGAGAAGGGAAGCTCAGATTTGCAGTTGTTTGTCGGCCAGGATTACCTGAACAGTGCATTCGAAGAGTATGGAATCTCCAAAGGTTCCACTGCATTTCCTGATCTTCGTCCATTTTTGCAAGAAGAGCCTATCAGCGCTGAGGCGCACCCCAAGTTCAGGAGAGTTCTTGGACGTCTGTCATGGCTGGCACAGACCCGACAGGATATCCTGATCCTGATTGCAATGCTGTCGACTGGACAATCTTGTCCAAAGCCAGGCCATGAGAAAGCTCTGCGAGCCGTGCTTCGATTTATGTTGTTGCACATGAAGATGTCCCAGAAATTTCCCTCACCTGGACTTGAGGACCTTTCTGAGAAGGACATCGGTCTGGAAGTTTATAGTGATGCTGGATTTGCCCCTATGCAAGCTACTCAGAGGAGAAGCATCACTGGATGTGTTATTGTTTTCCGACGTGTTGTCTTGAAGTGTTTCTCTCGACATCAGGCATCTGTGACTTTGAGTTCATGCGAGGCAGAGCTCGTTGCCGTTCAGGCAGCTGTCCAAGAAGCCATTGGTTTGCTGAGAAGTCTGAGTTTTGTCCTGCGTCGCATTCAGGTATATCCACCGTCTTCATCAGAGGACGAGTTTGGATTTTGTCTGTCCGATCCTCTTGTGGACCGACTCCCTGAGTGGGAAGATGCTTTTGGAGGGTTCCGACCTCCAGCGTAGGTCAAGACATATCGACATCAAAGTGAACTGGTTGAGGGAACTTTTGGGAAAAGAGATTTTGCAAATTGGGCATGTCCGAGGAACTGGAAACGTCGCTGACCATTTTACCAAATGTTTGCCGACGATCAAAGCGTTGCAGTACATGGATATACTTGGTTTTTCGTCGTTTGAAGGTATTCTTTTGGACTGTTTGCTCGATTTTGAAATCTGCGACAACAGTTTTTCAGGTATTTTGTGTGCGTTTTCAACCAGAAACTGCATGTTTTGTGGAGAGTTGATTTGTGAAGAACCTGCAAATCCAACAACTTGTGAATTGTCGCCATTTCCACGTTCATGCACTCAGATGATCAATGCACTTGTAGCTGTTTGCGAAAGGTTTCAAGGCGAGGGAATCGGTTCCCCTATGGCTGGACGTATCCCTGCAGAACGAGAAGAGCCCAGAGCGCCGGACAGCCATGCGCTCCTTGGGCATCCAACAGCTGAAGGTGTCGGTGCGGCACCTGAGTCTGATGATACGGTTACCATCATAGGTGGTGAAGCCAATACTGCGACTGTTGCGGTGACATCTGCAGAGGCAGTGGTGTCAGCTGCTGAAGAGGTTGTGGCAGTGCCGAAGGCAGCAGAGGCTGCAGCTCCCCCTGCCGCTACTGAGGCGGTACCAGGTGCAGCAGAGGCTGCAGTTGCCGAGGCTGAGGACGTTGTGGAGGTCACTCCAAAGAAAGCTCAGCCGCCGAGACCCAAGAAGAAAGCCATGCCTGCTCGAGGCAGACTTGTGGAGAAAGCTGGACCGTCAGGAAGGTCTCAAGCCCCTGGACGTGAACCTGCTGTGAAGAAGATGCCCAGGAAGCCTGGTCGTTTTGTGATTCAGGTGAAAAAAGAGGCCTGGGAGGCCGCTGGTTTGCTGAAGAGACGACGCGAGGCTGGTCGTCGTAAGGCCAAGCGTCAGGCTTGGAAGAACAGGCAGAAGGAGGCACTTGCATTCTTCGCTGCACAGAGGAGAGAAGAGGAGTCGAGACCAACACCTACGTATGAGGTTGTGACAGGGTCGAGACTGCCAGGTCAGAGAAGGGTCGTCCGAAGGATGTACAACCCTCAGTCAAACAGGAGAGAGGAGTTGCAGATCGAAACAAGGAACCCGAAATCTGAGGAAGACAAAGGACCCGCCTTTGTGAGGTCTTTCAGTGGATTCAGCTGGAAGAATCCGAAGGGTCTGAAGTGTGGCCATTGTGGTCAGAGAGGCCACATTATCTCTCAGTGCCCTGAGATGGAGCGAAGGGTGAGCCTTACTCATGGGCGTGTGACTTTAACGCCAAGAGGACAGCACCAGCCAGACTCCACTGTGGGCGATGAGGTTGCCCCGGGTGATTCAATTTCACAGGTTGGATTGACCCAGGAGTCACTACGAATGCACAACAAGAGGCTGAGAGGCCACGGTTGGTCCGAGGAGGCCCCAGCAGCCGCAGGTAGCCCTCCAAGAGCCCGTCAGACGCCACCGAAGAGAAGCGGCCAGTTTCCGGCCAGCAGCAATGCGGCAGTGGCGATGGGTCCAAAGCCGCCTGCACACCCGCCGAAGGGCTGGGTTCCGCAAGGGCCACAGCAACCACCGGCACCACCCATCTCTGGGAAGGCCCCTCCAGCGAAGCCTTCTCCAGCCCAGGGCCCACTACCACCACCGCCAGCGCCCCCGGCGCCACCTCAGGTACCACCGCCACCGCCAGCTCCAAGAAGAGTTTCAAGTGCGCCAAAGACGCCACCCAAGACGCCTCCAAAGGCGAAATCTGGAGAGCCCACATCGCCTAAGGCGAGCCCAGGTGCAAAGGCAGCACGAACTGTGGATTTGGTTACTCCGAAGAGCCCTGAAGCGAAAGCAGCGTCGCTTGTGGGTGAGTTGCCCCATAGGCCATTCAGAGTTGGCCCAGGAGGAGCACTGGAAGCTGAGACAATTGCCCCTTCATCGGGGTACAGTATGTCTATGATTTCAAGAGCCCCAGTTGCAAAGGCACCGGCCAGTGAGGCCCCGCCAGAGCCTTCTGAGACATCAGGGAGACCGCCCCAGCGTCGTATGGAAGCCTGCATAGCATGTCATGGCAGTGGAGAGCTTCCGATGCGAGCGAATCGGAGGTTGTTCAGGTTGTTGACATCGTCAACAGCGTCAGCAGCAACTGCGAATGCAGCTGCTCGAGGTGGAGCAACGGCCAGTGTTTTGTCTGCAATTTCAGGTTCGAGTTCTTCAGAAGCTGATGTGACCCATTTCAAGAGTGAAAGGGGGGTAGGTCTTTTTGTTGAGCTAGCCTGCAGCAAAGCCAGTGTCTTGTCAGCTGCATGCGCTGAGAGCCGTGCTTGTTATGTTGGAGTTCATGGAAATCTTGAGAAGATAGCTACACAGAATCATGTTGCAGATCTTGTGAACCAGGTGATGGAGGACTTGAAGATGACCAGATCAGCCTCTGATCGAGAGCTGGGAGAGGTGCATTTGTTCTGTCACGTTCACATGTCATTGCCGTGCACAGGTGGATCTCCATTGCAGAATTTTTCGGGTGGGAAAAGAGTCCCAGAGCATGAGCGAAAGTTTTTCGAACTTCTAGCCGCTTGTGAAAAGTTGTTGGATCGGTTAGTAGAAAGACATCCCGAGTTGTCTATGTCTTTTGAATTGCCAAATTCCAACAGGTATTGGACTCATCCGAAGCTGCAAGCCTTTGTTCAGGCCAGAATTCCATTCAGGTCTGTTGTCCATGCTTGTGCAATGGGAATTGAAGGACTGCCAGGATTACCCATCAAGAAAGCGTTCAGGATCATGTCAAGTTCTGAGGAGCTTAGTCAACGTCTTGAGAAACGTTTTCATTGTGCTTGTGATTTCCACGCATCATTCAACTTTTCTGACTTTCAGTTGTCAGAAAAATACTCCAGGAAGTTTGCCAGATTCTTTGTGCGAATGCTCGCATTACTTGCCCTCAGGTGATCGATGGCGTCGAAGCTACGCTGATTTTATCGCCTGATCTTCCCTGAGGAAAAAGGAAGAGTCTGCTGCGAGAGTGGACTTGTGAGAGTTTAGATAACTTGAACGACTTGTGAAGTCATCTGGATAGAGAAAGGTCTTTAAATGTCTAAGACATGAGGCTGAAAACTCTCTTTGATCGTTGCCCTGTGCGTTGCTTGGGTAGTCGGATCTAATTATCGAGACTTTGAGGTCTGACGATTGCATGATATAGTTCTGAATCCAATTTGAATTGCAAGAGTTGCAGAAGTCTTTAGAAGACATCGAGAGGATGATCTTTGGACTTTCTTAGTTGCAGAAGTCTTTAGAAGACATCGAGAGGATGATCTTTGGACTTTCGTAGTTGCAGAAGTCTTTAGAAGACATCGAGAGGATGATCTTTGGACTTTCTTGGATTGTTTGTGGATTTTCCTTGATGGACTGTCTTTGGAATGTTTGTGGACTGCTTGGAATGGATTTCAGCTTGAGCTTGATTGGATTTCCGCAGCCATTTGTGTGTGTGGGCAGGTCGCGCAAGCCATGGCCACTGGAGAGATGGAAGAGCTCTACTGGCTCTTATTCTTTGTATATACACTGGGTTTTCTATCTGGTATTCTTTCAGCTTACTGCATTACGAAATGTTGCAAAAGCCGCAATACAACTGCAAGAAATTCAGGTACAGCTATGAAGAGTTCTACAGCTTTGTCTTGTGATTCTGACGGTGAAGGCCCAAGTACTCGTATCTATTGGAGTTTTTGCCGAGAGATGTATCACTGCAGTGAGAAGTGCAAGGTTTTGATTGCCGCCGCTGGTCCAAATGGACATATTCGATGCCGAGACAATTGCCAGGTTTGCCAACCGGAGACTGGACCCTTGTTGGTTGTGACTTCAACAGGATCGAAGTATCACTGTTCAGGTTGCCGTACAACGGAGAAGTCAAAGCAGATGACGCTGTTAGCATGCCCTATCTGCTATGGCATGGGGAATGTCAAGGCCGAGTGACTGAATTCGTTTTGGATTTGAGTCGCACAAGTTCGAAAGGGGGTGTGAAAAATCATCCTATGTATAGCTAGCGTAGCGATCTTGTGCTTGAACTTAGGTAGTTGTTAGTTGCTTTGTAGTTGTAGTTTGTGGACTTGCGTAGTTTGGACTTTGTTTCGTAGTTAGCAGGTGATTGTGATGTAGTTAATCGATCTCATCTCATTCCGTCACAAAGAGTTGTGACGGAGTTGCCATTTTTCGTTTGTAGTTAGCCGTTTTTAGGTTTTCTGCACGTTGTAGGTTATTTCACACGAGAACCAAACTGCACGAAACCAATCTTAGGTTTTTTAGGAACGGAGAAGCTGGTTTTTGCACGTGTCTAGATTTGTAGAATCGTTTTTGGAACTGCTATGACCCAACGTAAACGTTGGCTCAAGACCCGCGAGCTCGAAAAGGGTGTGTGTGTCGCCGTGAGACGGCCTGGGAGAGTAGACACAGCAGAAACGCGAGACGATCACCGTTTGTTTGTGTTTTGGTTTGGGTTTACTTTGTGCACGAGAGGTTTGAAAGCGGTTTTCGCGATCTAACTTTGTGTATCAAAGTTTTACGCGGTAGTCAGTGCAGGCCAAACCAATATTGACCACTTGTGTTGCCCAAGAACCAAGCAAGTGCCACTTGAATGCTGAAGCACTTGGCCTGGCAGAGCACAAACTGCCAAGAGACCATCCTGCAGTGCAGCATCTGAGCATTTAAGTGCCATGGAGATTCAAATTTAAGTGATGGAAATAAATATGTAAGTGAAAGCTTACCAAGTGCAGCCAGGGCCAGTCCTTCAACATGACTGCAGACTCAACCAGCTTTTCCTTCGCATGGTAACGCAACCATTCCCATGCAGCTGCTGAAGCTGCCAGATTTGGCTCACTGAGAGCAATCCACTGCCGCTTGCCCATGATGTTCCCAAAAACCTTGTCCAACTTGTGCTTGGAAGCCAAGTACTCGGAGCGTGGCATTGGTTTCAATCCACGGAACCTGTCATGAAATACATCATCGGGTCACTTCAGGGCCATGTTGCAAATCCCTTTGAGATAGCACCTTCGAGTTTTCAATCAAGTACTGGACAGCAGGCAGTGTCATCTTTTCATTCCCCCTGTTCTTCTGGGCAACTCTTACAACTTGGTGGCAGTCTTCAATGCATTTGCTGTCGGGAATGGTGACCAGCAAGGCTTTCAAAAGAGCTTTGGATTTCTCATGATGCCCATCCCACAGCAGCATGCTGGCCAACCTTGAGCAAGCATCAAGTGTCAATCGCAAGTCAGCTGCTAAGTTTTGCGCTTGATCCATCGTGGAAACTTCCAAATGTAGCAATGCAGTGAGATCCGATATCATGAGGTCCCCTGCTGCCCTTGCACTTGCCATGTCACTGCCGAGTAGACCTACATAGCAATATGGTGGGCTTGAGTGCCTGGACAGAGAGGCACATCGACGACCCAGAAGCTGTGTGACAAAGGAGAAGATTTTCTTGGCCACTCCATCCGGGTTCAAAACAGAAATCATCAGCTTGTTGAACTTGGACCAGCCACGAGGGCTCAATAACTCGGCCAGCTCTCGCAAGTGCCACTCAGATTGCCAAGTGATGGACCTTGACAAGTGAAGCTGATACCTCAGGTTGTCCTGGGCAGTCTTCACATGTTCTATGTGCCAAGAGTACCACCCCCGGCATGGTTCACTGCAGATGTACATCACATGTGCATTTTCAAAGGTTTCCTGGGAAAGGCACTTGAAAGCAAGCTCCAAGCCTCCAAGGTCTTCTCTCATCTTATTGAATTGTTGACAAGTTGCATCTGGGTTGGCACCCCCACAGTACCATTCGAGTATCATTCTTGCACTCCAAAACTCCGGGAGTTGGACACTGGCAGCATCATGCCAGCTGAACCATCGAGATTGCTTCACCGCCAACTCTTTGATTCTCCAAGTGGTCAGTCGCAGTGGGAATTCCTGCCATACCAGCTCAGCACTGGCATCCTCTGGAAAACCAAGGTCTTGAATGATCTTGGGCATGTACTTCCTGAAGATGTCCAAATCCTTGCCCAAGAGATTCCAGTGACAAAATACAACAACAATAAACCAGGCTGGCTAAGCAAAGAAACCAGCACCCCCCCATGACATGCCAAAAATTGTACCATGAACCCAGCTCAGGGACACTTGTTTCACTTGCCAGGAAAGAATTCAAAGCACACTTCTTTTCTTCAAACCATGCACCACTCTTGAAAGGCTTGTAGTTGAGGGACCAGACAAAGCTGGTCATCAATGTGGTCTGGCCGAAGTTGCCACTTGCATGTTGCGATGCCAACTTCAAGTCTCGAATGCACCTGTGCACCTTGTCAAATGAGCAGTGCACTAGGACATCAAGTGATTGCAGGTAGGCCATGGCTGCCATCCCTGTTGACCCCTGATCCATGACAAGTGTCAGCACTGGTGTCCCATCATCAAAGCAAGCAGTGTCTTGTGTTTCAAGTGCACCACCCCTCTTCACCTGCAGATGATTGTCAGTGCTGCTGGTGATGTGCTCAAATGAATCTCCTGGTGACAGTGGTTTCAGGCATATGCCACGGGGGGGCTTGAAAGAAGAAAGGCAGAACTTCCCACTTGTCATTTGGGACACTTGGTGTGAAACTGCCTGCATGAAGCGGTAGGCATGAAGCCTTGTGACTTCCCGCCTGGCTGCAAGATACTCAATGTGTTCATCAAGGTCCATCTCAAATGGCTGAATGACTTTTCCTGGTTTCATGAACTGGCAAGTGGCAAAGGCACAGTTGTTCAGGACCGGAGAGTAGAACAATGATATCAATGTGTCTTTGCAGCCATGGCATGAGCTGTCAGTGACCACGCAGAAGTGGTTCAAGAAGCGGAAGGCAAGCTCTGCCCTTGACTTGTAGAGAGCAAGCATCTTTGATTGCCAAACTGACATGCATCTCTCCTGGGCACCTGCAGTCTTACCCGTTTGCTTCACTTTTGCAAGTTGTATTAGTGATACAGACTTGACATGTGCCTCGACAGAGAGCTTCACCGATGAGACTGAATGTCTCCTCTTCTGATAGATAGATAGATAGATAGATAGATAGACAGGTAGACAGCTAGACAGATAGACAGATGAAAGAGAGAGAGAGAGATAGATAGATGGATAGATAGATAGGTAGATAGATAGATCGAAAGGTAGTTAGATGAGAGAGAGAGAGAGATAGATAGATAGATAGATAGATAGATAGATAGTTAGATAGATAGATACATAGATAGATAGATAGGTAGGTAGGTAGGTAGGTAGGTAGGTAGTCAGAGAAAGAGAGAGAAAGAGAGGAGACCTCAACGAGGAGACCTCAACGACCTTTCGGTCCATCAGTGGCTTCGCTCTGCCATCCCTGATTCACAACAACCAAGCTCTCCTATTATAGGTTTCCTATTTTTGAAACTTCCGCCACCGCCTTGTGCGGTACTACTGGTACTTGATGGAATTGACTATGATGAAGGGTGGTGCGCGAGTGAGACTGGACCTTGATGAAGTGTAAGACTTTACACTACATAACGATACATCAGAAAAGAACTGACTTTGATGAAGGGTGGTGTGAGACTTTGCACTACATACCAATACGGCTGGAGTGGTTTGGTTCCTTCTATGTGTTTTGCAACAATGCTTGTTCCTGTGTGCGTGGTTCTATGCGTTTCTTGAAGCTGTGGTGCCAGATCGCATTGGAATGGCTGCATGATGTTGCATGCCGTGTGTTGTGGGGAGGAAGCCGGAGCACGAAAGCTTGTGTTTTTCTGTGTAGAGTGGCTGCAGCCGGCGATGAAGGTACCTCGTCTGTGCTGCGGTTGCGGCTGGGGTCATTTCTGTCGCGAATTGTTCCTCCTATGTGGTTTGCAACGAGTGGTTGTTCCCGTGTGCGTAGTTCCATGCGTTTCTTGAAGCTGTGGTGGCAGATCGCATTGGAATGGCTGCATGATTGTTGTCATTTGGTGTTGCCACGTCTGTAGATAGGTCCAGGTTTGCTACGGGATGCCGCGAAACGCAGTGTAATGGCTGCATGAATGTTGCATGGGCTATGTTTTGGGGAGGAAGCCCGAGCACAAAACCTTGTGTTTTTCCGTGTAGAGTGGCTTTCATTGCCTGTGCGGCGGTTGCGGCTGGGGTTGTTCTGGACGCGATTGGTTCCTTCTATGTGTTTTGCAACAAGTGGTTGTTCCTGTGTGCGTAGTTCTATGCGTTTCCTGAAGCTGTGGTTGCAGATCGCATTGTAATGGCTGCATGAATGTTGCATGGGCTTTGTTTTGGGGAGGAAGCCGGAGCACGAAACCGTGTGTTTTTCCGTATAAAGTGGCTGCAGCCGGCGATGAAAGGTACCTCGTCTGTGCGGCGGTTGCGGCTGGGGTCGTTCCGGACGCGATTGGTTCCTTCTATGTGTTTTTGCAACAAGTGGTTGTTCCTGTGTGTGTAGTTGTATGCGTTTCCTGAAGCTGTGGTTGCTGATCGCATTGTAATGGCTGCATGAATGTTGCATGGGCTATGTTTTGGGGACGAAGCCGGAGCACGAAACCATTTGTTTTTCCGTGTAAAGTGGCTGCAGCCGGCGATGAAAGGTACCTCGTCTGTGCGGCGGTTGCGGCTGGGGTTGTTCTGGACGCGATTGGTTCCTTCTATGTGTTTTGCAACAAGTGGTTGTTCCTGTGTGCGTAGTTCCATGCGTTTCCTGAAGCTGTGGTTGCTGATCGCATTGTAATGGCTGCATGAATGTTGCATGGGCTATGTTTTGGGGAGGAAGCCGGAGCACGAAACCGTGTGTTTTTCCGTATAAAGTGGCTGCAGCCGGCGATGAAAGGTGCCTCGTCTGTGCGGCGGTTGCGGCTGGGGTCGTTCCGGACGCGATTGGTTCCTTCTATGTGTTTTGCAACGAGTGGTTGTTCCTGTGTGCGTAGTTCCATGCGTTTCCTGAAGCTGTGGTGGCACATCGCATTGGAATGGCTGCATGATGTTGCATGGGCTTTGTGTTGGGTGCGGTGTGCAGTGTGACGTGTGGGGCGTGAAGAGTGCAGTGTGAAGTGTGAAGTATGAAGTGTGGAGTCTTAAGAGGACAGTGTGAAGTGAAGTGTTGACTGCGAAGGGTGCAGTGTGAAGAGCGCAGTGTTAAGTGTGAAGACTGTCAAGTGTGAAGTGTGACGTGGAGCTTCAACTGTGACATTTGAAACAAGACACCAGTTTCGCAGAGTGCACGCACGCACGGGCTTCGCTGGCGCACGGCGCATGCAAGTTCTATAGATGAGAAAGATCTTATATATATCTTTAATGTAAATGTGTAGTAGTCAGACTAACCCTGTGCATGCATGTCCATAGCAGTTGGAACGACACAGAGAAGAATAGCATGGCCACTTCCTGCATGACTAAGGATGACAGGCACAAATCGAGAATGCCGCAAACAGTGGCTCAGAAGCGTAGAGGAAAAAGAGCTGGTGAGCTCTGCATCCATCTTTAAGATGGTAGCGGGAGCCTGCAAAGCCAGGGTTCCCACGGGTGGCGTCTTGACGCTATGGATGCTGGTGATGGCAGTGGCAACTCAGATCTTGGCCACTGCATGTGATGTGAAAACCATGGTCCAGCAATTCTTTCCAAATTCGAAATCTGAATGTATACAACTTGAGATGATGACTTCAGATGTACACACGTGTGATTCCTTGGCAGTTCATGGAGGCTTTGGTATACTGGCTTTGAACAGGTTGACCATGGAGCCCAACGGCGTCTTGACAGGTGTTCAAATGTATGATGTTGAAATTTGCCACCCAGGGATGATTACGTATGAGCCCAATGTTCAGTGTTCTTTGCAACTGGATTCCGTGCATGTGTTCAGGTGCATGGACAGCAGTTTGACTTGGAACGACTTCAGGCGTGATTTGTTGCTTGAGTGGAATGGCAACCCAACTAACATGAGTGCAGATGTTGATTCAATGGCTGTCGTGATGACTGGAGTGAACATTGATCAATGGAGCTTGCACTTGGGACAAGTTGCACGGTTTTGCAACTGCGTGGAAACCTCAGCAACAGACAGATGCCTGGAATGTTTTTCAACATGTGTTGATTTTTCTGCAGTGGAAACCCGACAGACGGTGTTTCTTGATGCAGTCACAACAGAGAACCTCATTCATGACGATGCTGGCAAACTCAACATGCAAGCAGTTCATCCATGCAATACAGATTTTCGGGGGTTGTGCAGTGATGGTGCAACTGATTTCTGGCATGTGAGAAATGGATTCAATCAGCTTTGCAGTGTAGACCAGACGAACAAGACGATATGCTCAGACCCAAGATCCATGAGCGTAACAGCAATGTTTTTCAGCATGTCATGTAGTGCAGTGCCAATTTCCAAACCCAAGTCAGCAGTGGAGTTGGCAGCAGTGTTGGTCAGTGACAGCAGAAGCATTGATTCCTTTGTGATGCAGTGCGATGTGACCTTGATACTTTGGATGATACGTGTCCAAATGTTGCTTGACCAATGCTTGATACAGGTTACAATTGTAGGTGCGTTTGCTTGGTGGTGTCTCAGCATGTGCGTGACTCAGGCTTTGGCAATTTACGATGCAGTCAACCATGACAACATGATATGGGGAATGAACTGCACACTTGATGGTGTGAGTTTTCTGGCAGACAGTACAGGAGGCTTCACGTTGATTGGTGCATTTTCTTTGACTGCGTTTATTTGCATGGCTTGGTATGTGTACTTTAGAATGAGCCACTTGAGCTATGGCAAGTACTTGACAGTGTGTGGACATGCAGTCCAGCTGAAGAAGGATTCACGTTTGAACAGGAGAAAGATGCGACGAGTGTCAATTGAATGTCAGCGTCACCTTGTAGCTCTGATTTTCATTTTTGGATGCTCAAATGCTTTTGCAATGGAACAACAGCAGATGCAGGAAGCACTACTCCAGAGAATGTCTTCTATGGCTGAGGCTGCTACACGTGCGGCATTGGCTGCCGAGGCAGCGCTTTCAAAGAGTTCTGGAACTGGTGAAGGGCTTTCAGCAGCTTCACGTATTCTCAAAGCCCCAGACACTTTCAATGGTGAGGACCCAATGTTGTTTCAGCAGTGGAAACATCAATTCACCAGCTGGCTTAGCTTTGGAGACAGTCGATACACTGAAGCTTTGAACCTTGTTGAGAAGAAAACATCAGCCCCAGACTATAGCACATATGATGCAGCCGAGAAAGACCTTGCCCACAAACTCTTTGCTGTGCTCACCTCGTATCTTCGTGGACGATGCTCTCAAATAGTACGTTCAGGTGCTAAGGTGAAAGATGGCTTCAAGCTATGGTATGACCTCAACCAAGAGTACATGCCATCAACACGACAGCGCAGTTTGGCACTGGCGCAAGCGTTGGGTTCATACCCAGCCTTCAAGGATAATGTCATGGATTGTATCTTGAACTATGAACAGTTGGTTTTGCAGTATGAGGAGGCAAGTGGCACTACTTATCCAGATGAGTTGAAGGCAGCTACACTGATCAGGTGTTGTCAGCCCCGACTTCGTGAACAACTGCAGCTATCCATCACAGACCAGACTGATTACAAGGACATTCGTGACAAAATCACTGCTTACGAGCGAGTGTCAAAGACCTGGACTCAGGAACAGGTGCTCAAACATGCTCAGTCACAGCATCAGGCGCGATCTTCTGATGACAGTGGACCTGCGCCAATGGAGGTTGATATGGTGACCGACAAAGGAAAGGGCAAGCACAAAGGCAAGAAAGGTGGAAAGGGCTATGGAGGTGGAGCTGAATGGGCCAGTTGGGCCTATGGAAGAGGTCGTGGCAGAGGCCGTTTCAACAAAGGCAAGGGCAAGGGCAAGCAGAAAGGCAAATCCAAGGGCAAGAAAGGCCAGAAAGGAGGCAAAGGAAAGAAAGGTGGTGGTCGAGGAAAAGTGGCCTATGGTCAATGTGCAGTATGTCATGAGTTTGGCCATTGGAGCCGTGAATGCCCCAACAAGATGGTGAACCAGGTGAAACAGGATGGTTCATCTGCAGCTGCGTCTTCAAGCCAGTCTTCTCAGGCAAACAACCCATCGACCTCCAAGGCAAACCCAACAGTGAGGCGTGTTTTTCAGCTTGGTGGTTTACCTTCAAGCTCAACTTCACCGGTTTCTCCAAGTCAGGTTCGCATGGTTTTGATCCATGATGCTGATGACGGTTGGACTGAGGTTGCAGCAACTGATAATTCAATTGAGTGGGTTATTCTTGACAGTGGATCAGATGTTAGCTTGTTGCCCTCAAGGTTTCAGCCAGACACTCCATCACCGACTTTGCCTTCAGATCTGCAAAACTGCGAAGGTGGATCTCTACAGACAGCAGGAACAAAGAGGGCCGAGTTGGTTACCACAACAACTGAAGGTGAAGAAGTTCTTCTCCACCACGAATTCATTGTTGGAAATGTGACTTCTTGTTTGGTTTCATTGGGTCAGTTGTATCAAGGTGGGTGGACAATACACAAGGATGATACAAATGGTTCATTGAGTTTGGCGTCTCCTCAGAATGAAATTCAAATCCCGATTGAGTTCAGAAACCGCTCTTTTGCCATCAAGGCCCATGTTCGACAGATTCAGGACATGGCATTTGGAAGCAATGTGGAGCATGTGCGAGTTGTGGTATATGCAACTGACCAGGTTGACAGCAATGGTTTGAATGATTGGGAGATGACTCCAGATGGAACGCCATTTTACAAAACCTTGTCCACCAACTACACTGATCCAAGACCAGTGTGGGGACCATATTGGCCTTACAGAACAACATTGATCCGCAAATACCAAGGCGAGTCTAGACACTGGACAGCTGTCGAGGTCAGCGAACGATACATGCGCAAGAGAGACCCTTTTGGAATGATTGATCGTTTCTTGCTTACAGTGGGTTTTGATGCTGAATGTGAGACCTTGACATTTCTTGGTGTGCAGCCACATACCTTGCAAGATTTGGGACTTGTTGCAGTTGATGATGACTCAGGTGAGATTGTTGATGATACTGATGCCAGGCTTGTTCCTCGTGAAGAAGCCCCCCGTCCAATTCAGGTTGATGCGCCCGCAGTTGAAGCAGTTCAGCCAGAGGCTGGTGTTGCTCAACCAGCTGTTGCAGTTGAACCAGGTGATGAGATCCAAGCAGCTCCCTTAGCCTATGAGGAAGAAGATGGTGACACAGTAAAGGTTCATGATGGATTGACTGTAACAGCGCAATCAACAGTGAAGCAACTGCGTGAGGCATGTCATTGGCTTGGTGTTTCTCAGTCTGGCTCCAAGAGCCGAATGTTTTCCAGGATAAAGGATGCCAGACGTGAAGCTCTTAGACGCGGTGTGGTTGAAGCTGCAATGGAACAATACAAAGCAGATGTCCCAAATGTCGAAGCAGTGGCTGTCCCTATCCAACCATCAGCAGGTGAACAGGCTCAGCATGAATTGACACACATTCCTTTCAGACCTTGGTGCAAACATTGTGTGGTCACTCGTTCTCGAGGCAATTACCATGCCCATGTTTCAGATCCTGCTGACGATGCCCAAAGAGAAAATCCTACTGTGCAATGTGACTTTTATCACATGGAACCTGGAAAGGAAGGTGCAGTTGTTGCATTACTCATGGTAGATGTTTGGACACGGTTTGTGATGGTCGAACCTCTTAAACAGCGCAACACAAAGACAGTTGGTGAAGCATTGTGCAAATTCATACGGACTCTTGGTCTTCCTGGAACTGTGGAAATTTGCGGTGACAATGAACCTGTTTTAGTCTCAGGCATGGAGTTTTGCAAAGCTGCAAGACAGAAACTTGGTTTGGCAACGGTGGTGACCAAGAACAAGGCCTATGACAAGGGTCGCACTGTCATAGCTGAGCGCTTTATTCAAACAGTGCGCCGTCTTGCAAACACTCTGTTGAATCACCTTGAGACTGAAATTGAGGCAAAGATCCCACAAGGCCATCCAATGATTCAGTGGGCAGCAGCCCATGCTGCCTGGCTCTACAATAGATTCCATGTCCATGGGACCATGAGGTCAACTCCTTTTCAATCTTTGAATGGTAGACCTTACAAAGGCCGCATTGCTTGCTTTGGCCAGACAGTTTACGGCCTTGACCCACGTGTGAGCAAGTACCGTCCTGCATGGAAAAAGGGCATTTGGTTGGGCAAAGATGACAGTGACATGGATGTGATTGCACTTGATAGCGCAACCATCATCAAGGTGAAAGCTGTGCGAAAGACTTCTCAACAATGGAGTGTAGACATGATCTTGGCGATGGAAGCTGGTCCTAGTGATTTCTTTGGACATCGCCAGGGCAAATTGCGTGTAAAAGCTCTAGGTTCAGGTGTTGCACTTCCTTTCGATGAAGAAGCTGAAGCAGTCCGCGCCCATATTCCTTCAGATGATGAGTCGGATGGTGAGAAACAAAGGCCTGTTGAAGCTGAAGCATTAGCAGCGATTGGTTCCGCAGAAGACTGGGAGAATGCTGGTATGGACTCACCACAGCATGCGCTTGATGAGATTGAAGCTGAACCCAGCTTGGATTCAGGCGGGGCTAGCTCTCCTGGAATGTATGCGCCAGTTACACCTCCAGTTGAAGTTGCAAGCGATGAGGATGTTGATATTCCTTCAGTTCCGGTGAAGCACAAGGCAGAGTCTTCACTTCCAGGTGAGAGAGCCAAAGCCCAGAGAATGGATGATGATCCCGTTCCAGTGCCGAAGCTGAAGGCATCCAAAAATGAGTCCGCAGGCAATCAGGTCAAACAGGTCAACAATGTTGAGATCACTCACAATGATGAGCTTGGTTTCCTTGATGACTATGACGAATATGATGGTCTTCCAGATTCTGAGGATGAGTACATTTGGGGTCAGTCAGAAGGACAAGGACCCCCTGATGTCAGCGAGACTAAGCTTAAAGAGCTAGATGCCCAAGCAGCTTTGACCGAGATCCAGAAGCTCTATGACATGAATGTGATTGAAGCAGTGCAGATTGATGACAAAGATGAACAACTGCAGAATGTGGTGGACACCACGTTGGTGTATGATTGGCGTTTCAGATGCGATCAGTGGATTCGGCGTTGTCGTATTGTAGCGCGAGAGTACAAAGATTCTGCAACCACAGAGCAAAACTTTGCACCCACATCTTCATTTGCTTCAGTCAGAATGCTTCTGATCTTCGCATTAATCCACAAGCTGTGCATCACAGTTTTGGATGTCTCAGATGCTTTCTTGATGGTGCCACAGGTTGAGTTGATGCATGTGGTGATACCAGCGTGGGTACGTGAACTCACACCAGAGAAACCATTTACTCACTGGGTGCTGCATAGGTGTCTTCCAGGGCAACGCAATGCAGCGCTTCGTTGGCATGAGTTTTTCAATGGTTTGTGCAGTGCTGCAGGATTGGTTGCATTCCCAGGTGCGCCCACAGTCCTTCGACACCTTGACTTGGACCGAAGCATGTTTGTGAATGTGCATGTGGATGATATTCTTTTGATCAGTCGTCCACAAGATGTTGAATGGTTCAAGGTGAATGTATGCAGCAATTTGAAGTTGAAAGTTGATGGACCACATCAACCATGCAGTGGTGACCAGGTGTTGTATTTGAAGAAGCGGATTACTTTGACCAGCGATGGTATACTTGTTCAGCCAAATGCAAGCTATGTGCCAAAGTTGGTAAGTTTGATGCATGTGAGCAATCGTAGAAAGAAGGGTCTTCCATATCATGCTACCCTTGAGAACTATGCCCCCGAGCTGATTGCAGATGGTGAACTTCTCAATGTAGAAGATGCAAAGACCTTCAGGTCAGGACTTGGACTGGCTTTGTACATTGCAGGTGACCGACCGGATGTGCAGTTTCCAGTGAAGATCCTGGCGTCTTACATGAGCCAACCAACCAGCAAAGCAATGTCTGCTCTCAAACACCTGGCTTGCTATTTGGATGGAACTCCAGATGTCGGCGTTCTTCTTCGAAATGCAGCAGAGTACCAGAGCTTGTTTGATCATTGGGAGGATGACATGGAAATTTGCGACAATGGTGTGATTCCCAATGAGCGTGCTGGTGCACGCATGGTGCTTGAGGTGTTCAGTGATTCTTCATGGGCAGATTGCAAATCGACTCGCAAGTCTACGAGTTCTGGCTTGATCTTTTTGAACGGTGCAATGGTGGCAAGTTTGTGCCGCACCCAGGCATCGATTGCCCTTTCCAGCTGTGAAGCAGAGTTGTACGCAGCCAACAGCATGATGGTTGAAAGCATTTACCTTTACAGGCTATGCAAATTCTTGTGCGGAGATGAATCCGAGGTGAACAGTCCCATGGTTGAGCAGAAGCTTTTCTGCGACTCCGCATCTGCGTTGGCCCTTGTGCGTAGAACAGGAACTGGAAGGCTGAAACACGTCCAGATCAAGCAGTTCTTCTTGCAGCATTTGCTACGTCAGAATGTATTCACTGTCCACAAGATTGTCACGAAGTTGAACCCGGCCGATTTGAACACAAAACGCTTGAGTGGTGAACGCAGGAGACTTCTTGGTCAGATGATTGGCCTACATGGAGCAGAGGATGAAAACAATGACAATCAGATGCGCCAAACCAGGCGAGTTCAGTTGGCCACACGTCAGCAATGCATTCGCCTCATTCAGATGGCGATGACCACTATGAATTTGGGTCTTCAACTCCAGGGATGCATGGATGGCAATAATGTTGAAAGGATGCATGAAACAACAATGATCCACGTTCAGATGTTGGATGCAATCAGTGCTGCGATCCAGATGTGCATGTGGTATGGTAGCATCATTTTCACTTTTGCTCTCCTGTTTTTCCTTGCGATTGGCTCCTTTTTCTGGTGTCGAATGGTTGTTCTACAGTGGTTTGAGCAGAGGCATGGAGGGATGACAATGTGGTTGCGTCGTCATCTCTTCGTCCAGCCCATGATGAGGCTGACACGACTTGCGGTTGAATGGGAAATGAATTGCATGACCCAAAGGTCCACAAGAGAAAATCATGGTGAAGATCATTTGAATACCAGGACAGACTTCAATGAGGTCCATGTGGCATTGACCAATTTCCTTGGAGATGGTGCGTATTTGCCGTTTCCATCAGAACACACATCAGGAGAAGATTGCAACAATGGTGATGGTAGTGTCAACACTGCTGATGGTCCATTATCTGAGATTCCTTCAGATACTTTTGGACCTGCTTTGAACGAGACTGGTCATCAAGATGAAAACACTGGCAGTGCAGCACATGCAGGTGATGAGGAAGCTAGTGAGGATGACTGGTTGGAGCGAGAAGAGTCAGCTGAAGATCGACACACACGATATGCAAACTCTCTAATGGAAAAAGTCAGTGATCCTGAAGAATGGATGGAAACGCACTACCCAGAACCAGAAGATCTAGGAAACATGCGTGGCCAATTGCGTGAGTGCTACAATTTCTGGTCAGATCGATATCAAGAGGCAATTGATCGTGGAGACCATGAACATGCAGAACATGCAACCAGAGAAATGGAGCATCTAGATAACCTCATGACCGTGATATGAGTGGACTCTGAGGTGGCCAGCAACAACTGCTGAATTCATACGTACAGAGGCAAAAGCCAAAACTAAGAATGTGGTGAGCCTTCAAGTGAACGCTCACCAAGGCGGGGTGTAAATGTGTAGTAGTCAGACTAACCCTGTGCATGCATGTCCATAGCAGTTGGAACGACACAGAGAAGAATAGCATGGCCACTTCCTGCATGACTAAGGATGACAGGCACAAATCGAGAATGCCGCAAACAGTGGCTCAGAAGCGTAGAGGAAAAAGAGCTGGTGAGCTCTGCATCCATCTTTAAGATTTAAGGCAACTTCCGCCCCGCCTCGTGCGGGCACTACTGGTATAGAAAGGATTAGATAGAACTCGATAGAACTGTATAGATAGAATCAGACAGATAGAATTAGATAGGTAGAATGAGATAGGTAGAATTAGATAGAATTGGATGGATTAGATTGG
This sequence comes from Cladocopium goreaui, assembly GCA_947184155.2. NCBI lineage: Eukaryota > Dinophyceae > Suessiales > Symbiodiniaceae > Cladocopium > Cladocopium goreaui. Next base: position 193,531 of record CAMXCT020002269.1, on the reverse strand, counting down.
ATTAGATGTGATTGGATTAGATCAGATCAGATTAGATTAAATAGATAGATAGAAAAAGAAAGAGCGAATGTATGTACTTATATATATATATTGACATTTGGATAGAGACAAAAAAAGAGAGAGAGAGAGAGAGAGAGAGAAAAAACAAAAAGAGACAGAGGGAGTCAGTTCATTGAGCAGCATATCACAAATATATTCAGACCTACCCACCTGCCTACATGCATGCATGCATTCATACACACCATGCGCATACACACATACAGGCATACACACGTACACACAGCACACACATACTCACATACATACTTACTTACCCACATACATGCGTGCATGCATACACACACAGATCAATACATACAACATAGTTCAGAACATAAACCATATTTTGTGCACACCTGGCACTGTAATAGAATTCACTTGCGAACCATGAGTCGCAAATCCATGAGCTTCGTGGCTCAAGGTTGTGCAGGTTGTGCCCAGTTGCCGAGTAGAACACCTGGCTTTGAACATGCCCAACATCTGGCCATTTCACTAGGGAAACAGATGGTAAACGATGGGATTTTTGGTGTAAGGTGCACAGCCGCGTGGTAGGATGTCAAAAAAAATGAGACTGACTCAGACACAAGAAACTTATAGAAACTTTGTTGTCACATCAGACCGATGTTTGTCACATTTGACATTTTGCACTTGGTGCACAGCCGTTCCGTTTCGATTCCGTTTCAAGTGGTCTGGCGCATTGATTCGCCATGGAGTCGACCAATGGAGCCTCAAGACCTAGGTCACGGCTGTTGGGATCAGGAACCAAACCATCTAATTTGAGCGTAAATGGAACATGGAACTAGTTAGGAATTAGTTGAAATTTCAATGATGTTATATATAAATATTTGGAACCCATATATTTATCATTAGGTTCTTTTTAATGATTTTTATTTGGTCGCATTTGGTGTTGCAGTACAATCAATGGCCATAATGGGCATTGTTGGGTCATTCGAAGAGCGTGCGATAAGACAATGTGAAACAAGTTCGACGGAATGTTTGCAGCAAGGTCTGGATTCTTGATTGCAATGCCATGTTCATTGGTTCCATTTAGGGGTTTCCATAAATGGGGGATCCCAATAGCTGGTTGGTTTATAATGGAAAACAACCATTAAGATAGATGATTTGGAGGTACCCCCATTTCAGGAGACCCTTATTTTTTTTCCAATATGTATTTCCTTGTTAAATTAAGCCCGCACCGAGCTGACTTTGGTGATTCTCCACATTCGGTTTTGGTGTTGGGAAAGGACCTATGGCATGACAGCCTGTGCACCCATGGAAACATGCAGATAGTCAGGAAAACGTTTGAAAGAAGTGATGGTTGTGAAGGCCACTCAGTGTGGAAAAAAACCCAACAATACGCCTCCAAATTTGAGGTTTATTCCACCCACTTCTGGTGAAATTGGAGATGGTTTATTTTTGGGTTTCCCACATTATTCATTAATTTTGTTGATTTCTGTGCATTTTGCCAATGTCCTGCCACAGATAACCATCTTCAAAGGACGGTGAAAAAATTGTGCCCAGTTGATTGAATGCTGTGGCGACAGGGGACAGCCTGTGGGCCTTGCCAAAGAGGTGGTGTTGGTGGGTTGTGCAAGGGTAGTGGGAGGTGCAAGGGTTGGTTCGGAGCCGCCTTAGTTCACCCATATATATATATATAGATAATATGTAGACAATCTCAATCTACATAGCTTTACATACAGTTATATATGCATATAACATATATATATATAAATACATATTATACATATCTGGATGAATAATAATGATGACCGCACGTCGTGACGTCACTGGAATGATGGTTTAGAAAAGAGGCGAATCTTCCCTAAATGGCCGTCACTTTCAGCTATTTTCAGCTTTGTGGATCATTAGAATTCAGAAAGATATGTGTGTTGTTACTGTAAACACTTGCTTGCTTGGATGCACATCCAAGTAGCGCGACTGTCTCGGAATGCCCGATTTTCTCGTTTGATATTCATTCCTGGGTGGCCAGATTTTCTGGCCAGGCTTGATAAAAGGTAAGATCAGTTGCTAATCCCCGATTTCATTAAGACCTTGTAGCACTGAATATCGCCAGCCGAGAAAAACAACATGGCCATGGCTAGCTAGTCGATGGGCCGATGGGGATGGACATCCAGGATGCTGGTCAAGCAGCGCCAAGATAGGCGTCCAAAAGAAGCAGATGTGAAGCATTCATTCTTTTCATAGATGTTTTTGACGACAACAAAACGCATTTTGGTACCTGATACATATTCAATAGGTACAGGAATTTGTGGATACAGCCCGCAGCGGATGAAAGTATGTATATCCTGGTGCTTTCTTTGGTACCATAAACATTCAGGATTCGTGTATATTGTTGGTGAACCTTTGTTGGCGAACCATCGTTTTCATAGCAGCCGAAAGCAGACTTTGGTGGATCTTCATAGCTAAAATCAACATTTCCAGAACCCCAGGCAGGCTACGGAAGTCCAAAGGCAAAGTCGCTGGTGCCTAGGCTGCGAACTTGTGGATTTCGAGGACCGTTGACATCCCCAAGACTGGATAAGTGACGCCTCCAAAGTCAAATGCGTCTGTCCGTTTTTTTTCATATCTTTGGTAGGTGATTTGCAGAAACCAACTTTGGTTGTTGGGAGATGGAACTAGGGGTAGGCTTCCGTGAGGTCAGTTCGGAGGGCGATTAGAAATAAGTATGCCGCATATTCGGAACGGAACTCGCCGATGAAACTAAACGTTTGGTTGTCTATCAGTTGTGAACTTGCACTTCAAATCCACAACTTGCCAACGGGAATGGTTTCAATGACTTTAAATTTGTGCATTTTCTTTGGGGTCATTCTGACACATTGGAGTACTCCCCATTTGATGGCTAAGCCTGATGGGTTCGCAACATTAACCTCAGACTCCAAAACCAACTATATTACCTATATTACACTATATATATATATAATAATAAATAGACATAATATAGGTGTATATATATAGGTATACTGTATATATATATATATACAATATAGGTATATATATATATATATATGCATATACATACAGGATGGGGCCCCCAAGATAGCTAAGTTGGTTGATAAGTGGCTTAACAATGGTTTATGGTAGATATAACTATAGTTAATAATGGTTTGTAAACCAACTTATAACTGGGGGGGCCCATCCTGTATATCTCTTAATTCTCGTGATGTCTTGCTTTTATTTCCATACTGATTTTTACCTTCCAAGGCCTCTGACCTTCGTCAGTTCTCCTTGGCTTTGCAGGTGACGCTTGGGGTTGGCCGTCCATATGGGGGGTACCCCAAGTTCGCTGGATGCTTTATATATCATGGACAATCCGAACATAAAAAATGGATGACTTAGATTGATTTAGGGCTGGCCCTATTTCAGGAAACCTCCATATAAATCATACAACACCAACTACACAAATGGCTGGGAAATTTTGGTCAGTGACAAAAAAAAAGCTGGGAATTTTCCTACAGATGGGGGCAAACAAACTCCTGATAGAGTTTTTGGGCGAATTTACCATCATTAGTAGCAGTTGGTTGGGGAACAACATAGGAACATGATAATAGTCAATCATTCTACTCAGCAACTGGCTGCGGTAGATCCTTGGATGTAGCAGCAAACCAACTTAATTTCAGAGGTGGCCCAAGTAGTAACCTTAATTTCAGGGGGATGGGTCTTTTCAGAGGACCATGGGGTGTGACAAGACTCTTGTGAAAAATAGATAGGATATGATTGATATGATATGATAGGATTTTGGGACGGGAACTACTGCCAAAATTCGAGGCGGTTAGTCCTGACCCATCCCCAAAAACCATTCCGCTTAGACTCGAAATTAACGTGAAATGCTAGGTTCACGTTCCATGGCCGACGTGATGATTTTTATGCATAATTCAGGATGGTTATCCCTTGCAAAGTTACCGCTACTGCTTCTACCATGTTTGCAACAGCTTACTCTCCGTTAATGAAAAGAGGGAGCCAAGGAGCCAGGGATAGCTAGAGGACCAGTCCCCTTCCTGGCGAAATCTACAGTCCACATTCTGAGGAAAGCGAACTTGAGTCTGGACCCTAAAAATTCGAATATGTGACAACATGAAGCGTTTTTGATGGGTTAATTACAGATGTAGCCAAACAAGATGCAATTGTAAATAAGGATATGTTAATATGTTAGCTTGTATATGGAGGCTGCTGGAAGCGTCCCAACCTCCGCATTTCTGAGCCTTTCCATAAGAACCCCTACATACATACCTGAAAGCGGAAGTCCCACAACAATTGAACGTGTTTCTTATTGGACATGGAGTTTTCTGCTTCTGCATTCAGCAGCGGGTACATCCCAGGCAACCCCCTGCGGAACATGGGTAGTCATATAGCGTTATCTACAAACAACATACTGTAGATGGATCAATCTGTATTTTTTTAGAATCTCTAAGTTGGATCAACCTACTAGAAGAACATATGAAAATCCATATAAATCCTGAACATGAACCCCAACTCATATGATATATTTTCTAATTTTTCTATTAAACCGTCTATTAAATCATCTAAATATCATCATATACCATCTGGTTATTTCACATAGCCATGGAAAATCACCATGCTATTAATAGGTAAACCATCTATTTCGATTAGGGCCATCGAAAAACCATGGCGAACTGTAACAGTCATAACCAGAGGGTAATCATATACGATCCATAAGTCATAGAATTGGATGATAGTGGTTAAATCACCATTAAATCACCATTTATAGTGGTTAAATCACCATTAAATCACCATAAGCAAAACCATCAACTCATTTTTCGTGGCAAACTCCGTCAACCGCGGCCCAGGAGTCCCCCAAGTCCCCCGAAGCCGCGGATGTGGGGGATGTGAGTTCCACATCCCTAGCCTCGTGTAGCTGCTTGGGCCAAGCCTGGTGATAAGTTCTTTTTACCCAGGAAAAGTGGAAAATGGAATTATTGTGTGTGTGTTTTTTCATTGATTTTTGAGGTGTCTAATCAGTCTAAGATGTTTGTTATCATGTCTTCATTGATTTTCGAGGTGGTGTCTTGAATTGTTTTGAGGCAACATGAAAACATGTTCCCTTAAACCAATCGGATCAACAGAACAACTTTCAGGTTTTGGTCCAATCTGGTGAATTTTTACAGGATTTCGATGTTTTGAAAGATGTGGAACCTCAAGCGAAGATGGGGAGTTTACCAAAGTAAATTTCAGGATTTAGCCAGAGTTTAAGTGATATGGGAGGATCATGAGGAAATAGGTACCCCCTATATGGAGGAGGTATCAAATTTTTCCACATCTTTGCGTCCAGGAATCCTCACTTGGATGATTTACTTCAGGGTTTCCATGAGACACCTTTTTTTGGGGTAGCAACACGGCCGACTGCAAAATCAACACGGCCGGAAAGTTGGAAGGGATCATGTGTGGCTGCAGAAAGCATCTGAGATTCCATCCCTAAACCTAGAAAAATCCGGATATCACAAGGTGGCAAGATCCGGATATGGATGTGGGCCAAAATGGAAGACCTAGGGGACCACAGATGTTAGTCTAGTTAGTATTAACCATCCAATTATTGGGGTACCTAATTTTGACCCATACCCATATCTCATCATGACTTGATCTACTTTTCATTTTTTTTCCGACATCCCCCATCCATGGAACTCCAAAATGAAGAGATCCAGTGTGTTTGTTTACCGAGGCAATCCGACAGCGAACCAGAGCCGCGATCTGTCGGGAAGCCAAGCATGGGCAGAGCATTTCCCAGCCGATCCGGAGTCGATCCATTGGCATTTCCCGGGTTTTATCCGAGATATCCAGTAGATCCCCACATATCCAATATATCCAAGCTATCCATCAATATATCCATAGCCAAACTGGTAGCTGGTCTCGAATGTTTCAAAATATCCACCATTTCTGTACGTTCGAAAAGGTGGGTATCCCTTCCTCGGATATATTGATCCCCACATCAGGTGAATGTAAATAAAAAAACGATATGCAGCCACCGGCAAAAAAAGTTTTGGCTGATGCATAGCTGCTATCCAGATTTTTCTTGCTGATGTTAATGTTCCTCTTAAAATGTGTTAGCAGCTTCAACATCCCTCCCCCTTAATCCGAGATACCCCTCAAACGAAACCCTGGTTCAGCACAGAACTCACAGAACTGAAAAAAAAACAATTTGGATGCCATGTGAAGTGGGAACTTGATATTAGCTGTCTCATATAAAATGATCTCCCAAATATCATTCAATATTCACAATTGAATATCAATCCCAACTTGGGGTCAGGATTCTTTTTTTAAAATTCCAAACATCACTTTGCAATACGGTATATTCATGATTGAATTTAAACAGCCAACATATATCCCAATCATTCCATGCCAGGCCTCACGGCCGGCGGACGGCAGGCCCGGCCTGGCAGTGTGGTCAACTATAGGGATGACAATCCAAATCGGATCCATTGAATATGGACCAATGGATTTTCCATAGATCATCCATAATTTTCCATAGAATATCGGAATATCTATGGATGATCATCTGTAGACATAGAATCCATAGAATCCATATGAATCCATAGATCATCAATGAATATCTATAGATTATCCATAGGATTATCCATCAACTATCCCAAGATATCCATGACAGGCGCGGCCGCGATACCCGGTGCTTCACGTGATCTCTTCGCTCTGAACCAGCTTCGGGTGCGCCTTCGTTGCGCGTTTTAAGCGAAGGGATGGAGTGGTGGGATTTCACATGAAAAATTGGGATTTTTCACATGATTTAACCATGATTTAACCATGAAACCATAGGGATATTACCAGTGATTTAACACTGAAGCCATAGGGATATTATGGTATTTTTTTAAAACAATCAGTGAAGAATGGATTGGATCTTAGAATGGAGATTACCACCCCAGTTATGAGAGTTTTCATGGGGAAAATGAGGATATACCATCAAAATTTGGGGGGTACCCTGTATGCGCAAAAGGTGATGGTTTTTTATGGAGGAAATGTTGGGGGAACCCTGCATGAAAAGTTTGTAAATCAGAAATTGTGGGAATTGGAAGGACGGTTGGAGCACATACAAACCCCAACATTTTGTGGCTTTGATGGTGGTGGTGGTGGTTTCATGTCGTTTTGTTTCAGTAAGCAACGGGTCATTCATGGCGGTGCGATTTCGGGGATTTTTCCATCGATCCAAGATTTCCATTGGAGCCATCGACTACTGTTTTCGGCTCCTGAAAAAAATTAAGGGAAAACCTCCAACGTTGATTTATGACTGCTGATCATGATTTCCACATTTGAAATTGATATATGACTGCAGGTGCATTCCTGCATTTTCAGACAAACCCATACGGATTCTCAGTTTTGTTGGTCTAGAATTCTAGAATGGGAAAACACTACATCTTCCGCTAGAAGTTGCGAGCATTTTTAGTCATTCGCATTCCAGTTTTGTTTCGAATTTCCTTGGGTCAAGTTTCGCCCAACCGTGCAGGGTCAATGCGAAAGCCAGCGGCGGCGCTTGACCCAACTGGAGAGGCGAATGGAGGTTCAATTGGAGGAGACCGTACCACGGGTTCGTCAGGGATTTGCCCAGGACGAAACCATGCAGAAAAACTTGACATTTGGAGTTGAATCAAAGAAGAACACACATATTTCTACCTTTTCTTGCGAAAGGTTTACCATTTGAAGAGCTAATCAACCTTCAAAAGTGGGGATTTTTGCGCCACCTTAATTAGATAGATGGATATTCGTATCATACGCAGCCAGAGAGGCCATGTATTTTGGCGATCCAGAGAACATTTTGCCTGAAACTTTTTTTTTGGTGGCAACAACGAGATATTTAACCGGTTTTGGGATTCCTGTAACCAGTCTGAGAGATTGTTGGTTGGCATCGCCATTTCTACGATCCTCCATTTGATGGAAGTAGAGTTTTCCTCAGTTTCAGCTTAGGATCTGTCGTGACTCATGTGGTCAGCTGAGTACATAGGGGATGAACAACCACTGGTTGGATGCTTTGGAGATGTTTCTGCCATTGGAGGATTGTAACATGTACATATTCTTGCACAGAATAAGCCATTCCAAACAATAACGTGGCCAGGTTCATCCCCATAGTAGAGGATGTTCATAGATGAGCTGCCGATTCATCTTGGCTTTTTACATTGCCACTTCATTGTTGGTCAATTTATCTTCCAGACTGTGTTGTTTATAATCTGACCAGGATATTATATGACTCAGATGATTCACCTAAACCATAATCCACAAACCAAGGAGACAAGCTGTAGATGTTTCAGATTTTGGAGCGTACTAGACCTGATATTCATCTCTTCCAATCACTGGAACCAGGGATCCACAATAAACCGTCTCGCTGCGCAAGTGGATGATTTATGGCTTGTGGATCCCACAAAAAATGTGTGAAATTCGTCTTTGGCTGGAGGTTTATGGAATTGGGAGCAATTTTCAACTGAATTATCCAATCATCAACTGAAATATCAGCAGACTGTCAGTTTTTCATGATATGTAATTTGCATATTTGGATACATATCATGTCAATATATCACATGCCATATATATATAATATACATATCTCCCTCTCGCTCTCTCTCTCTATATATATATATATATCCATATATGACATGTAAATATGTATATGTATATCCATATATATCCATATATCATATGCCATATATCCGTATATAATAGATGTATACCATATATATATATATATCATAATACATCATGCCACGCCACAAAAAATCGAGGTGATCCATCGAAGTCTGCTGGCACCGCAGGACCGGCTCCAAGGTAAGGGTGACCTTCGAGAGCGTTGGGCAGAGACGCAGGCGACCCGAGCAACCCGAATGGGAATGAAACGTCCATGGCGAGTTGGAGAACAAATCAGTTCTTTAAATGGATAACTGAGATGAAGATTAAACAAGTTGAAGATGAAGTTTGATTGAACATTTGATTTAAGAAGTTGAAGATGAAGTTTCATTGAGAATGATTGTGGAAACAATGATTTCCAACAATGATCTATGAAACACATGGCCGGGAAAAAATGATTGAACTGATTTTTTTTTTTTTAATTGAGATGTTTGTGGAAGACAAAGCAGACATATTTTGTTTGGGTGACTTTTTGGTGCTGTTGAATCAACAGTAGACAGACAGGTCAACAAGACTTCGAAGTATGTAACTGTTGACTGCACTGATGAGCCATGGCAACCAGATAGAAAGGATACCCTCTGGTAAACTGTCACATAACTATGGAAAATCACCATTTTCAATGGGAAAATCCACTATTTCTATGGTCATTTCCAATAGCTATTTTGACATAACCAGAGGGTAAAAGTGAGGTTTCCATGGCAAACACCTCTACGGATTTCCCGGTTTGATATTCCGTCAGTGGAATCAGTTTGATGGTTGCACGTAGCCCCTGATTATTTAACATAGCTATGGTATAGATGGCCCATTTGTATATAGATGACTTATGATGATTTACCTATTAGAAATGGCGAGATTTCTATAGCTACGTTAGACTACGTTAAATCACCGGAGGGTATGTTGAATCTTCCTTTTAATTTTTGCAGTATGGGATGCGGTTCGGGATCGCGGTTCTCCAGGTTTTGGATCAAGCTTTAAGATTCCGTGAGATGAAAATGAGTCAAAATGACCAAGCCCTCCCAACATGGATCTGGGTAAATTATAACGACCTCACTGATCTCCCTCACTGGAAATCATGGTGAATGTATAGGGAAATCATCCCCTTTTATGGCCGCAAGATTCAGGTTTGTGAATTATTGTAATTTGCCCAGAATATATCAGTTATTACCACCTATCCAGTTCTAACCCATCCACTTTTCCAACTATGAAAGATTATAACCCATTTATTGTAATTTGCCCAGAATGGATGCTTGAATGCCCGAAATCGGTAAGGCTTTTTTGGTGAATCTGTTGAATCTGTTGGTCAACTTTTGAGCAGCGATGAGGTGTTTCGGAGGCCCCTTTTTCAGCGGCTTGGCATGTCATTCTGTAAGGATGACCCCAGATGACCCCAACTGACAACTCCAACAAAAAGATGGTTGTCAATGGTATATATGGTATATACCCACCCCGGCCATGGTATTTTTTCTGAAACCTGATGATAAAATCATGGGATTGTGGGGGTTTGCCGTAAATTCTCAGACAAATCCAGCCAAGCTCATCCAACCTCTAGCTCCTCACGTGCTTACGAAACGCTTCGCGGCAATGCCATGGCGTTGAGCACTGGCACAGCGCGTGCACGTTGAGTGCCCACAGAGGCGCGGTGATCACATTTGGTGCTCAAAATTGGAGACTCGACAACAGTGGGAACCTGAAATGGGGTCAAGAAATGGGGTGTACCCTCTGGTAATTTGTTACATAGCTATTGAAAATGACCATAGAAATAGTGGATTTACCCAGCTATAAAATGGTGATTTTCCAGTTCGCTATGTTAGTTCACCAGAGGGTACCATGGTATGCCATGGTATATTTGATTATATTTGTATTTTCTGTTTTCCCAGAAAATGGCAATGGTGACAATGATGATGCGTCGCATGGTTTGGGGTTTGGGGTACATGACTTTCAGACATACACCCATGGCATGGTCGGTACATGTTGGTACTAAATATGACAATTCTATTTGTAGGGCCAGAGGGGCTGTCAAAATGGACGCATCGCCCGGCTATGAAACTGGCCAATCAGTCAAGGGAAAATCATCGCATTCCCTTAGATTAAGATGAACAGATTCATTAATATCATATAAATCATGTATATATATAATATATATAATATATATATAATATATATATACATACACATAAACCAAGGTTTCTCGGTGTGGTTATCAAAAAACTTGGTGCTTCACGCCAGTAATTTCTTGAAATCTGGCATGGGGGATCCCCAAATCCAAGTCGACCATGACTTTGAAACTTGAAACCATGGTGACTTGAGAATTCCCCATGACTCATGAAACCTCCCGTAAATGGGGAGACATTAAGCTCAGCAGCTACACATCAACTTTGCAAGATTTGCCAACCTTCCCACGGTTGAAGTTCGATTGTCTGCACATAAGGTACCTCCAAATTCTGGCAGGTTACCATCCTGAAACCCTCAATTTCATGGTCATAAAATGCACATCCTGAATTGGTCAAAGTTGCTTATGTATACTGTATATACTGTATATACTGTATATACTGTATATACTGTATATACTGTATATACTGTATATATGTGTATGTGTATGTGTATGCGTATGTATATGTATACTGTATATGTATACTGTATATGTATATGTATATGTATATGTATATGTATATGTATATGTATATGTATATATGTAAAATATTATTCCACAATGTTCCATGAATACCTCAGTAAATCACCAACTATTTTTATGGTCCATTCCCGGCATCGATTGAGGCACCTTTGGGCACCTCAATTGAGCCATGTATTTCATTGCCGTGGCGTTGTCCTTCGCCCTTTGTGTCTCGGCGTTGTCTCGTCTCGCTATGGTTTACAATCCGTTCCAATGAAGCTAGTACAACCGAAATAGAAAAGCCATGAGCTTGGACTCTCTTGCTTTATATATACTCCGTTATGAATTGCACTAAATGATGCAGCCAAAAAAAAACCATGATCAAACATGCTTTTTTTGTTGAATGGCTCTACATCCCCACGTCCAACGTCCCAGTGGCCCAGGCGCGTCGCTGTTTATGTTGTCGATCTACTCTGGAGCTCTGGTGGAGCAGAGCTGCTCCCGAATCTCCTTCTTCCATCATGTGGTGCCATGGCGATTTTTCCTTGTGCCGAGGCAGTCCAAGGTCCAACGAAAAGTGACCCCCCGGTAATGTATGGCAAATGACTCACGATTGGTAGTGAACATATCAGACCTATCATGGATTTGTTGATCTTTATAGACTTGATGATG
>CAMXCT020002269.1:126554-176554 GCA_947184155.2 Cladocopium goreaui | reverse complement strand
GGTAAAGAAACAACAGCTCTGGGGATATTACGTGATGTAATTCATATGGGGTATATATATATATATGTATATATTATATGTATACATATATGTATACATATATATATATATATCAACATGGGGATATTATCAGATACCGGAATTATCTTGTGGATACAGGATGAAAGGTGGGGATAGAAGCAAAGATGCAGAGATGATGTAAAGTCAAGCCATTGGGTGCCCCAAAAACGCGCCAAACGGCGAGGATTTCAATGCCAGAGCGGCACTAACATGAGGGATGCAGCTGCCAAATATGGAGATTTAGCCAGAAAGGTAAGGATATGATATATGTATATATATATATACACATATATGTATGATATATATATATATATGTATATATATATATGTATATATATGTATATATATATATGTATGTATATATATATATGTATATATATATATATGTATATATATATGTATATATATATATACATATATATATAAAGCAACAGTTTAAAAAGCAATGGTTCCAAGTTAGGCAAACCAAATGTATCAAACCATCCACCTTCAACCAGACAACAGGTCAGAAGATGGCCGCTAGCCATGGTTCGACAAACCATACTCTAAATAGTGGAAGGTTGGGTTGAAATCTAGGCACCCTACATAACATCCAGCCGAGGGCCATATCACATGTCCATCATTTTGTATATCATGTGGGTAAAACAATGCCATGTTTACCATCCCCCAGGAAAATCACCATTTTTATAGGTGGTATGATTACCATTCCCAAATGGGTGGTTTACGGCATTGTTTTACTCACATTACCAATAGTATTCCCGTACATATATATATATATAATGTGAATCCATAACTGATCCCAGTCTGTTATCAGGTAATCACCAGCTTCCATTCAGGGGATGAGCATGCTCTTCGCCATAGCCACTTTAGGCTGAGGCAGCCCTTGCGGAGGGTGGGTCGTGGAAAGTAGCTTGGTGCCATAGGACCGTGGACGGTCTTTCCATTGCTGTGGCCAGCAATACATACCTTGTTGCAACTGCCATCCACTGGCATCCGAGTTTTGCTGCTGTGCGGAGTTCCAAGATCGTTGTGCTGCGCTTGAGGGAAAACAAGGGCCTTCAACTTGCATTTGAGATTTTGGAGATTGGCTGCCAGTGAAGAACCAGGTTCTCACTGGTAGCGGAGCTACCAACATCGCTCCAGGGCAATTTTGTTTTTCTCTGGTGAAAACATCGAGGGGTGACGCAAATGTCACAGGCTGCAGGTGATACAGGGGAAGTTTCAAACAATGTCTCCAACAACCTGGCCACACTGGTTCCGAGCTTCGATCCCTCCAAAGATGACCTTGAACAATATACTCAGAAGGTGGAATTGTTGGGCGAAATCTGGCCTGCATCGAAACTGAATGAGCTCATTACCCGTCTTATGCTGAATACTACAGGGACAGCGTTTCAAAAGCCCCAGCTGAATCGTGACAAGCTTCTCACCAATGACAAGGCTGGAATTCAGTTGCTGGTGACCACACTTGGTGGTCAATGGGGCAAAGTGAATTTGGAACGTAAGTATGAAACTGTGGAAAAGGCACTGTTTAAGTGCGTGCAGCGACAAGACGAGTCCAATGACTCTTTTCTGGCAAGATGCGATGTCAATTGGTCAGAACTTAAGTCCAAGAAGATCGACCTGGATGAGGTTCACGCCTACATCATCCTACGAGGATCCCTTCTGAGCACGGAAGACAAAAAGAGAGTGATCGTTGAGAGTGGGGCTGACAAAGAAGGTACGCTAACTGTGGACAAAGTGAGCAAGGCCGTCCGTATGTTGGGAACTGCTTTCTTCAATGAAATGATCGGACAGAAGAAGACCAAGGGCAAGATCTATGACAGTCAAGCTCTAGTTGCCGAGGACGAGGATGAAAATCATCTTGAGTCTCAGGTTTTCGCAACTGAGGAGATCACGGAGGAGGAGTTCTTTGAGAGCTTACTGCAGGAAGCTGACGAGGACGCAGCCCTCATTGCAGACTATGAGTCAGCGATGGCTGACACCGTTCAATCTGATGAAGATCTTGCAGCTGCCTTCACTTCGTACTCCGAGGCTCGTAAAAGGCTTTCTGATCGATTTAAGAACAGGGGTTTCTGGCCTGTAGGTCCCAACAAGGGGAAAGGCAAAGGATATCCCAACAAGGGTCGTGGAAAGTCGTTTGGGAAATTCCCCAAGAAGTCCTTGCAACAACGGATACTCGAAAGCTCATGTAGAATCTGTGGTAAAAAAGGGCATTGGAAAGCTGAGTGCCCTGAAAGATCTAGGGGTAGTGCGTCCACCAGTGCAGCCGGAACATCAGCAGCGATGACCACCACTGCTGAGCCCCTTGATGATGCATCCGTGCCCAATGCCTTGCCAATGGAGTTCATGCAACTGCCTCTCATACATGAAGCCGCCCTCGATGAACCTAGCATGCATGAAATTAATGTTGTGACTGCCATTCCTTATGCACTCCGGGAACGCCTCCGAATGAAAGGGTATTGGGGGGTAAGTTTAGATAACCCGAAGAGTCATGGTCCCAGGAATGAAAACCTCGCCGAAAAGCACATGGAGATCCAGAATGACTGCACACCTTTTGAACCTGAGATGATTCTTTTTTCCACCCATGGTACCAGTGGCATTCTTGACACAGGTGCAACAAAGTCAGTGATCGGTAGCAAACTGCTGCCAGCGTTCATAGAAAGTCTGCCAACTGATGTCCGGAAGAACCTTTTCCGAACAAAGTGTGAAATCACCTTTAGATTTGGAAACCAGGGAACTTTGGATAGCCAACAAGCTTTAGTGATTCCTTTGACTTCCATTGGTTTGGGTTTGAAGGTAGCTATTGTTGAGGGTGAAACCCCACTGTTGCTTTCCAATACCTTGATCCGGACACTGAGGGCAAGTATCAACAGTGAGCGTCAGGTCCTGTCGAGTCCCTTTTTGCACAGTGATGTCAAACTGCACTTGACCCCCAAAGGTTTGTATATGTTGGATATCCGAGATCTAATCCAAGCACAGAAGGGGCCACACAGGAGGACTCCAATGTCCACTGCTGAAACCTTCGTGAGCAGCGATTTTTCAGAGTGCCAAAAGCCAGCATCCGACCCTTCAAGTGCAGTCGAGGCCACAGGTATCCAGGTGTCAGTTCTGAAATCACCCAGTGGTCCACAGACATGTCAAAAGGTGTACAGTAGCAGCCGATGTCAAGGGTTTGTAGAACAGCCAGTTCATGCCGAGATCTCCAGGCCCGAGACCACCTCGTCCAAGTTCATTGAACTTGTCCAGAGCCTTCAGGATCGCCAAAGCCATGAGCCTTGCCAGCCGAGTGGATCGAGTCATGGCTCAAACGTCTCCCGACGGAGTAGCAGCCTTCGAGCAGAAGACGTTAGAAGAGATGTGCAACTGCAGGATTGCGTTTGGAAAAGCGCATGTGGGCAAGTCATATCTCGAGATGTGGGAGACCGAGAAGGGATGGATGAAATGGTTCATCAGAACCTACTCAGACAGCCATCGAGAAGAGCACAGGAAGTTGATCATCTATGTCGAAAAGATGGTGCAACAGCTCGAGATCGACAATGGTCTTCCAACACTGGAGGAGACCGAGACGCAACAGGGGATTGTACAGCCTCGCTGCAAAGTACTCCCCAAGGCCAAAGCGTCAGCCTACATGACGAACCAGGCACACCTCGATGCCATGACCGTCATGAGCGAAGATCCCAACGACCCATGGGATGTGATGGAGCAGATCCACACCGTGCCGGTGACCATGCAATACCAGGAAGACATGAACGCCATGCAGAACCGAGTTCTCGCCGTAGAGAATGCCCTGACAGAGATCCTGAGCCTCTTGCGTCCCGGGCAGTGAGAGGTCCCATGGACTATTTGTGTTTGGCAGGAGACATAGATCAAGACTTTGAGTCCATCAACTTCCATAGCAACCAAATGAATCACCGTCAAAAGAAATTCCAATCACTTGTCAATCAATTTACCAAAGAAATGCACGAAGTCTCATCAAAGCCAAGCATTCGTTCCGAGCCAATGGTGCAGGTAATGGAAGTTCTTTGTGGTCCCCAAAGTGAACTCACCAAGCAAGTGAACAACATGGGATACCGAGCTGTGAGGTTTGGATACCAAGAAGGGGATGTTTCCACCAAAGAAGGGAGAGAACGTTTGTTCACGAAGATCCATGCCTGTAATCCCAAACATATATGGTATAGTCCAACATGTGGGCCATGGTGCGCCTGGAGTCACCTGAACGAATCCAAGAGCGAAGCCAGCTTTCAAAGGATTCAAGGACTCAGGGACGAAAACCTGTACCAGTTGGCCTTAGGTTTGGTTTTATACCGCCACCAAGTCCGCCGAGGATGTCATATGCATTGGGAGCAACCAGCCAAGTCAATCATGTTGAGGACCCCATTGCTGAAAGAGGTCATCCAAGGTACCCAGGTCACAGAGTTTGACATGTGTCGTGTTGGACTTATGAGAGATCCAGTCAACCAACTGTTGTACAAGAAAGGAATGGAGATTGTCACCACGTCCCAACAGTTTTACTCCCAATTTCACGGTCGAACATGTAACCATCAACATGAACATCAACAACTAGCGGGTGAGACCGTTTTCAGGGGTATCAGAATCAGGAGAACAGAATTTTCTGAAAGGTATAGCCGGAAATTTGCTCGAGCTCTTGCAAAAGTCCTCACAAAAATATCATGTGCCAAAGAGGTCCCATTTGCCTTTGCGAATGCATTTGCCGTTGATACCAAACGCAGAAGCAGTGCTTCCAGTGCACCTCCTTCGAAACGAGCTAAACTGAGAAACAGCGAATTGATTGAGCCTACCGAAATGCCTGCCAAAAGAAGAAGAACTTCTGGAAAAGCCCCAGAAGCCACAAGCATGAACAGCCTGTGTGATCGTATTTGTTCCCAGATATCCCAGGTAGCCCCCCGGGTAGGTCGGAAAGAAATCGATCAGCTTCAAATACTTGCTGACCTCCAAGAGTTATTCCATGAAAAGCAGATTGTACGAGTTATAGCATGCAAGGGGACTGAAAGAACAATAATGCCCCCAAAAGACTTAGTACCAGATGAGGCCCCTTTCCGAAGAGCCATCATAGTACAGAGAGTCTCAAAAAGGGTTTTGGTGGAAGACCAGTGGGAGGAGTGGAAATACCTCTCAAACCGGCAGTTATGGAGGCGCTCTCATCCCAGTTTCCTGAATATAACAGTTTTTGCTCGCAATCCAGATGCACATGATCCCAGCGTAGCCAGCGTGAGAATTCAAGCATCCGAGCCAGCCAATGCAGACCAATCCTTGGCCTCGGAAAGGCCAACTACTGACAGGCCTGAATCAGGACCACCAGCAGTGTCTCCAGCCGAAGAGACTCCTGATGTCAGACCAATGCAGAGGCCAAATCCAGAACCCAGCCATGAGTCACTAGACCCAAGTGCAATCGATGAAGCCAGCACTCAACATGGCCCAAAATTCATGAGCATGAACCCAGAAAATAAGAAGATAGCCATCCGATTGCATAAGAATCTAGGCCACCCTGATCCTCAGAAGCTTAGCAAGGTCCTTCAACAGCGAGGATATAGTCCAGAACTTTATCAAGGGGTACTGGATTTGAAGTGCTCAACATGCCAGATGCAACAGCGCCCGAAGTTGCAGCGTCCAGCCACTCTCAAGGAAGAACTTGAATTTGGGGATAAGGTATCGATTGATGGGGTTAAGTGGAAAAACAGACAAAACCAAGAATTCCATTTCTATCACTTCATTGATCATGGTACCAACTATCATACCGCAGTGATAGCCCCAAATCGAGCAGAAATCCAAGAAAGGTTCATTTCAGGATGGTTGAACTGGGCAGGTACCCCTAATACTGTATTGATGGACTCTGCATCCGAATTCCTGTCGTCAAGCTTCCAGGAATACATGCAGAGCATGAATGTACAGTTTGTGGTAGTGCCACCAGATGCTCACTGGCAAGTTGGCCGCATTGAACGCCACGGTGGAGTTCTTCAAAACATGCTGGGGAAATATGAGCTTGAACATGATGTCACGAATTATCAACAACTCCAACAAGCCCTGATGCACAGCACCATGGCCAAGAATGCGTGCGGATTGAGGCATGGATACTCACCAGAAACTCTGGTGTTTGGCAAAGGCCTTCGAGTTCCAGGATCACTGGCGAGCGATGATTCCTTACCAGCACATGCCATTGCCAATGCAGAAGGTCACCAAGGTGTCAGGTTTAGAGAGCTCCTTGCAAAAAGGGAAACTGCTAGGAAGGCATTCCACGCTGCAGACAATGACATGTCCTTGCGAAGAGCAGCCCTGCGCCGTGATCGACCTTCACGAGGTGCTTACGAACCAGGAGAATGGGTGATGATTTGGAAGGTACACTTGAATCAGGGATCATGGATAGGACCAGCCAAAGTAGTTATCCAAGAAGGAGCCACCACAGTTTTTTGCAATAACTCTGGTACACTGGTTCGTGCAGCTCCTGAACATGTACGTCCTGTGAGTGCAGTGGAAGCTCAGCTCATACCCCTGGAAGAACAATTGAAAATCATCCACAGTGATACTACCAATTCCAATAACCCCAATCAGAATCCTGTTAACCCACAAATGACAAGTTCCAATATGAACATACCACCAGGTGACAACATGCAGACAACCTCCGATAATCACCCAAGAACCACCAGCCATGCCTCATCAGATCAACCTGACCAAGAGCCTGAAAATGCCAACTCACCTCATGCTCATAATTCCAATTCCACTAGTCCCAGCAATGACCCTAATAACCCAAATGAATCAGAACTTGCACCACATGAAATCCCAATCCCTGATGACTCTAGCGACGAGCTCTTGTGCGATCTGCTCACATGCATAGATGATGATCCAAATGAGAATTTGTGTCCGGAAGGGGACACTTCCGTTTGGCGTGCCGAGCTGGATTTTTCCAAAGACCAGGTGGAATCAGCGTGCCAGTCCCAAGAATGTCCTACAGAGGAAGAATTCCTCTTTTTGGCTACCAACGCCAAGAAGCAGAGAACTGAAGTGAAACTGAGCACATTGACTCCAGAAGAACGTTTGGAATTTGAAGGCGCGAAAGCCAAAGAAGTTCAAAACTGGCTCCAAACAGGAACCGTTGAGAAGATGTTTAGACATGAGTTGTCTCCCAGCCAAATCTTGAGATGCCGCTGGCTGTATGTTTGGAAGCCCCTCACAGAAATTGCCGACCAAAAGGCCAATGGTGGAAAAATGAGAAAAGCCAAAGCAAGACTAGTTGTTCTCGGTTTTCAGGATCCCCAATTAGATACAATTCCTAGAGATAGTCCAACTTTGGGAAGAACATCTAAAATGTTGATTGCCCAGGTCATTGCTTCAATGCGATGGACACTCATGTCATTCGACATCAAAGCTGCGTTCCTGCAAGGGAAGACTCAGGAAGGTCGAGTGATTGCAATCGAGCCTGTCCCCGAGATGAGTGCTGCCATGCAGCTCCAAGCCACTGAAGTGTGCCGATTGGTGAAATCTGCCTATGGATTAATTGATGCCCCGTTTCTTTGGTTCACAGAATTGGACAAGACCTTAAGGGCCCTCAATTTCATTCCATCACCATTCGATCCATGTTTGTACCTATTATACAAGGAGAATGCCGCCGAACCCTCTGGAATTTTAGGCATACATGTTGATGATGGTTTGTGTGGAGGAGATGCTTATTTCTTAGCCCAACTTCAAAAACTTGAGAACAAATTTCCGTTTGGATCCAAGAAGTCCCAAAATTTTGTGTTCACCGGAATTGAATTAACCCAGAACAATGATCACAGTATAACAATGTCACAAGAGAAATACATCACAAAAATAAATCCCATCCACATACAGCCACAGAGAAAAGCTCAACTCGACTTGCCAGTCACCGAACGTGAACGCCAAGATCTCCGGGCCTTAATCGGATCCCTTCAGTATGCATCAGTCAATACCAGACCTGATTTATCCAGTAGACTCAGTTTTCTTCAAAGTGACATCAACAAAGCAACCATTGAAACTCTCATTCAGGGAAACAAAGTCCTTCATGAAGCAAAAAGACACAAGAATACCACCATCAGAATCCAATCAATACCCATGGAGAGAATAAGGTTTCTAGCCTTTTCTGACGCCTCCTTTGCATCTCAAAAACAACCAGAGTCACATACTGGAATGATGATCATGGCAACACACGAGGATATTGCCAAAAATCATGTGTGCCCCGTAAACCCTATCAGCTGGGGTTGCAAGAAAATACAACGAGTTGTAACCAGTACCTTGTCAGCCGAAACAACTTCTTTAAGTACCACTCTTGATCAACTTTCATGGCTTAGGCTATTTTGGAGTTGGATCCGAAACCCCAAGACAAATTGGAAGAATCCCACGAACACCCTCAAAACATTACCGCCAACATATGCCACTGCCACATTCAAAGCTGATCCATCCATTGCCGTGACCGACTGCAAGTCACTGTATGACCTTGTAACAAGAACAGCACCTCCAGCATGCCAAGAGTTCAGGACACAACTGCAAGCGCGTGCGATCAAAGATTTCTTAGCTGAAGGGACGACATTGAGGTGGGTGCACAGTGGTGCTCAATTAGCCGATGCACTGACGAAGATCATGGAGAGCCACTTCTTACGTCACACCCTCCAGCTAGGCCAATACAGCCTTCAAGATGAGAAAGAAATTTTGAAAGAACGTGCATGCACTCGGAACAGAATCAAATGGCTTCAATCCAATCAAGAAAGCGAAGAAACAAAGCCTTGAAAAATCTTCTTTTGGGAGTGTGAATCCATAACTGATCCCAGTCTGTTATCAGGTAATCACCAGCTTCCATTCAGGGGATGAGCATGCTCTTCGCCATAGCCACTTTAGGCTGAGGCAGCCCTTGCGGAGGGTGGGTCGTGGAAAGTAGCTTGGTGCCATAGGACCGTGGACGGTCTTTCCATTGCTGTGGCCAGCAATACATACCTTGTTGCAACTGCCATCCACTGGCATCCGAGTTTTGCTGCTGTGCGGAGTTCCAAGATCGTTGTGCTGCGCTTGAGGGAAAACAAGGGCCTTCAACTTGCATTTGAGATTTTGGAGATTGGCTGCCAGTGAAGAACCAGGTTCTCAATATAAATAAATAGATAGATGGACGGATGGATAGATAGATAGATAGATCGATAGATAGAAAGATAGATAGAAATAATATTGCAATTTGTAATGCCATGATATTCACATTTTATGTTTTTCCTACTGCTTTGTTTGATGTCGCCACCTTGCTGCCTTACTTCGACCCAGGTTTGGAGTGAATGCCACTTTCGTGGCAACGCACTGGAGAAAGTTGCTGAAGCGATCCAAAAGAGACGAGAAAACCGACTGAAGCGCGTGAAAGACTGCGTTGACATGGCGGCCGTTTAGCAAATGGCAAGGCAAACGGCATAGCAAATATGTGTGAAATTAGACAGTGATGGATGTTGCTGTTCGATGTAGGTATGTGGTGACGCAATTTGGGGGGATGATGATTCTCAGGTCTCTCCATCAATTGGTCCTGGATTTGTTGACGAATTTCAGCCTTTTCTTTCTGGAGGGATCTCCCATCATACGCCACTAAGATACACTAAGATTTGCTAAGGTTAGCCATGGAAAATCGAGTCATCTCGTCATGTTATCCTTTACGGAATGGGCGAGTCAACTGGTCGCACCCGACCCCCAACGGGGTGTCCATCGGCCGAATCGCCGGTGAGGCGCAAAATCATGGAGCCGAAGCCACAGATCCCCTCGAAATTTCTCAATGAGCTCATGGGGCAAGGGAGTAAATTTCATGAATTCCAGTTGTATCCTGGACATGTCTATATATTTTGCTAGAACATTGGTTTCTGATTGGTTAGGGTCCTCCCAATTCCAATGGGATTCTCATCATTTTGCGTGTAAAAGTTGGGCTATCCAATGGGAGCCGCCCTGCAGGGAACGGTCACCGGACTGCTGGAAGATGTTCAGTGCCTGAGGCACTTGGGACGGTGGGCACAGTGTTGGCAATTTTTCTCGGGAAAATCATGAGGAATACCCTCTGGTTAACTAACGTAACTATGGAAAGATCCACCTTTTTTCATGGGAAAACTCACTATTTCGACTGGGCCATTTTCAATAGCTATGTTACAAATTACCAGAGGGTATTGATGAATCATGGGATGGATGTCCCCAATTTTCAAAGAAACTGAGATGAATTTCGAGCAATGATGGTCCCCAAAGATCACTCATATTCTTGAAGAAAAAACATGATTCAGCCAAGATTTTTCGCAGTGTGCCATCAAGATTCCATCTGAGTGCCACATGGAATGTCATCAGAACCAAAATTTTTACCCTCTGGTAATTTAACATAGCTATTGAAAATTGCCATTTATAGTGGATTTTCCCATCAAAAATGGTGATTTTCCAGTTCGCTATGTAACAAATTACCAGAGGGTAATTTGGATGGACTCATGGGATGAACATCCATGGCTCTCCACATCCCATGGGAATCCCAGTTTTTTTTGTTACGTGAACTCCCACACCCGGAGGCAGCGCTTAGATCTGCTCGACCAGCGCCGCAATGAACCTGTCAAGGCGGGTAGTGGAGGATTGGCCAATGAAAAGTGGCTTGTAGATGGTTATAACAGTTTTGTCCATTATGGGTTATAGATTCTAGATGGTTATAGATTGTCCATTTATGGATACCCCATATATGGGTTATAGTGGACAATGAACATATGAAGGTATCCATAACTGGGGGTACCCCAATAGCTGGATGGTTTATTTCATGGACAATCCGAAAATAACATGGATGATTTAAGGGTACCCGGGTACCCCCACTTTAGGAAACCCCCATATGAAGAATGGGATACACAACCAATGATACAGATGGGTTTGTCCAAAAATGAAGGCTTTTCATCTGTTTTGCGGCAAATCTTGTGGTACTAAAAAAGGGGAAATTTATGATAAAAAAATCGGATAGAATGCGATAGGGATGTCAAACATGAGGTTGAACCAGCCAAACTGGGGATGGTAAACTAATAATACACATGGTGATATGACCAACAAAACGACAAGAACAGATTAAGTGTTTGGTAAGCATGATTGGAATCCACTTATACGTGTGAGTACAGCCTATCCGTTTGCTGTTTTTTTTGAACCAACAAACAAGGGGATATGACCAAGTAGCACCGGTTCCAATCCGGGCCCGGATTGGCCATCTCGTGGTGGGTCCCCCTGCGAAAAGGGTCGATTGGTATTCGGAAAGGGCGTTGGATTTCCAGATCCTTCACTTTCGTATGTTTCCCCCAAAAGTTGGGCTTTATGCACTTAGTCATTAGGTTGGTTTGCGGGAAAATTTACAGGAAACCCCCATATTTAATGGTAAAAACCATGGTTTCCGGTTAAGATTTTCCCTTAAACCAATCCAATGACTTAGCTACATATCCTTACATCATTTGTGATCTTTCAAGTTTTTGGCTGCCGCCAGGATAGCGAGAAGCGTTTCAACGAGCTGAGCACTCAAATCCAGGTCGCGAAATTCTGGCGAAATTTTGACACGTCTTTGGGATAATTTGGGTGTTTCCTTTTGTAAAACTCACCGAACTAACCCTACGTGGTATGGAACAATCCTATTTCGTTTTGGTGACGTATTGATATCCTCTGGTAACCAAACATGGCAATGGAAAAACATCCATTTGTAGAGGATTTTCCGATTAAAACACAATTTCTAGAGAGTTTACACTTTCCATGTTTGATTACAAGAGGGTAATTGATGGGATAATTTCGGTGTTTTTTGAGTGGTACTACTAACTCTATCTAAATATAACTACTCCCCTCACTTTTTGGGTGAAGTTTATCTGTGAGAAACACAAGGCTGTTTTTTTTTTGGACTTGCAATGCGTAGGGTATATATATATATCTATGGTAAGATGACAGTGACTTTCGACCCAGTAAACATATTTACTTTTAATGAGAACAGCGGTTCCAAAATGCTGTACCATGCGATGAGAGATCCAGCATGAGACATCCGGACACCGGACTTTTCTTTGAGCAGAATGCTTCCCCGATTGACTTTCACATTTAACACAAGGTGGCTCAACCACCGAACAACTTTGGTGGAACAAATCGGCTGCTGCCATTCTGCCACCTTCCGGTGTCATCAAACACATTCTCCATTTCCATTTAGTTCCATGATTTTCCCATAACATTTTTTAAAACGGAACTTACGGTAACGCTGATTTTTGCCCAGAAACCTAGCATTTTCCGAGGGTTTGTGCCGCAGGCCATTGAACACCAGAGTCGCATGTCGCAATCCGCCTTGGACGAGTTCCAACGACGCCAGGCGAACGGCAGGATTGGTGGCCGTGAGCGGCGTAAGGTTCAATAAGAAATGGTATGAAATGGTCATTTAAGGGGATATTTTTTTCATGGGATATATGGGGAATACTCGCCAATAATACATGATATATCATTTAATTACTGGGAATTTCTATGGGATTTAACCATCAAACATATGGTCATTGGATTTTCGTGTGAGATATCATCGGATTCCACATATTGCGATATGGTGAGAGGTTTTATGGAAGATGCAACCAACCTTATGATAGATGGGTTTGCCCAAATGTGAGATGCACCCCAAAGATGCAATTTTAATGGGACAATTTATGCTCTAAGACCATGAATTTATGCGGTACTCTATTATCAGACACAGATGACACGACTATCTGGTTGGTGGTTTGGAACATAGCTTTTATTTTTCCATTCAGTTGGGAATGTCATCATCCCAACTGACGAGCATATTTTATCTATGAACACACATCATATGATTTGAATATTGAAAGATTCAATAAGAAACGACGGATTTGCATCCTGATCAGTCGGCTTTTCACACATCACAAACATGAACCCCCCCTGACAGTCTAACCTGGCTGGTTTGGATTTCCTGCTTTTTAAGAGGAACATTTCACGGACAAGCGCCACAATTGTTGATGGGATTTTCCACTAAGAGGTTCGATGAGACTATCGTAGAGTTGTGTCAACTATCCTTAGCACATTTGTTGGTTACCCTGTGGTAATCTAACATGGCTAGCTGGAAAATCCTATATCTTCATGGAGGTTTCTAGCTGGGAAAATCATCGAACTAAATGGTGGATAAAATGCATTGCCACGTTTGATTGCCACATGTTTGAAGCAGTGAGATGGGCACATTGAGATGGGTTTTCTCATCATCGCAACGATAAATAGCCTGAAGCTTTCTGCAATCATTGGGTGAAGGCATGAGTATCTTGGTGTAATGATCACCAATCTGTTGATATTGAAAATGTCACGGAATTCCAATCTTCGGTTATGCGGAGGTATTCCCCTTGCCTTGCGAAAAATTCGGTGTGTTTTGGTTTTGGTCATTCCAGAAGCTGGGATGTCTTAGGTTCTTCCCAACCCACTGTGCCAGTGGATGAAAAAATCGGGGGACTGCGATTGGATAAACAGAGGTGTGGCCTCCAGTAATGGAAAACTTCACCATTCATCCACCATTATGTGATTAAATATGGGTATAATCAAACAATATACAGAGAATATATCATATTCATATATATATATTTATACACACCATATCCATAATTTGATGATTTTCCCATTAAAAGTTTATTGCCAGAGAATCTCCCCGTTGCAGGTGGCACGACAGAGACGCTGGGAACAAAGCCTGGAGGACTTTCGGAGTTTCGCTTCGAGCCTGGTGATTTCGCAACCACAAAACTTGGGAATATTACGGTGCATCAATACATATGAATATGAATACAGTATATATATATACAATAGATATGGGTAATATATGTTCAATTTTTTTTGGACTTAACTTCCCTATATATCTAGATATTAGCATAGATATTTCTATATGAATTTCCCATATATTCTCCTTGCGACCTAGGAATCACAAGTAGTTCACCTCAGTGTAACCTACAAACTGGGATGAGCCACCAAGTAGGCCAAACAATAAGCATAGTCGTGAATTACCAAAAGTATCCACAAGTTCATAAATCAGTACCTACCAAAATCTCATTACCATCCCCCAAATCAACAGCTTGACCCTGAACATTAAAAATATACAAGGGTGGAAAGTAATCTTCCAACACCCCCTAGTTGGCAGGGTCTATGTTTGCTAGGAGGTGGTACCAGATTTTGCCATTTGGGGGTATTATGTACATAACAATACTCATTGGGTTTGTTATTGGGCGTAAGACATCATGATTATTATGAGGTGGAAACTTAGGGTTAACATGGTTTGCTGGAAACCCACCGTTAATGGAACCACATTGATAAATGGGATAATTTTTGGAATGTTCCAGTGCCACATTGGATTGCTGGAGGGATTTCATGTTTCTTCAGTAGAGGTCAGCAAGAAATCTGGATTGAAATCCCTCCAAGAAATCTGGCATTGTGAAGTAGTTAGAGCTGGTATCTACCGGATTACCTGGACTGAACCAGCAAAAAGTGTCGATTTGGCAAACACTGCGGGTGGGTCTGTGGTAATCCCATCCCCGGATGAAATACACGCGACTCCCAAAACTAAATCAAGGCTTTGTTTGAGGGCTATTCGATGTTATATTGGCTACATATGTATCATATATATATATATATACTGGTTCGTGCTTTGGAACGTTTTTTTTTGTTCTATATGTTGGGAATTTCATAATCCCAACTGACTTTCACTAACTCATATTTTTCAGAGTAGGGCTCAACCACCAACCAGGATATATATATATATATACGTATATATATATATATCCACCCATTTCAGGATGGTTAAATCATGTTAAAGCCACATGTTTGATGGTACCGTACTACCGTACCCCCCGATTTGACCAAGGGCTGCATCAATCCCCCTTGGGATTCCCCTTCGGGATTCCCCTTGGGATTCCAACTCCACCGGGTGGGGGAACTATCCCAAGATAGCCGAACTAAAAAAAAAACTATGGTGAATGAATATAGTTATTATGGCTAATTAATGATTATATGATTATTTAGTTAGTTTTTATATAGTTTTAATATATTTCAACTAGAAGTTTCTCCATATTTTATACCTATGCTTTCCGTGGTTGCTCTTTGCTATGGTGTCTCAGTTTTCAGCAGGCCATTGCGGCAAGAATTGTCCTGTAGGTTTTTTCAGAACACCCCGGAATTGGAGCAGTGCCTTTTGACTTGGTATACCCTCTGGTAAACATACAAAAAACTATGGAAAATCACCATTTTTAATGGGAAAATCCACTATAAATGGCCATTTTCAATGGCTATGTTAAATTACCAGAGGGTAACTTGATTGTCCTGTTTTTTTTTTCCCCAAAAATTCTCGGTTCCCACGATTGATTCACCTAATCTCTCCAACCTAATCTCTCCTACCTAATCCGTATAAGCGTTTTAAATTCCTAGCCTATGAGATGAAATTATATGGCATTCTTGGAGTAATCCGTGTCTAACCAAGAGAGTATAACTCCAATCTCGGCTCGCGCGTTTGGGACTTGAGCAGGAGCTCCACACCCGAGTTGTGCTGGGCTCAGGGTTCGGTTTGAGCACGGCACGCGTGTTTACAGTATTTTTTTCAAGGAATGTAGACCTAGACATATCATGCATATAGATAATTATATATATATGTGCTAGTACTATAGATATTGTTATTTTGACGTGGGTTTATATGGGATGGTCTCAACTGGAACCTCCAAGTCCTGGTGATGTATGAACCTATCAAAAGAGGTATCAAAACCTACACGCTTCGCCACCACCTTCCCGTGACGTATTATGACGTATACATCATGACATACCCATTTACCATCATTGGATATGATTGGTATTGGATGGCATTGGTGTGTATCCTTTTCTAGATAACATGGAGGCCATTCAATCGCGGCAAATGGAGCCCAACTCTGATGTTGGTTTACAGCAACCCCGCCAATCGAATTGGGAACGCTTCATTCTAGGGCTTACCATGCAAAAGTTACAAGTGTACAATCATTATCGAATCGTATACATCATCATTGTACATATGTCATCCCTTCCCCTAAATATGAAACCCGAGAAACGATGGTTTCGTAGGGGATGCAACCACATATTTCAGACCATACAATGTTTTTTTTCTTTGGGGCATGGGAATGATATCAGTTGCACTTATCAATCATCATTGTATGCATGTATACATAATTATACATATACATACGATTACATACGTGTATATATATATATAATCTACATATCATGTCATTATATAGCCACAATAGAGGTCATATACCTTAGCCCCCCACAGCGTCGAGGCTGGCGAGCTGGCCCAACATCGTTCCGGGAGCAGGTGAGGATACACAAAGATTGCGGCCCCAGTCGTTTATGGAATGTACATACATACATATATGTATATAACGACATTATATAAATCAGATGTGTATTAGTAGATCCATATTAATCTATATCTATAACTATAACTATATCTACAACTATATCTGTATCTATATCTAATCTCTATATCTATATCTAATATCTAATATCTATATCATATCTAATATCTAAGATCTGATATCC
Source organism: Cladocopium goreaui (assembly GCA_947184155.2). NCBI lineage: Eukaryota > Dinophyceae > Suessiales > Symbiodiniaceae > Cladocopium > Cladocopium goreaui. The sequence continues at coordinate 159,943 of CAMXCT020002269.1, read as the reverse complement.
AATATCTATATATCTATATATATATATATGTATGTATGTATGTACTGATATATCACAACTCAGGAGCTGTCCTTGCAGGTCACAGCTGAGACCCAGCGAGTCCCCCTCCACGGACGCCCGGCTCCGGAAGTTGGAAGAGCGGCAGGCGGGGTTTCGGTGGTTGCGGTTTGCCGGGCGTGGCCGGAAAAAGGGGGATGGATACAGTGAAAATGGATGAATGAATCCAAGAGATGGATTACCCTCTGGTTATTTAACATAGCCATGGAAAATGACCCATTTATAGATGGTTTACCTATTAAAAATGGTGATTTTCCATGGCTATGTTAAATAACCAGATGGTACTGTAATATGATTCATGAACCAAGAGAATTAGGGGATTGGAGAGGATTTATGATGGGATTTGCCAAGAGAATTTGGGATTTTTTAGAGGATTTTTAAAGCAGAATGTGGGCAAGGATAAAGCAAGAAGTGGATTTGAGCAAAGAAATGAGGATGAAATCCCAAGAAAACAGGGAATTTCGCGAGTCTGGAAAGTGGGGGGATTTTCACGGCTTCCTTTCGAGTGCCAGGGAGTATTCACCATGTGTTGTTATCATTATCATATGAATATAGTATAGTATAGTATTCTTATATTATATCATTAACACTATTATTAATAACTACATTATATTATATTAACTATGTGTTGTTATATGTTATCTTGACATCATTTATGTGTCTTCTTGCTGCTATTCTTAGTACTATTACTAATATTGTCTATTTCATGCTGATTCCTGTTGATAATTCTACGCTTCAATTTTTATCTTGATAAGATATCATAAGCCAAAATCTAGATTCTATAATTCTATTACTACCATCTGGTAAATTTAACAGTTCCACCCTGAACATCACGAAACACGTCCCCCATGGCAGGACTTCTCGGAAACTGCCTTGGCAGCTCTCCAGATGCAGGTGGGAAAGCTCCAGGAGTGGGCGGTTGATGATATCTTCGTTTCGGGGCTTATTGACCTACCCAGTGGTAAACGGTAAACGTTTACAATTTGCGAACTGGAACAAGGCCCAGTCGAAATAGTCGATTTAGCCATATAAAATGGTGATTTTCCATAGTTTTTGGTATGTTTGCCAGAGGGTAACATCAACCAACAGCTCTTATATTACTATTATTAGGTAAATACTATTAGGACACACTTTTTAATACTTATACAACACATTTTTTTTTCTCCTGTTGCTTATATGACTAATGTTACCTTGGAAAAACGCAGTACCCTCTGGTAAACTAACATAGCTATTGAAAATTGCCATAGAAATAGTGAGTTTTCCCATTGAAAATGGTGGATCTTTCCATAGTTTTTTGTATGTTCACCAGTGGGTACTCTTCTTGGGGTTTCTTGTAATCATCCAGGACTGGGAATCCCATCTTTCACCAGGATTCGATCCATGGAAGTCATCCAGGTTCTTGGTCGTGTTTGGTCATGGAAAAGCGACACGGGAAGCCCCGGTTTTTTAGGAAATGCCCCTATTATACCCTCTGGTTATGTCAAAATAGCTATTGAAAATGGTGATTTATATTGGATTTAGCCAGCTAGAAAATGGTGATTTTCCAATATTTTCCATAGTTATGTGACAGTTTACCAGAGGGTAATACAACAATCAAATGCCATGCACGCCATGCACATAGTTGGGAATCACTGAACTGGATTTTTAAGTGGGATTCCCATACCGCAGCTGTTTCTGAATGGTCAGGTTGAAAGAATTCGATCAAGCCGCAGCCGGAGCGTTTTTGGTTGTGATACCACAGCAATTCCACAAAGTGGCAATTTCAGAAACCATCTTTTCTTGGAGGACATCAACTGGAACTTACTCCTTGGATCATTTCAGCAGGTATTGTAATATAATTTCAGCATTTTGTCCTTGATCCCTGTTGATTGATGAAAAAATATCGGTTTGTAGTATCCAATTATTATCATAAAACGCTTGATTACCACAATTGATCGGGGATTATCCAACACCGGGTTGAGGATGATCGAAAACAAAAATTGGATGATCATCCGATCCAAAACTGGTTGATGATCAGAATTCGTGCTGGGGAATCTGTTGTCAACCTCAGGTGGAAGAGGGTCTGCGTCGCTTCTCAACTGGCCATCCACAAGGACAGGGCGAGCTGATCACCATGGTCCTGCCATGGTTTAGAAAAAGGGGGAATCGTCCCAGACATTTTTTTGGTGAAGGAATACCCTCTGGTTATGTCAAAATAGCTATTGAAGCCATGGCCCAGTTGAAATAGTGGATTTACCCATTAATAGCATGGTGATTTTCCATAGTTACGTAAACGTTTACCAGAAGGTATATATCTCATTCAGAAATTATGGAAGAAATATGATCATCATGGGCCAAGTAAGTCATTCATAATGTGGATGTTGAGCATAAAAAGAAAACATACCAGCGTAGTTTTATGTGTTTTACCAATGTCCTCCATCACTACTATAGCTACTGCAATTGTCAGTCGCCAGCATTTTATGGGAATATTCTGGAAAAGACATGAACCTCTTAATCACTAATTCTATTTTTAGTTCTTTTAGTCCCTGAATCCATTAGATTAGATGTATGTTAAACCCGATTTTTAGGACATGCTCCTTTTTTTGTCTCCCTAATTTTCAGTTTTCGGAACCTGGAGAGAAGCCTCGTTGGTTAGCGAGGAATAGAGGGGGTATTTAATGATTCTATTCACTGCGATGCTCAATGTACTGCCATTGGTGCATGAGATCATTGCAGGGCAAACCTTGACATGGTGTGTTAATGAATTTAAAACATTTTGAGCCCTGACTGGAGAGGCATATGATATTGTTCGTTTGTGGAGGTAGCTAATGTTCGCTATAACTCTGAAATGACAATAAACATCTGCAATCCTTGCCCTGTTTGTTTGCTTTAGCGCAAAACGACTCTGTGCATTTGTAAATGGTGATGTGCATCCTAGTTCACGAGCGACTAGCATCCGATATAGACATAGATATACAAGATATCACCGATACATGTGGTTATCTACAAATGTAGATGATTATCTTGAAGTAGATCCAAAATAGTTTTTTTTTTCAAAGATCTTCCCATTTTCCAAAGATACACACATACAGATAATCCCATTTTATAGATACATGAATATTCAAACAATCAAATATCGGAAGATCTAACCAATGTCAAATAATCCCATTTTTTTAAAGATCTTCCATTCAGATGAGTTTTTTTGATTTTTTCCATATAAAATCATCTTTTATCTGCTGGGAGGAGATGGCGAGGATGCCAGGGAGGCCAGCTGTGGGGTTGACCCTGAGACCCTGAGCCAACCTTTTATTTTTCTGGGTGAGGTTGATATTTTTCTACGTTTTTGTTTTTAAATTATTATTATAGTATAATTTTGGATGGTTTTTCTGTTTTGATTTTTTATTTTTTAAACAATTTCTACAGTTTTTATTTGAGATTTCTGTCCAGTCGTTCTGAAGTTTGTTTGTTTTTTCTTGTTTTTCCCGTTTTTCGAGTTTCATTTTTTTGATGTCAGGTAATGCAATGCCATTGTAACGGAGAGAGGGATGGATGGATGTATGGGCTTGTACCTTTATTTGTCAGTACAGCCTCCCCAAACAGATGCAGAATTCGAAAAATAACCAATGCAGAAATTCAGTGCTAGAAAATGTCAATAGTTTTTGCATCCTTTTGGGGTTGCCCTCCAGTAAACCTAGCATAGCTATGAAAACCATGGTCCAAAAAAATGACTTACCGACACCGAAGCCTCCACAGTCGCCAGTCCACGGCCTCGGAGCGTGGCTTGATGGCCTTGGAACGGAAGACTTCAGGGCAGATTCAGGCGGGACGGGATGGGAGCCTTGCGGTTTTCAGCATCAAAAACGGTGGGATTTACCGCGATGAAACCTGGGATTTAAACCTGGGATTTCATCCACAAAGAACGGTGAACGGTGGTGTGTCTGAAGTTACCCCAAAAGATCATTTGGAAAATTAAAAAAACACATCTATATCTCGATTGTATCCTAATTATAAGCTCCAAAACATAGCATTATTCAGTGTCCATTTCAGGAACCTAAATTGGAGGTACCTACCATATATAAGGCCTATATAAGGCCTATGTAAGGGAATATCCCCACAAAATATGGCCTTATATGGTACAGTACCTCCATTTTAGGATCCTGGAATTCCCATTGAATTATATCCCCTTTACAGTGCAGTTGAGGTTACCACTGTTTATAAAGATAGGATTTTTTTGGGCCCCATAAGCTGGGATATGGGCCCCAAAAAAACTATGGTGATATATATATCCACCTATAAATGCAAGTGCGCCTCCAAGTATTGCAAGATTATCTCCCATAGGTTTTATATCATGTGCAGTGTGTATATATATATAATATCTAAATATATAAATATGAATATAGATTTTGATATACACTGTTTTCTCCCGGTCTTATGATCTCCCATTGGTGTTTGATATATATATATATTATCCCCACGATATCCCCGACCCAGGACCTGTCCTCTGCCGTTGCCGGTCTTCGAGTGCGGGTCGATGGACAGCCGCCTGGTAGAGTCAGCATTGGTTTCCCCAGGAGCTTTTTGATGGAGACTTCTGGGAGAAATTATGGGATACCCGGCCTGGTAAACAGTCCCAAAAAACGACTGGGAAAGATCCACCATTTTCGAACGCTGGGTAAATCCACTATTTCGACTCTGTCATTTTCTATGTCGCGAACTGTAACAGTCATTACCAGAGGGTAACTAACATGTAAAAACATGGTAAAAACTATGGTAGATACTCAGGGGAGATAACTATGGGGAGATATCAATGGGATCAATGGGATCCATTTGTTTCAACGATACCCTTTTTGAGCAGTGGCTGCTACATCAACCCCCAAGGTTTTTTTTTTGTTTTTTTCTATCCAATTATTTTGGAGATCATCCACTATGGGAATCCTGTTACCCAACCAGTACCATGGAATCGTTTTGGGGGTTTTGAACCCATCTCGTTGGGCTTGATGATTGGGCATAGCGTATATACCCTTCAAAAGGGATTAAAATGATGGCCCCAAAATGGCTGCCCAAAATTCTTTTCCGACTGTATATTTTTGTCGTAAGCGCTGTTGAAGACATGCAAGTTGTTCCGGGCCGCTGCAGGCGGGCGTAACCTTTGTTCCATTGATTTTATCGTAGTTTTTGGTGTTCAAAACGATTTCGGGGAAAGACCCACCCAATGATAGAACTGAACTCTATACTATACTCACAACATCCACTACATTTTTTTCTAGCTGAAATTGTTGATTTTTGTTTACTTTTCTGTCCAACATTCTACAGGATGGGGCCCACCAGTGATGTTTGTTGGTTTACAAACCATTATAATCCCCATTAACTATAGTTATATCTACCATAAGCCATTGTTAAGCCACTTATAAACCAACTTAGTTATCGCCCCATCCTGTAGTTTGTCTTCTTCCTCGGGAACATTCCCTTTTCAATCAATTTGCTTTTGCACATGTTGAATATGTAGTCAAAATTAGTATCCAAAACCATCATATGGTTCTTATGGCTAATAGTTTAGTTGACACAAGACCTATGTTTTAACAGTTAAGTCGAATAGTTATATGATATATGAAAAACAACCAATGGTTAATGCTTTTTTTTGGTTGATATTTCGATTTTAAACAACACAGATATTGGACAGTACAATCCCCATGAGTCACCTATAATCGTCAAGCAATAGGGGTTTATCTTCCAAGTATATAGTTGGTTGATAAGTCATGATATTTCCATATCAGATATTCATGATTTGTTCATCCGCTTTAATCACCAGATTGGTGTACACACACATGTATATATATATAATTACCAGACATATTACAGTAGATGTTCACGGTGATTAATAGTTATCATATATATATATCTATATAATATAATCATTTGGTTTAATATTCAACACGAAAACGATCAAATTTTCATCATCAATATCATCATTTTTATAAAACCAAAACGATAATGGCGATGAACCATATTATGACCAATACATTATTTATCATAATAACAACTATTATATGAACGTGTATAATTATGAACCATAATCTTATGTTAAGTATATGTTCATATTTATATTATGTTCTATTATAATATGGTTCATATGTTGACATCACCACATTAATAACTGTTCAAATAACTGTTCTGATGATGGGTTTCCATATAAATGGGTACAGGATGGGCCCCCCCAGTTATAAGTTGGTTTACAAACCATCATAATCCCCATTAACTATAGTTATATCTACCATAAACCATGGTTTTTTCAGCCACTTATAAACCAACTGAACGCTATCTTGGGGGCTCCATCCTGTATCTTCCACATACCGGTGTCCCAATATATATATATATATACAGTATACCTATATTACATATATACCTATATATCTATCTATCTTCCACATAACAACTGTTTTCAGCTCCGACATCCCCAATCACCAGAGGCTCCAGCGCATGAGCGCCTTGGCCGAACGCCTCGAGTCGTCCTCGTCCTCCAGCGGCCTGGTGGCGCTGCGGACGGAGGTGGCGCAACGGAGCCAGGACCCGGGACGTTTCCGGGGAAACTCGGTGGAGAAACCTGGGTTTTCCATGGTTTTTACCCTCTGGTAAACATACAAAAAGCTATTGAAAATGGCCATTTATAGTGGATTTACCCATTAAAAATGGTGATTTTCCATAGCTATGTTAAATTACCAGAGGGTACACTGAAACTGATGGGAAAATCTATGGAAAACCATTTTTTTTTACGGTGAAACATGGTTTTCCGATGGTTTTTCATCGTGAAAATATATGATACATACGGGGGTTTTATTCACATAATGTTTGGTTTTCTATTTTTTTTTGAGAAATTGGGGGGGTGACTTAGCCCATCTCTTTCATTGGAAGAGATTTTGATTTCTTGAAATGACATCGGGAAATGGTGCGGGAAACCCTGAGATTTAACCATGAAATATGGAAGAAAAAAAGGAGGTTTCGGCTGGAAAACACAAGGCGATGAGTCCTTTTTTGCAGTCCTGAGGCAACATGTCGTACGACAAATTCGAGTCAGTTTTAGTACGAAACAACCACCACATTTTGGGGGTGCGCAACTTTGACCCAGACCCACATGATCCCGTATGTGGCTTCCGGCATCTGCTTGGTGTGCGGCTTTGGGGTTTTCTTGGGACAGCTATTTTTGAGGCAGACAAAAACATCTATCCCACTATGATCAAAAAAACAGCATTCTGTTTTGTTGAAAAAAATATCCCATGATTTGAAACACGGAATGGTATCACTCTCCAAAGTTATCATGAAGAAGCTGATTTACAAGGTTATTACATAATAGCATGGATGCCAGGAGCAACAGCGCTGCGAGACCGAGATGGCGGTGCTGCGCAACAAGATGCAGGCGTTCCGCTGGGTGAGGTGATGATGAACTCCAGGTTGAAATTTCCTCTAGAAACATGGCAAGTCCATCTTAGCCACTTTAATTCCCAAGATATGATGAATATGATGGGTAGTACAGTAGTTGATGTGGCTATCCGGATATGTACAAGATATGGCTGCCCCAAAAAGCCTTGAACGAAACATGCAGCATCGTCCTGAGGTGGCTGCAGGCTGTGCCACATGGTCCATGTCTATTTTGGTTGGTGCATGTGTTGGAATATATTCTGGGCAAATTATAACGACCTCACTGATCTCCCTCACTGGAATCATGGTTAGTAAGGGAAATAATCCCCAAATGGCCTTAATTCAGGTTAGTGAAATCTTATAATTTACCCAGATATATTGTGATTACCTCAAGACACCAATCTTGGGATTCAAACCACCGGATGTCTTTCAGTGAAGCCATTTTTTTTGGACACGTGGTATCAGGGCTTTATTCGCAAGTAGTAATAGGATATACCCTCTGGTAAACATACAAAAAACTATGGAAAATCACCATTTTCAATGGGAAAATCCACTATAAATGGTCATTTTCAATAGCTATGTTAAATTACCAGAGGGTAATTTGCCCCAAGACTTACGCGGGCCAGCTTGTTGCCAACAAAAGATTGCGGAACATGCAAGGATCTTGGCTTTGTGTCTTTAGTGTGATTCGCGCTTTGGACGAGCAGAAACGAAGGATGTGCCTCACCCATGAAGTTCACAAATTCTCAAAGAACCCCCAAGCTGTATATGGAGGTTTCCTGAAATGGGGGTACCCCCAGTCATCATCGATTTTATTTTCGGATTGTCCATCATAAACCATCCAGTTATTGGGTACCCCCCATTTTGGGAAACCTCCATATATTGTACTGGTTGGTGGTTTGGATCATTTTTTATTTTTCCATATATTGGGAATGTCATCATCCCAACTGACGAAGTCATATTTTTCAGAGGGGTAGGGCTCAACCACCAACCAGATGATATTTAAGAGTTACCCAACCATTCGATCACTTACGCAAATTGGCGGCAGGACTTTGCTGAAAGTTCGGATGCCCAGATGAGGCGACGAGGTGAAAAAAATCCCTGTGGTCACTGCTAAACCTTCTCAGCTTTGAGATGGAATGGCATGATGTAGAAACATATGTTTCTTGTGGCAGAAAACTCAGCCTGGATCCAGATATTCAGTCTTGGTCCATCCATTTTTTTTCTGAATCCTTTGGCCAATTTGGGACCCAAAGATTCCAAAGATCATTATGATCGTTTCTTTGTGTATTGTTTTGACTCGTTATTTTAGAACAGGTATCCCAAAATTCGATTAGGGGTACTCAAGTTTCTGCATATCATTGCTATTCACTTCATATTTGAAGTTTCATAGTATATATATATACACAGTATATATATATATACAGTAAATATACATACACTGTATATTCAAATTACATACATAATCATCCATAGCCCTTCTATATCCACAGCCTTTGCATATCTGTTATCGAAGGTTATGCCGGGAACGCCACAGTCCGAGGTTGTGATGATAGCATCGCTGACATCAAGGAGGTTGGGACTTGGGGGGCCTTAACCATCATTGCAGGCTTACCTGAAAAAGGGACAGGGTTATCCGGGTTATCCCCATGACAAATGGCAGGGTTCAACCGCACAGATACCTGAATTTATGGTGTTTGAGTCATGGTTTCGTATCACTGGTTTCAATGGTTTCTCATGCGCGCCAACTGGGCTGATCCTGGAAGTGACGGACTCTACATGGCATAGCAGGTTCCACATTTCATATGATCAACATGTATAAGCACAATATATATATATATATACACACACATACATGTATCTATGTATACATATAGCCAGCAATACTTAGTATATCAGCCGTACACTGGGAGAAAGACCGCTTCTGCCGCGCAGCCGTGAACCCCCGCCCCGGAGCCGCGACCCGCCGCCCGTTTCGTCCTCCGCTACCGTTGAGCGTCGCTGTTCGGATGCCGGAGCCGACGCGGCTCGTATCGTCCTTGGAGATGAAACCCACGGATCTGAAGGTGCCAAGGCTGAAGCCCAGAAGATCTCACCAGGTAATTTTTGGGGGATTTCCATGGGATTTTGATGGGATTTTGATGGGAATCTCATGGGATTTCCATGGGATTTTGATGGTTTTTTAACGGGATTTTGATGGTTTTTTTACAGGATTTTGATGGGATTTCCATGGGAATATGATGGGATTTTGATGGGAATCTCATGGGAATAGTGGGATAATTGATGGGAATCTATTGACCAATCAATATCATCCGGCACAGAACTATCCAACGTTGCTGAACTGAAAAACACATATATTGAAACTGAAACCATCCAACATTGACAATGATTACCTGATTACCTATCAACAACTTCTCATTCACCAAATGGGGTTGTATCAAAAACTTGGAACCCCAAAATCCATTCCATGGTTTGGAAAATCAATCCTTGTTAAAACTGTAATTTTGAGCATCCCCCGCGTTTTTGTGGCATACCCAAATGGGTAACCATTTGTAACCCATTTTAATGGAAGATTTCCTGCCCCAGGTCAAAAATAAGCCTTTTGCATCCTTCTGGCGCAGGGCATCTAAGGTTAGTCATGCCCTTTTTCAATAAGGAAACAGGAGGAACGACAGGCAAAAAATAGCCACCGACTGGTGAATCGACCTTCATTTTTCAGTAGAGTTCAAAGCTTTTGGGTCTAGAAACCTCCAACATCATCAGTGGGTAAACACATTCAATCATCATATTCCAAAACACACACACACACATATATATATATACACATACCACATACACATAGAAAATATGTACTGTAGACACATAACTGATGAACTGATGTAACCACATGATATACTACTTTTAAATGGGATATATCCCAGCGTCAATGCAGGGCCAAAAAGCTCACCACTTGCGATGCCGCTGAACCACCGAAGGTGCGCCTGCCGAAGCTCACGGACAGCTCGGGCGGCCCGTCGTTGTCGGAGAACGTGCGCAGCTTCTTTCAGACGTGTCAGTTCTTTGACGTCTGTCTGGTGGTGAAGGCTTGGGGTGGCTTGGGGGGGTGGTTGGTATGTTGGTATGTTGGGGTTGGAAGTTGGTGGCTTCGAACATTTGCAGAACAGGATATTAGAGACATCTACACCTTTAGATGATGATGTACAACATAGAACCATGCAGATACGGGCAGTTGCCCAACACTTTTTTTGAGAATGTCACGTTCGGGATATCAGCCAGTGAAGGTGGCGGGTATCCGACAAACTCATGGGATTTGACTGGCAGTAGTTCCAAATATTCAACAAACGTTGGGATGCGCAGAGCAGCATTGGGGATATTCTGCCTATTCTGCTGTAAATTTGGGGTAAATTCATATTCCACTTGATGGTCTCAATTTCTTTTTTGTTTTCCATCTGCCCAGAAACGGGATGTTTTCCATGGTCCCAATGATTTTTACCGATTTTTCCCAGAAGTCACCAATCAGCCCAGAATTGCCGCCCAATGAAGGACCAGAAGACCAGCCATTTTTTTTTGCTGTGAAACAAACATCATTTACCCTCTGGTGTTTAACGTAGCTATTGGAAATGGCCATAGAAATAGTTGATTTACCCAGCTATAAAATGGTGATTTTCCAGTTCGCTATGTTAGTTTACCAGAGGGTACCATCCGCCCAATTCAAACAGACCCAGTCTTCCGACCCCAACATAAACATGGTGACACAGGTTGTCAACCAGGCTCCGGAAGCCTGGGTAAGCTTTGGTTACATCATAAATTACATCCGCATTCTTCATGACCTCCCCATATGTTGGTTGTCATTGTTACCCTTTGGTAAACTAACATAATAACTATGGAAAATCACCATTTTCAATGGGAAAACTCACTATTTCGATTGGGCCATTTTCAATAGCTATTTTGACATAACCAGAGGGTAGCCTTTATTCATTGCTGACGACCTCATGATGGCGACCTCGGTCCCAAAATAGGTGAGCCGACGATTTAACGGAGTGAATTACTATACCCTCTGGTTATGACTAACGTAGCCATGGTATAGATGGCCCATAGAAATAGATGGTTTACCGTTCGCTATAAAATGGGTGGATTTTCCATGGCGAACTGTTAGTCATAGCCAGATGGTAATTCATCCAGACTGCCCATCTATGTTGGTAAATTAGAACGACCTCACTGATCTCCCGAAGCCTGGAATATCCACATCGCAGGACGTGCGCTTTCCGGTGCATCAAGCAGTCCTGGCATCTCTGAGTGAAGGCATGCAACGCTTTCTGAGGCCGGAGATTCGTGTGGTGTCCACAGTGTCCACCTGAAAAAGGGGATTTCAAAAAAAAAACACAGGGATACACTCCATTGCATGGGGAAATTTCATGGATATAATATCATTGAGATATTATTGAGATAAATATTAGTATAGATAAGTATATATAAGTATAAGCACGATTTTTTTCGATGGCTTTTGTCTGAAAATATGGGGATTCACCATCAATTCTGGAAGTGGATGTAAAGGATCAGAACCAAAAGTTCCACAGAATCTGAGTCAAAACGACTATCTCAAGCCCAAAAAACCATTGGAAGAGATTAGATGAGATTTCCATAATCTCTCAAATATTTCACTACAGTAACGTTGGCTGCCCAACGTTGGCACGGCGCGCCGTGCTCTGCGCCCAGGGAGGCCCTGGCTGTGTTGCCGCGCCCGGAAGTGATGTGCTGCGCCGTGGAGGAGTTGCCAAGTAGCCTTGCTGCTCCTTGTGGGGATGTTCCAAATAAATCCAAATATTGTGGAATTTGTGGTATAATATAACATAACTATACTTTATAATATAATATAATATAATATAATCTAATCATCATACTACTACTAATAATAAGACCAATACCAAGAATACCAATAATACCAATAATAATCATACAAATAATAATCATACTACTAATAATAATACTTATACCAATAATACTAATAATAATACCAATGATAATAATGATAATAATAATATTAATATATATATATATATATCAATGAATGGATAAACTGAAGATTTTTCTGCGGCCAGTAATCAAGACTTTCTCGAGGACTTTGCCTTGGAATGAGTTGAAACCATGAGGAAATGGGGATAAATATGTCAAACACATGGGATATTTTTTTTGGTTTAACCATCCAACATACGGGATACGATATGATAAAATTGATAAATGCTACTGAATGGATCTCCATGGTGAAAAAAATGTCACCAACAAAAAAAAAACGCAAATCCGCTTGGTAGGTCTAAACTTTAACACTATTTCTGAGATCCAACCATCAATCCATCAATCTACCCTCTGGTAAACTAACATAGCTATTGAAAATCACCATTTGTAATGGGAAAATCCACTATAAATGGCCATTTTCAATAGCTATTTTGACATAACCAGAGGGTATTTCGATCCCACCTTCTGGATCTTTTGGAACACTGGCAGCTGAGGTATCCAGTTGGGCATCTCCCACCCAAAGGCAGAGGGTGTCTCTCATGGATGGCTACAGGCTATAAAAAGCTTATGACTTTTTGGGGTCCAAAAAGGAAACATATTTTTGGTATGTTTACCTCAGGTTTAAAAAAAGTTGTACCATCTGGTTATGACTAACATAGCTATGGAAAATCCACTATAAATGGAGGTTTATAGCTGGGAAAATCATCTGTAAATGGGCAATTTTCCATAGCTATGTTAAATAACCAGAGTGTAAATGAAGCATAAGAAATGACCTTCAAAAGAGTAACGCTTCACTTTGATGTTTTTTCTGAGCGCTATATTTATGGAACTACACTTTTGAATCTTCGGTCGTAGTTTTTGGCCCTGGTTCGTACCGAAGGAACCACTCATTGCTCCATGTTTCACTTTTTGGGGCGGAGTTCAAATTTAACAAGGGAAAATCACTGGGCAGACAATCTGGTGGAATGTTTTCTATTTTGGTGGTACGGATTGTAGATTATGGCTTTAAATCGCCTGATTTTGGTAGTGACTCTTCGCTATGCGCACATGAATGTTTCTCAAGAAATATCTTCCTGAACGAACTAGATGAGTAACAAATGTAGCAACCTGGTTTGAAGAGATCACACCATTTCTTTGCTATACAGTGGAAATGTTATTCTTGAAGTTTATGTCGCCATTTCCATGGCATATGTTGTTTGCCTTTCTATATATGTTTTTCCCGACTTTCGGTTGCTTAGTCCCGATTTAGCATGGACATTGTTTACTGGTTGGTGGTTTCATACATTTGTTATTTTCCATAGTATATGGGATGTCATCCTTCCCATTGGCTTTCATATTTTTTCAGAGGGGTATACCTATACCACCAACCAGATCACTATTATGATTAATCACTATTAACCACCAACCAGGTTTACATTTTCCAAAGTTTTCCCCATTTTTCCATCTTTTTAAACAACGTCTCCATGGAGGCACCATAGAGGTAGAAGAGACAAGTTTTCATCCATCATCCCCTTGTTGCGAGGCAGTTCTGGTCCTTCTGGACTTCGCATACCAATTGGGTGGCTCGGTCATGACATGGAAAGGGGACCATGAAAGGGGTTTAGAACCGGTAAAACCCAGTTCCAATGAAAAACATGGAATATTTCCAGTCATATATGGGTTAGGCACCACTTATATATTATTCTATAATATATATATTATACTATAATATATAATATATGACATATATATATATGTATGTATAATTATATACTAAGTGGAATGCACATCCAAGCAGAGAAAAAAAGGGGCATGGATCCATTTTTCGTCCATTGATTTGCGGTCACAATCCAGGTTCGGCTAGGACTCGATCATGCAATGGAATCGACTTATGGATGGAATTATAGAATGTACTATGGATATTAGTACACATATTAGGATTCAATCATTTCAATCCTATCAATGGAATCCTGTTTATTACCTCTTTTTTGGATGGTTTTTCACGAAACCCTATAAATCATGGGATTTTGATGGAGTTTGCCCATCAACTGGTGCAGGATGTCGCTGGCCCACGTGAATCGTTACGTAAATCGCCATGAGAATCTCCATTTTTCTGGTCCGTGAGGTGGTGCCTTCGAATTGGACATCGAGGTGCTTCTGTCTGATGTCTTCCCAGGTTGGAAATGGGCCCCAAGTGATAGATCCAATGCTAAAATATGCGAAATAGAATACTAAGCTAGAATTTCAAATTTGTGGAGTATATCTTATGATATTGGCTATTTAAATCACAATTTCAGGATGGTTCAAGCATTTAAAAACCACAATTTTTGATGCTACCCCTTTCCATTTGGTCAGGGAATGGATTTTACCCACAACCGGCAGGGGGAATAAACCAAAATGTCATCTATTCAAATATGGGCATGTCAGTATCCAATTTGTGGATAGTATACATTTAAAAATCGGTTCGACTCAAGTGATATTTCAAACAACAATACGCGGGTACATGACATTGACCATCGCTTATGAATAGTTGACGGTGACCGCCCCCCAAACATCGTTGGTTCATTAGTGGGATCACCCGCAAAAGAGTGACATCAGTTACTATTTAAAGAACAATGGTACCGCCCTTTGCATAAACTGGGGCACGCTGGGTTTACTAATCTTGGGTTAACGTTAGTTGTTCACACCTCATTGGGTGAAAAGGTGGCCAGGTGATCATTTTGGCGGAGTTCTTTGGAAACGTGGAAACGCAATCCTTGTAGTGAAAGAGATCACCACTTTCAAAAAAGCCATAGTTCAGACATTCTTAATACAACCCATATAGTTTTGTGTGTTTTATATCCCATGTATATATATATATACATACATATACAGTATATATATATATATATCCCAACATTAAATCCCCATATCATCGGTCACCAAAGTTCTGTAGGGGATATATATATTTATTTTTAAATCCCATATGGGTATACATATATATATACAGATGATACGTATGTATATGTATGTATATGTTATATGATGGTTCCTTGTCCGATTTCACACACCATCATTGGGTCACCAAAAATCGTTCCAGGAGCTGCGCGACGTCCTGAAGCTGGCGCAGATCTTTGAGCTGCCGATGCTGCAAGAGCGGCTGGTGCCTTGGAGATTTCGCAAACGCGGGAGATGACTTCTGGGGATATCATGGTATGATATACCATCTGGTAAACTAACATAACTATGGAAAATCACCATTTTTAATGGGAAAACTCACTATAAATGGCCATTTTCAATAGCTATGTTAGTTTACCAGAGGGTATGATATGATTCATATGGGAATATCATGGTTGTATGATGGAAAAAATGGGTCAAAAACCTCTAATTGACCCTTCTTTTCACATCAAACATGCTGGGAGTTGTGGATTTTCGTCACCCTGAAAATGGTGCATAGCCAGACATGTATGTATGTATTTACAGTATATATATATACACATATATTATAATACATATATACATACATGTTTGTATATAGCTATACATGCAAAGCACCCAGATTCTGGGGTTTGTCCAGTGCCTTTGCGACACCAGATTTAGTGGTGAAGGGGCCCCATGTTTGTTGCTGTCGCTTAGATCCCCTGTGGCCAGTGGGATGAAATTATCCAAAGACCATGTTGGGTTAAACCTATCCTACCGGAAGTTTGAAACGACATACCCCGCAAAAATGTATGGTTGGGTACTAATATGGGTAAAGAAACCTTGGATGGTTTTTCAACCCTATAAATAATGGGATTTTGCCCATCAACTGGTGCAGGATTTCGCAACCATCCACCGTATGGGTAAAGATAGACCTTAAAATCTGCGGTTGACCCATACCCATAACGCATCACAGTCCCATCACATTTTCACGACGATGGTGACATTTGCACGCTTCCCCATTGAACAGTTGTGAACATACGCTTGTATAAACCCATCTTAAATCGGGAGATGACAAACCTTAAGTTGGAATATAAAACCATATAAACACCATATAAGACCATATGAAATACATTAATATACTTATATATACAGTATATAATTATATATATTTATATATATATATATATAACCATTAAATTTTTCACTCATAGAAAAGCTGCACAAGACCTCGCAATGAGGTGGAGCCAATGGCGCAGCAAGTGACCCACGCCAGTATCATGGAAGCTTTGCTTCGCGGGGTGGAATGAGATGTTTTGTAAAAAACCTTGGGAAATGCTGAGTGAATGTGTGATCATATGTGATTTTGAGCTTGAAAAATGCTGAGTGAATATGTGACTGTTTTTTTCCATGGGGATACCACATGAACCTTTGGGTGTTTTGGCTATAAATCTCATCAAAGTATGTACATATCACATATCTATATTTTCAGGGGAAAGATCTAAAGCAATCTTAAACCAACTTAAAAGAGGTCTTTGCAAGGCAAACTTCGATTGGAAATCATCATGTTCAGGGTTTGATATTGAATTGGGACGGAAATCCATCAGCACAAATGTGAATCATCACCAACCAAGATGGGATACAACATATACGACCAACAGACACTGGGAATTCGAGCCCCTTGCAATCCCACTTGGATACTTTACAACCGGTGCAAATGTAGCTGTATCGGAGGTTCGCTATGCACAGGAAAGGTTGATCAGAGGACTACCTCTGACAGATTTACCAGTTTTCCAGTTGCTTTTGGATGTCTTGGCTTTATTTCAAGTTGCCAGTGGGTGGTGATCACTTCAGAAACTTCGAGAGGCAGGATGTGAGGCAGGCGAGGCAGGCCTTGAGGCACCCATGAGAGAAAATTTCGGGTTTAAGGTTTGTTAAGGAAATGACATTTACTAGTGTTAGTTTGGCCCCCATTCTATAGTTTGTTCTGGGGTCATTTATGAAAAAGCTAGGATCAACGGTCACGGACTGATGGCCCGCTGCCTGGGTCCAATGGAAGTAATGGGAGACACCCAGGTTCCGAGGTCGAAATATCCTCGGCCATTTTCATACATTTCTTGCGGGGTGCATGTTGAAAATCAACATTTTGTTCCCACGGCATCCGCGTTAAATGAAAAGGGTGTAAACCAATTCGAGTTTGGGGAACGTACATTTTTACCCATCACGCGACATGCATCTTTGCAGATCCTCTTTAAAAAGTCCCACGCCTGCAATCGATTTTGACACTGCTACAAAACCCACACATTTAGCTGACTTTTGTAAAGGTGCAGAACCATGCGAAAAACTATTTTAAATATGGCCGCCATATTTCGGGAGATTAGATTCCGTAAGCACCAGATATGGGCACCTGGGTTTTGATACTTTTGATACATCACCATGTTGAATGAACCCACACATCTTACACACCAGAGAGAGAGAGAGATATATATAATTATACACACCTTTGTATTGTATATACCCCTATTCATCCAACCTGTTTGTTAAAAGGTATGCCATCAATCGCAGTGGTCTTGACCTTCCAACTGTTGAGAATGGGGCCCTTTAAAGTGGCTGATGGGGGAGAGAACGCCCCAGGTTTGCACATGAAAAGCGTACCCCTATTAGCGGCATGTGATGAATAAGGTAGTACAACCATTTAAAAATCGAGTGCAGCAACCCGCAGACCCCACAAAACATCAAAAAACGACCAAAATACGTTGCCCCCAAAATCGCAGCTCATTGTTTTCGTGACGTCGTTCCAAGGAGATTTTGGCCATCTCGGTCCAGTTTGATCTGATGGGGCTTTACAATCACGCCTTTAAGATCCTGGTTTTGAGTGGTTACTTGAAGGACCCGTCCGCCGGCTAGGGGAGATGGGGGAAAACCTGGGATTTGTGAAGATTTTAGGGAAAATCATCGGACAATCTATTTTGATGGAGGAAAGACAAGAAACAATTGTTGATGATTGTTGATGAAGATCTGGGGTCATTTTCATTGATGAGGAATGAAAACAAAAAACGACTGGAGGTACGAAAACACACCTCATATGGGCCTCAGCAATAACTGAAGAAAAAAAGGAAGGCATACTTTCAGTCTCATTGGTTTTGCGGTTGAAATGCCTGATGATGGAATGCCAATCATAAATTTCAATCATATATTTGACATATGATTATCACAATTAATATCACAATCATATATGTGAAACTCAAACATATACAAACAATGCTCATGATGATTTTTTTGATATCCCAACGCCACGAAATGGTTTAGGCAGCTTGGTTTTTAGCTGCCCGAAGGAGATGGCCAAAAGCAATTCGATGTTGCAGTATCCTGAGCTACCTGGAAAGACATGGTTCCGGAAAATTCGTGGGATTGAGCCATGGAGCCATGGGAATTTATTAAAGCCGTCAGTTTATGATGGGAAAAATGATGATTCGAATCAGGGGTACCCTCTGGTAAACATACAAAAAACTATGGAAAATCACCGTTTTCACTGGGAAAATCCACTATAAATGGGCCATTTTCAATAGCAAAATGTTAAATTACCAGAGGGTACCCTATGTTCAGAGCCATGGCTCTGTCTTGCAAAGGAGCTGAGATTTAAGGGATTTCTGACATTTTTTCAGACCCAGAAAAAAACCGCAGATTCCAGTTTATATATTTTGTAACCATCCAATTTCAGCAGTACCCAATATTGAGCCATACCTTTTTGGGGCAAAAGATGGGCCACACTTCATTACACATTTGCCTGCAAACAATTCTGCAACATCTGTGGCGACCCCATATCTTGGTACATACCCTCTGGTAATCAAACGTGGCAATGGACAATCCACCATTTATAGATATTTATAGATGATCTTCCCATTAAAAAAAATAAACCCATAGATTTATAGGGATCTTCCATTACATAGCTATTGCAAATTGCCATTTAGTTGGTTGATTTACAGTACCAATTAAAAATTGTGTTTTTCCATAGTTATGTTAGTATGTAACCAAGAGGAATGGTTAATAATATGGTTATATATGGTTATTTAATGGTGATATATGGTCATTGAATAGTTATTCCATGGTTAAAAATCGTGGTTTTCCATTGCCATGTTTGATTGTCAAAGGGTAAATCACCATTAATCACCATTAATTACCAGTAAATCACCATGAATCACCATTAATTACCAGTAAATCACCATTAAGTCTCATTAAAACCCATTAAATCACCATTAATCACCATTAAGTCTCATTAAAACCCATTAAATCGCCATTAATCACCATTATGTAAGTCTCATTAAAACCCATTAAATCACCATTAATCACCATTAATTAATCACCATGGGTTAACCCTTAATTACCAAAGGGTACCCAAAGTCCCCAAGTTGAGGTCCCGTTTCGCTCCTAGCTCCTAGCTCCATTTCGCCTGATGAAATCTCAGGGTTAACATGATATAGCTATGAAAAAATAGCCATATATCTATTAATTGATATAGCTAATGTATATATTAATGAATACATATAGTCATCCCCAAATAGATGGAAAAGTAAATCACCATCAAATTAGTAGGGATTTACTTTTCCATCTATTTGGGGATGACTATATATATACATACTGTACATTATGGATATAAAAATAATAGAAGATGTATTTTCCATATTATATATAAACACACACACAAATTTGTATGTTTCAGTTTCATCCTCTTCATTTTTGTTGTCCTACTGTCATTTTCTAGTCACAGTCACTATGATGGCACTGATGTGTGTAGCAGCTGCAGGCTGATGCAACATATGTTGCTCCACTTTGCTGCGACTTCACATGCGAAGTGAGCCAAATTTGACCTTTCCGGGGTCAGCTGGAGCGGAGTACCGTCATCAGGAGAGAGCGGAGGTGTTTTCTGAATGTCAAATCTGAAGATATGGAAAATCACATTTTTTTATGGGTAAATCAACTATTTCGACTGGGCCATTTTCAATAGCTATAGCAGCTATGTTAGTTTTCCAGAGGGTATTTCCAGACAATTGCCATTTCCTTCAGAACCAATATTCATCCATATTTCTGCCTGCTATGCTGCAATTTTTACTTCCGTGCATATCCTTTTTTTAAACCAATCTTCTGCAATAGACATTGGTAGAAATTGGGATTTACCCCTCTGGTAAACTAACATAGCTATGGAAAATCACCATTTTTAATGGGACAATCCACTATTAATGGCCATTTTCAATAGCTACGTAACAAATTACCAGAGCGTACAGCGGTTTTTTGATGTTTTTTGTTTTCTGCATCCTCCGCTGGCTTCGAATTCACATCCATCTCGTGGTATCGTTGTGGTTGCAGGACGGTCCTCCAGAAGATCAGTGGCAACATATGTTTCATGGTGCTTTGCTGAATGAATGACCTCGAATGAACACATCAAAACAAGTATGTATTACATATATATATATATATTCAGATATATTCAGCATATATGCGTTTGATCAAGCACAGTTGTTTTGGAGGGGTGATCCCTTATTAAAGATGATACAAACATCAGCAGCATGGCCGCCATGTCAGAAACCAATCTGGGCATGTCATATGTCGCTTTTTGTTCCAACAGGATTTCAATTTGGAAACGTTTCTATTGTGGTCTCAGTTGTGGTTGGAAACCCCAACATATTACAACATATTCCAACATATTCCAACCCCAACAGGTTGTGGACACACAAAAAACCGCACCAAGTTGGGTCCAAAAATCGAGTGCTCATTGGGAAGCACCGCTCGATGGTCTCTATTTTTTGCATTCATTTTCTAGCAGCCAGGTCACCATGTTCGCACGTTGCTTGTTGCAGTCGCCATTGGTTCTCTGTGGACGTCCCCCGTGCAGCTAATTGGTCGTAGAATCGGATATCCAGAGATCCAGAGACGATCAACCAAGCAAGGGAACATCCAAAGTACAGGGAAAATGCATAATTATACATACATTAATGTATCACAGATGTATCTATACATACACATACATACACTATATTAATGTATATAAATATCACATATATATATACATACATACATTGTAATTCATATGATATAGGAAATGATATGATTTGAAAGATCCACATATTGTATATCAGCTGGCGAACTCTGCTGGTTGGCACGCTGGAAATCCATTGCTGGTTGTGAGACTCGTGGGATCTGAGAAGGAAATCCTCTGCTAATCCAACGCCATGGAAAATATGGAAAATGGACCAGTCGAAATAGTGGATTTTCCCATGAAAATGGTGGATCTTTCCATGGCCATAGTTTTTTGTATGTTTACCAGAGGTTAACCACTATAATAGGAAAATCAACTATTTCTATGGTCTATGGCGATGTTCAATAGCTATGTTAGTTTAACAGAGGCTAAATACCATGAATATCCCATTGAATCACTATAAAACGTCATTAAATCACTATAAAATCCCATGGCAGTGTTGAATTACCAGAGGGTCCGTTGCTGAGCACTCCACAGCTGAGAAAGCATCCGGGATGCCCATTTTGACTCTGGACACCTTTGACTGCTGGGGCGGTCTCCATTTTTCAAAGATAGAGGTAACATGCTGATGGTTGATACTGGTTGATAGCGGTTAATAATGGTTAACAGTGGTGGTGAAAATAATGGCTATTACTGGTTGTATAACCAACAATAAACGGATGAAAAAGGGATAATTGTTGTGTACCCTCTGGTGAGTTTCCAGTTTGCGAACTGGAAACTCTGCATTTTTAATAGGTGAATCATCGAACTCGACTGGCCATTTTCCATAGCTATGTTACCAGAGGATACTATACTAGGTGGTTAGTTACATTAGTTCCATACTCAGTTTTATTCATGCTACAATATACTAAGTTATATCCCCAAGTGTAAGGTAATAATTAATGTCGCAATTGCATAACTCATTAGACTCAAATTTGTAAATTATATTTCTGTTATTTAGATACCCATAATTAAAATTCCATTTTTGAATTGTTTCGCGAGTGTCCACGATCAACATGGTGCTGTCCCAAATCGCAATGCACCGAAGCGGGGATTGCTGCATTGCGATGCCCGAGAGAAAGGACGGTGATGGGAACGGTGGTGCTGGGGGACCAATGGAGTTTCCTAATGGCTGGGGCTACCCCAAATCATCCAGTCGTCATGGATGACCATTTCGTGAAACGGTTTTGGGGGTACCTCCATTTTGAGAAACCTCCATATTTGTATATATATATATATGTGAGTA
This sequence comes from Cladocopium goreaui, assembly GCA_947184155.2. NCBI lineage: Eukaryota > Dinophyceae > Suessiales > Symbiodiniaceae > Cladocopium > Cladocopium goreaui. The sequence goes on along the minus strand of CAMXCT020002269.1, from coordinate 137,345 downwards.
TTGTGCATCTACAATCTACAAGTTTTACCGGGACCATATCCCACTAGAAAACTCGCGATCGGCATCCCTCCATGGGCTGGACGCCGTTTCCGAAACGGATGCCAGGTGGTGCGGAACGCCATGGCCGAGTCGGGGGCTCAGGGGGATTCCCATGATATATTTTGCTGGATACTGGTTGGTCATTGGTGGTTTGGAACCATGGAATTTTATGGCTTTTCATATTGGGAATGTCATAATCATCCCAACTGACGAACTCATATTTTTCAGAGGGGTTGAAATCACCAACCAGGATATATACACATCTGGTTTATGGCACTTTATTGGGATGTAATCAGATAATCGTATCACTCTCTCTCTCTCTCTACATGTATAAAGTGGGAATAGGAATATACATAGCAGGAATACAATAGGGATATCATGAAATACCTGCTTATTTAATTTAACGTAGCCATGGAATTTCACAATTTTTAATAGGTAAAAAAACATCAATCATCTATAAAGGGGCCCCACAGCTATGTGCAACAACCAGAGGGTACTATTTTTCTCCAATAGCGATAGCTTGGGGTTGTTAACTCTAAAGGCGGATGGGCCCTGATTTTTTGGATCACTCTCCAGGATTCATTCCAAATTCGTTGAGGTGCCTGGCTAGATCTGGTGAATGGAACTTTAAATGTAGCTATTGGTATATCCATATTCCCTATGAAATAGCGAGCTGTTAGGAGTATCCTAATATACCCGTGTATCCATATATCCATGTAGCTATTGGTATATCCAATCAGAGTTTCCAACAAATGATAGTTCTTTGACGATGTTTCCCATGTTTCCCTTCCGGGATGTCCCAGAAGAATCATGGGATTTGGAGTTGGGGTTTTTCTACGGTTGATCCATGGAGAGATCAAGTGCAGAATGTGGGGGACTTCTCTGAAAATTATGGGGGAAAACCTCTAAATCCTATTTCAATGGGAGATCTCCAGGATCCATTTGAATGGAGGTACGTTAGTACCATATATATAAGGCCATATTTTTGGGGTATATCCCTTTGCATAGGCCTTACATAGGCCTTATATATGGTAGGTACCTCCAATTTAGTGAGAAGATCATTTTCCTATTTCAGGGCACCAACTTGGAGTATGCCCGATTTCTGGCTGGGTAAAACCCAGAGAGTTCCCCCCGATGTTTTCGCAGGGTCAAAAAGGATGAGGATTCCGATATAGATTTTTGCTTGAACCAATCCATTTTTTTTTACGGAGGTGGTAACCAGTTCAGCACCTGTTTTTCATTTTTCCAGGTTTCTGATGCTCAGAATGGTATATAGGTTACAGTTCCCCAGAAAAGATCAAATTTTGTAACATCTCCAATCCCGAGTTTTCGCGACAAACAACTTTTCTATACTATTCTTTTTTTTTCATCCAACCTCAACATATACCATCTGGTTATTATGGAAAATCCCTAATAGCCATGGAGGTTTATAGCTGGGAAAATCATCTATTTCTATGGGCCATTTTCCATGGCTATGTTAAACAACCAGAGGGTAAACATTAGGATTCAATCCTGTAAATGGAATCCTGCATCACCAAAAGGATGGTTTTTCAACCCTATAAATAATGTGATAGACCATCAACTGGTGCAAATTCAACCTTTTCTCACATCTTTGGGGTTAGCATCTCAGGATGGCCAGCTTGCAGCAGCTACCGAACCAATTGGAAGCCATGCAGGCGATTTCCAGCTGTTTCCGTTCCCCAAAGGTTTCATGGAGGTCAACGGGTCCAAAGTTACTGAGCAACAAAGAGGGTCTATGAAGAGTTTTTTTTTTAAACATATTTTTTCTGGGATATATATGATATAGAAATATGATATCAAAAAAAATTATTGGAAAACATATTTTTTCTGGGATATATGATATATGGTCATATTTTGTCGTGAAATATCAGTTGGTGCATTGCACCAAAGATGATATTAGGGGACTATAATGGAAAATGATTGTTCTTTAAGAGAGAGATCAATTTCAAGATCACCCTCTCACCAGAAAATACCAGGTCCTTAGCCCTTTCCACTGGAGCCTTTAGCTCTGAGCTGCTGTAATACTTGACAGCGGGGCAAGCCTCCAAGGTTAAGCAGCCAAAACCCTGCAAGAGTTGACCCGACATCTTCTGGGTGGAAGCTTCCACTTCAGCCTCCCCACAAAGACAAGCAAAAGGAAAGGAAGAGAAGGGTGAAGGAGAAGGAAAAGGACACAAATATAGCTGGTTGGTGGTTTGGAACATTTTTTATTTTTCGGACTTTTCATATATTGGGAATGGAAAATCATCCCAACTGACCAACTCCATCATTTTTCAGAGGGGTTGGTTGAAACCACCAACCAGGACACAAATATCGACACATTACAATTGCGTCCTGGAGACGGCCACAGGCCGAGTTCGTCGAACGCTTGGCTGCCGGGGCCTCACGGGAGCCCTGTATGCCGGGGCTGAAGCCACTGGGCAAGTTCGGACGAATTGGTTCTTTGTCCATTTCGTTAGCGGATCAATCCTTTTGGTGGTTTCAGTTTTCATCGCGTTCCCCCAAAATGGCTTGTGGAGTTTTTATTCAATTTTATTCCAAGTTCTGGGTAGAAATAATGCCCAATTTTTGAGCCACTCATAACCCATATTGGGGATGTTTGTGTGACATCAATGAGTCTTAACCAGCACATGCTGCGTATGGGGGACTAGATTGTTCAATTCACCATCATTTTCCCATGCCAATTTCAATTTTTGGGTATACCGGTATACCCCACTTTCAAACAAGTCCATCAATCACTGGTTGGTGGTTTGGAACATGAAATTTATGACTTTCCATTCAGTTGCGAATGGAAAATCATCCCAACTGACTTTCACTCCATCATTTTTCAGAGGGGTGGCGAAAACCACCAACCAGATCATATTTTTGGCCCAACATCCATCATATCCCCATATAGTAGGTTGATGTCGAGGATCCGAATCTAAAACTAGTATTACCCCCAAATTATACCCATGAGAATCCCATGAAACTAGCATTTTAGTCTGATTAGAATACCAAGATACCTCCATTATCATCCCATTATTGTTCCATTTGCATCTCATCTGAAAGGTGCAGGTGCCGCCGTGCTGTTCTCAGCCTCCGTTTGGGTTTGTAAAGACTGCGAGGTAGAGAGATGTACGCAGCAAAATAAGGGGGAGATAATACCTGTCAGAGTTGGATTACGATGTAATATGTATATATCACAACTAATTAAAATAAATAAGAAAATAAACACATGAATGAATAAATAATTAAGTAAGTAAATAAACATATATATATACACATACACATACACAGTCACCCTGGAGTAGATAAAATATGGAAATTTCGATGAATCCTCCGTCAAATGGGCATATTTGAAAATCCCATATATATATATATACATATGTGTATATATATATACATACGTGTATATATATATATACACATATCTGGATAAATACAACGATGTCATATCGGGATGTCCGACTGATGGGATTAGGATTGGGCTATCCCAGAATGGCATCAACTTGCAACGCCTTCATCTCAGTCAAAATGCTGATCCCATGATCTAAATCCTCATCTTTTTCAGTGCGCCATTTTTTTCCCGTTTGTCATCAATATCCTCATCACCCATCATAGTTAGATACTGCAACTCCCCATGTTTTTCCAGTGTAGATCGCATGTTGTTCCATTTTTCATCATTTTTCTAGATATGCCCAAAAAAAACATGTTTCATCATTTTTCCATCATGTTTCCATCATTTTTCTAGATATAACCACAATTTTTCATCATTTTTCTAGATATTTTTCTGGCTTTTTCTTGGCAAATCTACCACGTAGACCCGGTCACTGCGCGGCATGAGGATGCACCTGGGTCCGCCGCTGGAGACACTGGAAGGCGGAATATCCCTGCAGTTATCATTGGATATCTTTGGATATACCCTCTGGTAAACATACAAAAAACTATGGAAAATCACCATTCTTAATGGGAAAATCCACTATAAATAACAATTTTCAATAGCTATGTTAAATTACCAGAGGGTATCTTTGGATATGTCTGGGTAAATTTCATCACGACCTCACTGATCTCCCTCACTGGAAATCATAGTTAGTAACGGGAATCATCCCCAAATGGCCTTAATTCAGGTTAGTGAATTAATATAATTTGCCCAGAATATATCAGTTATTACCACCTATCCAGTTCTAACCCATCCACTTTTTTCAACTATGAAAGATTATAACCATCCAGTTTTGACTGGATATAAATGGTAGAATTGGATAGAATTGGGATAATTGGAACCCCATATCCCAACTTATTGGGGCTTCTTACCACGGATATATATATATATATATGTATATAACATCAACCACAAACTGCAGCCCTAAGTTGAGTAGGTTTGGAAATGGCGAAACATATTGATTTGTGAAATCCCTTGGCATTTTGATGGCCAAACCTATAACAGGCATGGAGAAATTCCTGGATGTGGCAGGCATGGAGAATGGTCGCGATGGTCGTGCTGCACCAATGTCTGCCACTGATGGGGATCGTGAACATCAAACGTGACATTTGCAGATAGGGATGTGCTTAAATGCCATAGAATCCAGTGGTTATGCGGGAGTGTTTATCATTACTACAGTAACCCATTAGTGTTTTTTTTTGACTAAAGATCCCTGGGTGTGTTTCAAACTGCAGATCTTGTCGGAATTTTGAGCGCTGCCCTATCATCACATTGGCACACCAACAACAGGCACCTGGAATGATGAAGCCAACTGACTTTCATTATCTGATCGGGGGAAAAAATGCGAAGTTTTTTTTTTGACCTTTACCATCATTGACCCAAGGTTGGTCAATCTCTCCATTTTTCTCACATCAGGTCTTTTTTCTGTGGTTTTCTAGTTGGAACTGGCGGTCTTTACGACGAGAAAATCATGGTCTTTCTGATGGTCAATCTCTTCATTTTTTCGGCCGAAAAGTCGGACACCATCCTGTGACTCCACACTTGAAAAAGCATCCAAACTTTCATCCTTTTTGAGGGTTGCTATAAAAACCATTACTACTGGTTTTAAAGTTTAAACCCCGTGGATTGTTTTCATGAAAAATCATGTTATATCCCCCATTTTTCATAGATTAATCATTTGTCACAAGAGTGACATCCCACTTTTTCATCCTATGAGGTACCCTCTGGTAATTTAACATAACTATGGACAATCACCATTTATAGTGAATTTTCCCATTAAAAATGATGATTTTCCATAGTTATGTGACAGTTTACCAGAGGGTAAACGTTCGCCTTGGACTTGACAGCTTGGTCCAAGTCTCCAGTCCTTGCAGGGTCCACGTGAAACTGAGGCCCGGGCCATGCTACGAGGTGCGATGCCATGGGAGAAATCATGGGAGGGGATTGAAGTGGCCAATCTATGACTGGTTGGTGCTTTGGTGGTTGGGAAAACCATGGGAAACCCATGGGAAAACCATGGGAAAACCATGGGAAAATGGTGATTTATATAGTAATAATGACTAGTTGGTGGTGACTGGAACCATGGAATTTTGAATGACTTTCCATGAAAAGTTGGGAAGATTATCATCCCAACTGACGAACTCCATCATTTTTCAGAGGGGTTGGTTGAAACCACCAACCAGATGAGCATATCATGGTATTTTACGGGCATATTTCGTTTTTTTTTTGGATATCACTAGCCAGCAATAGATGAACAAATTGGGTGTGTCTGAAAGTGCTATACTCCACCAAACGGCAATTTCAGCAGGGGATGATGATAAATCACGTGACTTAAGGGTATCCTATCTTCCAAACCCATATTGATCCGTATAAAATGGGGTTGGAACTGATCGCTCGCCAAGCAAATCGCCAACATGGGAAGATCAACCACGGTGACCGTAGTTGCTTCACCATTGATCGTCCTGGATTGGAAATTCAGGGGAAAATCTAGTGGCAGTAAGTGGCAGTACCTGTACTGGTTGGTGGTTTGGTGGTTGGGAAAACCATGGGAAAACCATGGGAAAATGGTGATTTCTATAGTAATAATGACTGGTTGGTGGTGACTGGAATCATGGAATTTTGAATGACTTTCCATGAACAGTTGGGAATGGAAAATCATCCCAACTGACGAACTCACTCCATCATTTTTCAGAGGGGTAGGGCTCAACCACCATCCAGTGTATGAAAAAAGACAGCTACAAAATTTCTGAATCCTGTTGTGTTTTCCCTCAGCCCATACGAGATTGGACGGCATTTTGCATCCTAAAAAATAGCTTCGAAATTGGAATTTTTGGTGAAAATAATCTCCATGATGTTGTGGAACCATCCGTTTTTTTATGAGAGCTGGCCGCTGTGGGAGTGCACTTTTTTCCATGCAGTCATTACATTAATCATTATATTAGTCATTATATTAGTCATTATATAAGTCATTAAATAAATCATTATTTTTATCATTATATGAATCATTATATGAATCATTCTATGAATCATTATATTAATCATCAAATGAATCATAAAATGAATCATCATTATATCAGTCATTAAATAATTCATTATTTTAATCATTTTATTAATCATTATATTAGTCATTATATATATCATTATATTAATCATTATATTAGTCAATAAATTAACAAGTATATCAGCCATTACAAAAATCATTATATTAATCATTATCTTAGTCATTATTAAAGTCATTAAATCATGAAATGAATCACTATATTTATCATTATATGAATCATTATATTAATCATTATATTAGTCATTGCATTAGGCATTATATGAACCATTACATTAATCATTATATGAATCATGATAATAATCATGATATTAATCATTAAACTCTTCATTTTAATAATCATTAAATTAATCATTTTATTAATCATTATAATAATCATGATGTTGATCATTTTATTAATCATTATATTGATCATTATATTAGTCATTATATGAATTACTATTTTAATAATTATATTAATCAGTATATTAATCATTATATCAATCATTATACTAATCATTTTAACATTCATTATATTAGCCATTGTATTTATCATTATATTAGTCATTAAATTAATCATTATATTAATCATTATATTAATCATTTTATTAATCATTACATTATTCATTATATATAAACTCATTAAATTAGTCAGTATTTTACTCATGATATTATAATCATTGTATTCATCATAATAGTAATCATTTTATTAATCATTCTTAAAATATAATCATGATACTAGTCATTATAAAAGTCATTAAATGAATCATGAAAAGAATAATATTTATCATTAAATGAATCATTATATTAATCATTTTATTAATCATTATATGAATCATGATATTAATCATTAAATTAGTCAATAAATTAACAAGTATATCAGCCATTACAAAAATCATTATATTAATCATTATCTTAGTCATTATAAAAGTCATTAAATAAATCATGAAATGAATCACTATATTTATCATTATATGAATCATTATATTAATCATTATATTAACTATATTAGTCATTGCATTAGGCATTATATGAACCATTACATTAATCATTATATGAATCATGATAATAATCATGATATTAATCATTAAACTCTTCATTTTAATAATCATTAAATTAATCATTATATAAATCATTATATTCATCATGATATTGATCATTTTATTTATCATTTTATTAATCATTATATTAATCATTATATTAATCATTATATTAGTCATTATATTCTTGAAAAAATACGTCATTACATTAATCATTATATTAATCATTATAGAAGTCATTAATGAATTTTGGTTTTTCCATGGTTTTTTTTGCAGTTTGGCCTGGGGGGAGCAGGTGTGGAGACGCGCATTTTTTTGAGAGGTACTGTGATGAAAGCATCTTCACATGAAAAACATTCAAAACAACAATGGAAAAAACAAAAAAAAAGTTCAGACCCATGGGCAAGGTCTGGGAGAGGCCTGGCAGGGGACATGGGTCTGAACTTTTTGTTTTTTGGTTTTTCCATGGTTTTTTGCAGTTTGGCCAAAAACCTCGAGAACACAAAAAAAAAAGTTCAGACCCATGGGCAAGGTCTGGGCTATCCACACACAAACCAAAAAACCAAAAAACCAAGAAACCAAAAAACCAAAAAACCAAAAAACCAAAAAAACCAAAAAAACAAAAAAAACAAGATTGCACACCCCAAGGGGAGGGGGTCAGATGCAGAGTGTTGGGTCTTGTCTTTTTGTTTTTTTTGTTTTTTTTGGTTTTTTGTTTTTTTGGTTTTTTGGTTTGTGTGTGGATAGCCATTGCAGATGTGCCAAGCAGAGATTGCCAGGCACTGTCAGTGGTTGCACTAGAAGCAAGGTCGATACACTACAGTACAGCAATGTTTGCTATGACATAGTGCATTCAGCCAATGAACAGCAGAGAGGAATGGAATTCAATTTTGTCCGGTTGCGCCATATGCTGTTGGATCTTTGCACAGGAAATGCTGCAATTTGCGCACTCCCACAGTGGCCTGTTCTGTTTTTTATGGGGACAATCCTTTGATTTTTGGCTAACACAACGAATCCATCTTTGTTGACGAATTTCCCAATTTCTCATGAAAAATCATGATCTTGTAATTCAACATATTTTCATTGATGTTCACCATGTATATGTGGAATTACCGATATAAATCATTGATTTGTATCCCTTATATTTCCAGCATTTTTCCATGAGTAGTTCACCACGTTGGTCGAACGCCCCAGGTCAACGGGCCCATGCACAACCCTTCAGGGCATGGGGACCCAGTGTCTGTGTGAGATGGGAACATGGAGATTCATGACAACTTTTATGGAAAACATAGGGTATTCCTTGTGATATACTCGGGATATCTAGCCAACTTTTATAAAAATCAATTTGGGTTTGTGTCTGAATATATATATATAATTTATATCTCGAGTATCCCTAAAAGCCCTTGGTTTATCGTGGTTTCCCCTTCAGGGAATTTGGGGCCCCAATTTTGGACAAACCATGGGTTTGAATCAACCCATTTGGGCATGGCTTATGATTGGGTTTACCACATGATGTAATTACCAGAGGGTATGAATTGATTGTCATTCTTTAAAGTCAATTTGTGGTATATATATATATATTAATATATAAAAATATACATAAATAAATATATATAAATATACATAAATAAATATATATTAATATATATATATGCATACATACATATATATGTGGAGAACTAAGATTTGATGATTATTTGTTGATTATCACGAAAGGTAGCCTAGGCTACCTGAGTTCTATGTACTTTAGTACTAGTTTAGTACTGGGGGAGGTGGATGTTCCTTTCCCGGAAATTGAGACCCGAGAGTCACGAACGGAGACTTAGGGGGGGGGGGGCCCCCCCCCCATTCGATTCCCCCCTGGTCTGCATGTCTTTGTTTCTTTTTCTCTGACTATGTACGTAACTCGTTATCGATCTATCTATCCATGTATCTATCTAGTTCGTCGCTATCGATCTATCTATTTGTCTATCGATGCTTCTGTCTGTTTATCTATCCATGTATCTATCTATTTAGTTGTTTATCTATGTATCTATCTATCGATCTATCTATCTATCTATCCATCTATTTACGTATCTAGTTATCAATCTATCTATTTATCTATCGATCGATTTAGTTGTTTATCTATGTATCTATCTCTCTATCTATCTATATCTTTCTATCTCTCTATCTATCGATAGATCTTTGTATCTGTCTCTCCATCTATCGCTCTATCTATCTATTTACTTATCTATTTATCTATCTATCTATTTATCTATCGATCGATTTATCTGTGTATCTATTTATATCTATCTATCTATTTATCTATCGATCGATTTGTCTGTCTATCTATTCATCTCTCGACCCCCCGTCCGCATCTCTTTCTTTCTTTGTCTCTGACTATGTACTTACCTCCTTATCCATCTATCTATCTATGTATCTATCTAGTCAGTTGTGTATCTATATATCTATTTATCTCCTATTTCTTTTATGTATCTATCTATCACCTATCGATCTATCTATCTATCTATCTTTTTATCATCTATGTAGCCTCGAATCTATCTATTGGGTCGACTGGGTCGATGCTTCTATCTGTCTCGTCATCTAGGCCATCTAGTTATTTTGTTTGGCTTTCTATCTATCTAGGTTTAGTCAGGTGCAGGTATGCTGTTTGCTTATCTCTCTATCGGGTATCTGAGTCGGGGGGCGCTATCTATCTATCCATCTATCTATCCATCTATGTTACTATCTACTTATCTATCTATCTATTTATCTATCGATCGATTGTCTGTGTATCTATTTTATACATACATCCATACATCCAGACCGACAGACAGACAGACATACAGACATACAGAACATCAGACATACAATGATGTACTACATACATTATATCAACCACCCCCACTTAGTGTGAAAAAAAAACAGTACATACATACATACATACAGACATACAGACATACATGATGTAACATAACATAACATTACACGACTTAATGTGACATAACATTACATCACATTACATAACATTACATTCATACATTCATACATACAGACAGACAGACAGACAGACAGACAGACATATTTACAAACATACATGGATACAAAGGAGTTATCTGGTTAGTGGCCATAGTCAACTGGCCCCATGGTCTGCAACATACACCTAGAATCCTTTCTCGGGCATTGTAGAAGGAAAAAAATTACGACCGAGTTTTTCTACTCCGCTCACAAACTCGGTCGTAATTCTGTGGGGCATT